>OY992876.1:473083187-473463187 GCA_963921405.1 Cepaea hortensis | reverse complement strand
TGGTCAAGGAGATAGTGACTTTCTCCGTAATCCCGTATATTCTCGTGAGTAACGTGACGACGGTGAGAATCGGTAGCGGTTCTCTCCGCGTCGGTAACTTATGGGGTATGTGAGCTGGATTGGAGAATTTGGTGACAACTGGTAAGATCGAGGGGAACAGACCAAGGGGAAGACCTAGAAGCAAGTACCTTGATGGCTTGGCCTTGTGGCATGGTCAAGACAGAAACACGGAGCTGATCCACGACTCTGGTGATCGAGTGAGATGGCAGAACATGACCGCCCATGCTTACCGGCATGGCACATGATGGATGGATGGAGCTGGTCGCTAAGAAATCAATGGCAAACTACTGAACGTAATCTTGCCAAGAAATCAACAATCAGCTGAAAGATGCTGATGACATGTTGACAGCGATGTCCTGTAAAGGATATGCAAACATTTATATTATTTTATGAGAAGATGAGATGAGATGAGTTAAGAACCGACATCACTGCACTCATGACATTCCCATACGTGCTCCGTCCCCTCTTTCAACAGCCAGCGAAGAGTCATACTACTAATCGTTCTCACCGCTATCTGATTAAAAGTTCTCCTGGTCTTCCCTCTCAGTTTTGAGATCTTCCAGAAGACAAACGCTGGTAAATGTTGTGACAACCGAAGATTTTTGTGGAAAGAGAAATAGAGAAAAACAGTAAGAGAAACTTCTTGACAGTCTTCATAACATGAAGGGAGTCAGCAGTTGAACTGATGATACAATCCGTTGAAGACCGCAAGATGTGGAGAAGCATGATCGCCCACAGAAGGCGGCAAGGCACTTGATAGTGATGATTAACTTCCGGCACTGCTGGAAACATGGCGGATTGTTTATGTTGAATATCTGCCGATTTCAGCAATCTTTCACACCTTAATTGTGTTGAATATCAGAGTCAAATCATGTCTCATATTTTATTGAAAGGTGACTGCAAGTAATACTAATACTAACATGTACATATCAATTGTGTTACAGTGTCTCAGTGTGTCTGCACTCTTCCGTAGGACGGTCCCAAATTATTTAGTGTGAAAGTAAGAGTAGTTAGTAGTAGTATTGCATCCCGTACAGGGCCTCATTATTAGCTGATATAATAAAAAAAATACGAACTAGGAACTAAAATATAGAACTGAGAAAATCCCCTCTGCCGTGCGTCCACCTTGACGAGGTAGAGGGGCTTCCGCGTTCCAATGACCCCAAGAGCTATGCCGACGGTAGCACAGCTACTGGTAGGGTCACCCATGTCGGACAGGTCAAGGGAGAGGGACCAGACGAAGTGACGCACAAACCTGCTGCCTTGTAGGTAGACTGGGGACAGTCAAAGGCTAGGGAAAGCACCCCAAAATATGCTTGTCGAAATCGGATGTACTGAGCCACAGGCTTGACAAAGCAGTGCAACGTAACTTTATCATTTCATGATGCCACAGATGAAAATTAATCGTTATGGTGCTAATCCCGTGAAGTCCCATCAGGCGGTGATAGTGCCGGGCCCCCTGCCTCGAGGGGGTCCACCCATGACTACTGGTGGTCACCTTCCCCTGTGCTGTGGAGTCAAGGCACAGAGGAGTAGGTTAAGAGCTATTGACCAAACACCCCGGACTCTCAACATACTACAATGGAATGCCGAAGGAGTTTATAACAAGAAAGCCTCCCTAACACAGCGTCTTCATAAAGATAGAATAGATGTGGCATGCATTCAAGAGACACACCTCAACGCCAATCGCACATTTTCAGTCGAGGGATATCAGGCCACACGTTTTGACCGCGAAGGACACAAAGGAGGAGTTGTAATACTTACACGAAATACAATACCTTGCAGCGAAGTATCTGTGATCTCTGACAACCAAACGGAAATTATAGGTGTTGATATAATGATAAAGGACATGAAAATAAGAATTTACAATCTGTATAGCCCGGCAGATAAGGATCTTACACTCTCAAACATGGAAATAACTGACACAAATTGCATTGTTGTCGGAGACTTTAATAGCCGCTCAGAAAGATGGGGATACCCAGATACTGACAAAAGAGGAGATGAAGTGGAGGACTGGGAAATAGACTCAAATCTCCATCTACTCAACAAAGCGGATGACACACCGAGCTTCTACTCCAGAAGATGGATTACCACTTCTACTCCAGACTTAGCTTTCTGCACAGGAGACATCCTCCACAAAATCGATCGCCATGTGCTTGACCAATTAGCAGGTAGTGACCACAGACCAATCAAGCTTGTAATAAATATGGAGTATGTTCCACAGGAGCAAAAGCCTTTGCCTCGCTGGAATTACAAACGAGCAGATTGGGACAGATTTTCCATATTAACAGACAAATATTGTGAAAACATAAATACACGATATGGCAACATGAAGCAAATGGTGGAAAGTCTAAACAGAGCAATAATACAGGCGGCCACTGAGTCTATTCCAAGAGGAGCGAGGAAAAATTACAAACCATATTGGACTGAGGAACTACAAATTTTGGAGGACAAAGTTGAAGATGCTAGGAAGACCGCAGAGAGAGAACAAACAACTGAAGCGAACATCTCTCTCAAAGCCATCTCAGCAAAATATAAAAGAACAGTAAATCAAACAACAAGAGATTGTTGGAGGAAAAAAACAGAAAACCTGAATTTTGACAGGGATGGAAACAAACTATGGAAACTAGTGAAAGCCATGAACAATGAAGGACCTAGAAACAAACAAATAACAATTAAACAAGGAAATGCCTTGCTTACAGGAAAAAAGGCTGCAAATGCACTAATGGAACACTATGCCAGTGCAAACCACATTGATATTACAGCCGAACAGAAGAAAGCAATCAAAGATAAACAGATACATCATAGATATACAGAGACAGCAGCAGAATATATGATGGCAAATCTAACAATGGAAGAAATGGAACAGGCAATGAATACCCTAAAAAAGAAGACATCACCAGGAAAGGATGGAATCACAAATGAAATGCTAATAGGACTAGGCACTAAGGCAAAAAAGAAACTACTAGCAGTCCTAAATTACAGCTGGAAGAGGGGAATAGTCCCACAGGCATGGAAGGAAGCTATACTAATACCAGTCCCAAAGAAAGGAAAAGACCTGGAAGAACCAAATGGCTATCGACCTATCAGTCTTCTTAGCTGTGTAGGAAAATTAATGGAACGCATTATCAATGGCAGGCTAACATGGCATCTGGAAGAAAACCAACTCTTAACACCTCACCAAGCAGGATTCAGAAAGTACAGATCCACTGAAGATCAAATAACCTATATAGCTCAGGAAATAGAGGATGCCTTCCAAGAGAAAAAGCACACACTAGCGGTCTGGATAGATTTAGAAAAAGCATTTGATAAAGTATGGAAGGAAGGACTGAAAGTAAAACTGCAAAAAATGCATGTTTGTGGGAAAATGTACAATTGGATCAGCCACTACCTTGAGAACAGAACTGCCAGGACAAAAGTACAAGGACAAACCAGCAAAATGATGCTGTTGGAGCAAGGTGTCCCCCAAGGAGGAGTTCTTTCACCAACATTATTCCTAGCATATATAAATGACATCACAGACAATTTTCCAGCCAGAGTACACACATCATCCTTTGCAGATGACCTAGCCATATGGACATCTGAAGAATATATTAGTACAGCTAACAGCAGAATACAGCAAGCCCTATTAGCGCTAGAGGACTGGTCAAAATCATGGCTAGTGAAGATAAGTGAGGAGAAAACAACATGCACAGTATTCTCCCTCTCAACTAAAACTCAGCAACCTAAGCTGGTATTGAATGGAAAAATATTGCGCCATGAAGAAAATCCAAACTATCTAGGAGTCACCTTTGATCGTCGCCTGACATGGAAGACACAGGTTGAGAAAAATCGAACAAGAGCAAGGCAAAGAATGGCAATCATGAAAAAGCTTGCTGGTACAACGTGGGGAGCAGATGAGAAAGTTCTCAAGAAGTTATATACTGGACGGGTGAGGCCAGTACTGGAATATGGCATTGCAGCTTGGGAAACAGCAGCTAAGTCAAACTTTAACAAAATAAGCAGAGTCCAAAATCAAGGAATGCGAATCATAACTGGAAGCCTGAAGACAACGCCTATTAATGAACTAGAAAAGATCACTTGTTTACAACCAATGCAGGATAGAAGAGATAGCAGAGCCCAGCAACAAGCTGAAAAATTTAGAAGATTGACAGACCACCCTATGTATAAAAGGTTTAGTGGTTTTGGAAAGGGAAGACTGAAGCGTAGCAACTTTGTAGAAACTGCAAAACGAAAGATTAGGGCAGATCCCATACTTAACATATCAACAGTCAAACCCATTTACAATGCAGACAAGTTCCCAGCTTGGAGACAGCAGCTACTGCCTGAGATGATAGAAAACATTCCTGGTATTGAGAAAAAGAACACTCAGCATGAAACCGAAAGAAGAGAAATAACCCTAAACTACATAAAAGAACATTACCCAAGCAGCAATTGGACCCATGCATATACAGATGGATCAGCCAAAAATTCAGTAGAGAATGGAGGAGGAGGAATTCTCCTAAATTTAAAAAATGGAGTGAAAAAAACACATTCAGTGGCAACTGGAAAGTTTTCAAGTAACTTCAAAGCGGAGGTAGAGGCTCTGAAAACTGCAGCAGAAATGCTCTTGATGGAGGAAAACAAAGAGACGCAAATAGCTATCTTTACAGATGCAAAGTCAGCTGTCTCAATACTGAAGAGCAATTACAGCACAGAAATAGCTGACCTAAGAGCAGCACTCCATGGTCTATGCCAGAAATCCAAAAAAGTTGTAATACAGTGGATACCATCACATTGCAGTATACCTGGAAATGAAGAGGCTGACAGACTGGCAAAAGAGGGCGGACGACTACCACAGCCTGACATAGACATAACCTATAATGAGGCAAAGAGGTTGATAAAAAAGTACTTATAGAACCAAATGGGAATCAGAGCATCCAGGTCACCAGAAGGATGATGCATATTACAAACTCGACCGAAGAGAACAAGTAGCAATCTTCAGACTCCGCACAGGACATAACAGGCTGAAATACCACTTGTTCAATAAACTAAAGATAGGAGATACCGATGAATGCAATTGTGGAACTGGTAAAATGACAGCTAAACATTTGCTGCAGGAGTGCCCAATATATGCAGAACAGAGAAAGATATTTTGGCCCACACCTGCTTCATTTGAGGACAAGCTCTATGGAGATATCAACAAGCTCAAGTTGACTGCAGCTTACTTTAACTACATTCAGGTTGACATTTAAAGGTGCATGAAGAAGTATTTAGACTGCCACACTTCATACTACAGGTATGTCGGTTACAAAAGCGCCCCAGAGGCATGAAATGGAATATTGCTTGGATAGCAAATCCATTACGTGGAAAGTCTGAACCAAAAGCTCACTGTGTGGGCTTCATAAAAGGTGGAAAAAGTGTCCCAGTGGCACGAAATGGAATATTGCTTGGATAGCAAATCCATTATGTGGAAAGTCTGAATCGAAAGCACACTCTGTGGGCTTCATAAAAGGTGGAAAAAGTGTCCTAGTGGCACGAAATGGAATATTGCTTGGATAGCAAATCCATTATGTGGAAAGTCCGAATCGAAAGCTCACTGTGTGGATGTCATCTGCAGACTGCATACTTCTGGTTTCCGGAAGAACAGCCTATGATGAATGGAAGGCCCAATATACGGAAGTGAGGCTAAGCAGCCATGTGCAGGACGTGACGATTCCTTGGATGAGCCCAGTACCAGAGCGCTGTGTGTTGGCTCTGCAAGTATGGAAGCCTCCTTGGATGGCGGGGAATGCCCATGGTCTGCCCCTGCCTTCCCTTGAGGGCTGACCAGGATGTCTTTTGCTGTTCTATATGGGCCAGCTGTGATGGGGGATAACACCACAACAGTGAGAGCCAAACGTCCTAAGAAACCCCCGGGAAGGTTAACCCGGTCAACAAATGCCCGCAGAAGTCGGATGTGTCGGCCTAACGGCGCAAGAACGCAGCTCTGCTGTGGACAGGCACAACGCAATCACGTCCGAAAAAAAACTCCGGATGAACGAAGAAGAAGAAGAAGAAGAACTGAGAAAATAGAAATACATACGAATAATATTTCACAATTATATGTCGAAATTGTGGCACAAAAGTTGTAAATAGTATGAAAACGTTCTTATTCTCTGAAAAAATTGTATATATCGGAATGAGTATTGAATGTGTCGTTGATGACTTCCGGTTGAGTGTGTTGGTGGACTGCTAGACCAATCGATGGATACAATAAAAGTTTATGGGTCCGGAGGGCCCTCACTGTCGTTAGTACTACAAGATATGGAAATACACTCTGACGACAGTGAGGGCCCTCCGAGCCCAGAAACTTTTATTGTATCCATCGATCGGTCTAGCAGATGACGATACACTCAAACGTAAGTGATTGACAACACATTGCCCTGGAAATGACCTAATGAGGCCCTATAAGGGATGCATTGTACACTAAATAATTTGAGACCATCGTTCGGAAGAGTGCCCAATTGTTTAAATTTAATGTTTTTTTAAAATGTTGCATATCCCTTGCAGGAAGTTGCAGTCAAAACCAGCATTTTTCAGCTGCTGTTGATGTACTAGGCAACATTGCGCTCAGTAGTTTGGTCTAATGTTTACCATGGTAATTTTAAATTGACTAACATGTCTTTCTGTTTGCACAAAATTGGCCTATGTAGATGAATTATTATGGCTTCTGCAAACTAGTTATTTTACTCTATGTTGTGTGATTTCTGCAGTATGTACCTGACGAAATGCAGCGAAATATGCCTGAAAAGAGTTAAGTTAGTTGCATATCCTGTTCAGGAGGTAACAGTCAACCTAGCATTTTTCTTTCGTTAGTTAGTTTGTTAGTCGACAGATCATCTTCATTGCACATCGAACCATTCAGTCCATAAGTGCTCGGATCCCCTCTTCAGCAAATTCCACAGCGTGTAGCGGCAAACGACACCAGTTCTGTGTTGGTTTATCAATCTTCTTTAGCTTCTTGCGTAGTGTTCTTGTTTGGCCACACCTCTTTTAATTTGCTGTTCTCGCAGTCTGACCATGGT
This sequence comes from Cepaea hortensis, assembly GCA_963921405.1. Lineage (NCBI taxonomy): Eukaryota > Metazoa > Mollusca > Gastropoda > Stylommatophora > Helicidae > Cepaea > Cepaea hortensis. The sequence continues at coordinate 473,456,081 of OY992876.1, read as the reverse complement.
TGTAGATTCGCAGTCATCACTTGGTTCTCTCAAAAGTCTTACTTCTCGTAAGGGGGCTGAGTGGTCTCGAGGTATGGTGTCCGCCTCGAGTGCTGGAGGTCCCGGGTACAGGCCCCGGTGAGGACCGGGATTTATTTAAAAAATCCTCGTGGACTTCCAGTATTGTTGCGCACGTAAAAAATCCCTTGGCAGTTGGAAATCGAAAAAGAGTAGACTAACCGCGCTGCCCAGGCAAAATTTCGAGTTAAAAATCTACCCAAAGTATTTCAGGATCCTCGCCGATGCAACAGAGTTCGTGCATTGAGCTGAGTTTCTCCAGACTCAGGTTTGAGTTAGGAGGAAAACGGAGCACTTATGGGTTAAACCGTGTGCCGTGATGTTGATCCAACGACTAAAACTAAAAAACTAAAACTTCTCGTAGAGCATTCAGAATGCCAGCCTGGTCCATGGCGCGTCCGCCCTTCACATTAGCCATGCATGCGAGCTTGTCAGCTCGCTCATTTCCTTGTACTCATGTATGCCCTGACACGAAGATGAAACTAATCTTTGTCAGCTGAGACCGCTCCAGAGACAACAACCACTCTCTTCGGATCCACCCCATCTCTGTCCTCTTGAGCATGCTCATTGAGTCACCCTAACTAATGTCTGTGTCTCGAGCCATGTTATTGCTTTACATACTGCCATGACTTCCATAGTCAGGCTACTTGTAGTCTCAACAAAAGCACCAGAGTCCTCCTTCACAATTCTCCCTCCGGCCCGCGCCGTAAAGGCCCATGAGCTTCTCACATGTTGGACGACCGACCCATCTGTGTAAATGACAGCATCACTGTCTAATGAATTATCAAAAATCAACGCTTGTACTTCTGCCTCCACAGCAGCTGGATTTTCTTTTCTGCATTTTCTGTCTAGTTGGATGCAAACTGAAAAGGACGTACAGAAATCTGTTGGCACTTGTACCCCTGACACTCCTCGCCAGGTTCTAAGTCCTCCAGTGAACACAGAGTAAAAAACTATCTCATATTTTATTGAATGTGGACTGCAAGTAATATGTATTTGTTACTTTAAAGTTTATTAAGAATATGGCAAACAAAATAGAGCGGATAAGAATTCTAGCTAAGTAGATCTACTGAAGTTGAACTACAGATCATAACATGAAAATTAGCATCAATTCAATAAAACGCTGCGAAAACAGATTTAATGACAATACTATAACTTATAACCAAAGAAGAAAAAACAACAAAGATTCATATAAAATAACACTCACTAAAACAATTAAAGTGCTTCATGTATTTAAGAAATATAATATCATCAAATGGCAAATCAGAAGACGAGATCGAAATAGAAAGATGAGGATGCAATTAAACTAACAACATGTGAGAAGCTCATGTCTAACTATAAAATAAATGTATTAATTTAATTATGTAAAATATATCATTTATATGAACAGAGTAGAGTTACAGTATAATTTGTACAATACACATGCAATGACGACTGCATATCTCTTGACCGACATTGACAGATCACCGTTTTAAGGTTATGGATGACAGTTGTACAAGCTGCGCCTGAGTGACTCACAAAATAGTTTGTTTACGTATTACTATCCTCATGTGGGCAATGTAGAAACTGCAGAGCGTGTTCTCCAGGATTTCCACCACCACAGCAAGCTGAGATGGGAATATTGGCCTAGTGAGACAGCATGGCATTCAAAACTATGGAACAAAAGAGAAGCTCCAAAAATCTGTTGACTGCGTCATGAGAGCTCATCTGTGAGTGTAAACATGAAAGAATGAAGAAGCTGTAGTGAACAGCAACCTCATCACATAGGCAATCTTAGCTGCAAAACCCAACCCTTCACAATCAAGAAAATACTTTGTGTTAATTGGTTGAGGGCCTGTGTTCAATTGTTAGGTGAAAGGCAGGAGAAGAAGATTTCAAATATCATAAATAATAAAAAAAAAAAAACCTCAGACACAACAATTTATCAGTTTATTTATTAATTGACTCCAGGAAATATGGAATCACACAGTTTGTTACCAAGTAACAACATAAAGCTGGAACCAGTTTCTGAAGTGAGTAATTTGTGTTGTATTGTTACCCAATACTCACATGTTACTAGAAAATATTGATGCATTTTCACATTTATACTTGTAATTCTTCTTGTGTAATGGTTCTGTTTTCTATAATGTTATCAAAACATATTCATATGAAATTCTCAGATACAACGGAGACCAGGTCTCTTTAGGTTAGTTGTTAGTTAGTTGCATGTCCTTTACATGACATTGCAGTCAACCCCAGCATTTCTTGGCTGTTTGTGGTTTCCTGGCAAGTTTATGTTCGGTGGTTTGCCATTGCTTTCTGAATGACCGGCAATCATACCATTGCATGACAACCAACGCAAGTCGGTCTGTTGCCAAATTGCCTGCAGCTGTGTTTTGATTGTGGGATTATGAATTGTGTCTGTAATTCCAATCACCTCATAGCCAGCTCATTAGGTAAACTAATTAATTCTATATTGTTCTGTATATTATATATTTTATACATATTTTAGGCTGGGTCGACCTGGAATTCCAGATCAATTTAGAAAAATTAATTCTGGACTCAGTGGGAATCTGAACACACGATCACCTGGCTGGTAGCCAAACATGCTACACACTGCACTATCATGGCTCCCTAAATCAGAATCTACTAGGGATATATATCGATATGCTAGACCATGATGTGTCTGAGATTCTTCATCTACATAGTGGAGTAGTAAACCTAATGTGGTATTTATGTTCAATCTATTCCTATTTTCTGATGAACAATTCCTCATTAAACAGAGCAGATGAATTACAATGGCATATTTCAACATAAATAGCTAAAAAAACACACTAATAATAGGTTTAAAGTAAATAAAACAGGTCATGACCATCACAAGGCATGAAATAGTAACTAAGATTCTGAACACAAATCCTTCAGTGTTGTCAGTAGGTTCAGGCAAGAGTTTATTCCAGCTAAAATACACAAGATATATATTCACACAGTAATCTGAATTGTCTACCATGGTAATTTTAAATTGACACATTTATTTGCTTTTATTTAAGTCGTTTATTTTCTATATGATAATGAATATTACATTTTATTGCCTGCTCAATCATAAATCAGTCAATGGATGAGTCATTTTGCTTCGTATATAATGTTTTCACATGAACCTGAGACATGTTGATATTAATGTGTTACCATCTCAGCATTAGACTAGGGTTTGTTAACAATGGAGCACCCAAAAGCACTGGAGAAAACATCAGCCAAGCATATTTCTCTGCATCTCATCAGGTGCATGCTGCAGAGTTATATGAAGTGAATAATCAAATAGTGTTAAAAGTTAGTTGCATGTCCTATACGAGACATAACAGTCAACCCAAAATTTTTTTGGCTGTTTACATGCAGTAGTTTGTCATTGCTTTCCGAACAACCGGCACCCATACCATTTCATAACAATTCACTACCGCTGTGTTTCGAACGCAGGTTTGCAGCATTATGAACTGCGTCCGTAGCCCTTCACCACGGAGCGGGTAAACAAAAAATACTTTGGCTAAATTACTAAATACAAAGTCATTGATATTGTTTGAATGTGGAGTATATTATCCCCATGGAAGTCTAAGATTTAACAGGAAGTCTTTCTGTTTGCTGTGGAAAATGTTCTCCTTGAAAATTCTGATAAACTCTCCACAGATGTGGTGTACTAGAACCAGTTTTGCACACCCTGCTGGCATCTGACCATCAGGAGGTCAAAGAGAGACCTATGGCAAAGTCCATGGAGATCTTACTTTTGTTCCATGTTTGGAGAAGCTTGACAGCAAGCTCACTATTGTACCACGTCTGGAGAAAACTTGACAGCAAGCTCACTATTGTACCACGTCTGGAGAAAACTTGACAGCAAGCTCACTATTGTACCACGTCTGGAGAAAACTTGACAGCAAGCTCACTATTGTACCACGTCTGGAGAAAACTTGACAGCAAGCTCACTATTGTACCACGTCTGGAGAAAACTTGACAGCAAGCTCACTATTGTACCACGTCTGGAGAAAACTTGACAGCAAGCTCACTATTGTACCACGTCTGGAGAAAACTTGACAGCAAGCTCACTATTGTACCACGTCTGGAGAAAACTTGACAGCAAGCTCACTATTGTACCACGTCTGGAGAAAACTTGACAGCAAGCTCACTATTGTACCACGTCTGGAGAAAACTTGACAGCAAGCTCACTATTGTACCACGTCTGGAGAAAACTTAACAGCAAGCTCACACTGGTAGCTTTTCTTGAGAAAACTTGACAGCAAGCTTACTTTGGTACCATGTCTGAAGAACACTCGAAAGCAAGCTTACTATTATATCATGCCTGGAAAAAACTTGACAGCAAGCTCTCTATTGTACCTTGTCTGGAGAAAACTTGACAGCAATCTCATTATTGTATCATGTCTGAAGAAAATTTGACAGAAACTCACTATTTTACCTTGTCTGGAGAAAACTTGACAGCAATCTCACTATTGTACCTTGTCTGGAGAAAACTTGACCGTAAGCTCACTATTGTACCTTGTCTGGAGAAAACTTGACAGCAATCTCATTATTGTATCATGTCTGAAGAAAATTTGACAGCAACTCACTATTTTACCTTGTCTGGAGAAAACTTGACAGTAAGCTCACTATTGTACCTTGTCTGGAGAAAACTTGACAGTAAGCTCACTATTGTACCTTGTCTGGAGAAAACTCGACAGCAAGCCCATTATTGTACCTTGTCTGGAGAAAACTTGACAGTAAGCTCACTCTGGGAGATGCAGGGATGTTTCCCTGCTATGTTGATCTGAAAATAAATGCCTAGGGCACATAAGTCTTGTCTTCTGGAGGATTTGCCACATTATCAAATGCATGTACATAATTTATCTATCTTTATTAAACATGTCCTACCCAAACCTTTCAGAGTGACTGTGTTCACAGATCTGCCAAAGAGATTCTGACTGAGATCCCAGTTTTTGATCAGATTGTCACCACAATACCAGCAAGTGTCAAGATAGAACAACCTGAAGTATATATAGACTACCCAGATCAAGGTTAGAATAAGTGAACATATATAATATGCTTCTTCTTCTTGTCCCCCACCTCATCTTCCTTCCTTCCTTCCTTCCTTCCTTCCTTCCTGCCTCCCTCCCTCCCTCCTTTCTTTCTTTCTTTCTTTCTTTCTTTCTTTCTTTCTCCTCTCTCATACTCCTTCTTCTTTGTTGTTCCCTTCTCCTTGATATCATATTATTAATTATTCAGACAATTTCTCATGATGGACTCAATTATTTAAAAAAAAATTTCTTTGCTGTTCCTTACAACTTAGAGTTCAGTGTTGGCTCAGTTAGGTAGCATACCTTTCTTCACCCAAGGTACAAAGGGCACTTGTGTATCACATGGTCAGCAGAGTGTTTGATTATCCCAAGTGTGATGAAGCAGACAGACAAAGTCTATGCATGTGTTTATTCAGTCTGTTATGCCCCATCCTGAGACAAGAAACAGTGATCTGTCCCTACCCATGAAGAACAGTAGCCATCTTTTGGTTAATAAAGTACCTTTCTGATAGCCTGGGTAGTTTTCTTTTTCTCAGAGTATGAGTCATCACTATTTTCTTCTTCACAATCTCTTTTTGCTTTTGTAATTAAACTGTAAAATGTTTCCTGTTTGAATCACATCATATATGTTGCCATCTCCACATTGAAGGTCAGCTGCAATGGATACTCAGCATTCTATGTCTCTCACTTAAATGATAAAGTCTTCCATTTCCTTTTCATTCCATCACTGGATGTTATCTTCCAGTTAAAACTGTTGTATTCCTACTAACCAGTCACATATAGCAACGTCCTTAAAAAAACATTTATAATTAGGCTTGTAATCGTATATGGAATGATAACCTGTATCACTGTATGGCAGTGGATCATGGAATGTAAATGAATAGAGTAGGAAATGATTGGTAGCAACCATGATGTGATTTTTGAGATGTATGATGTCAAAACTTGGACTGCCAGAGTAATTTACAATATTTGCTGGGAAAAGACAACTGAAAGTAAACCATTATATACACATAAATGTGTTTTCTGGTCATGTAATAAGACGTGACTTTGAATAACATTGTGATGACTGGAAAGATCAGTGGTAGGAGAGTCAGGGGCAGACTGATAGAAAGAATGCTTGATGAACTTTGATGGTGGTATAGAGAAATATCATCAATAGAATTGATTGACAACACCGGGGACCAAGATCTGTCTAGATGCATGAATGTCTATGCCAGCCGGCAGGACACATGATGATAAGCCTTGATCATGGAACACAAAACCAACTCAGAATTGTATCAAAGTGCAAAATTTTGACCACAGAATAATTATAAAAAGGCATGCTGATTACCCCAATCCATACAATACTCCAGCAAATATGCCATAAAGATGTAGGAAAAGGTTCTTGTGTATACTGAGAGGATTCTTCTCATGTCTCATCATTTGTGTGTTTCTTCATTTATCATTCCACACATCACATGCTAGTTGAAAAAAATAGTTAATAAAAAAATCTCTCACACACCATATATATATATATATATATATATATATATATATATATATATATATATATATATATATATATATATATATATATACATGGTGTGGCAGCAAGTCAAATGGTTTGGCCATGCAAGTAGGTTACCAGACAACTGCATACCACAAAAAGCAACGATGTACAGACCAGATGGAAACAGAGGAAGAGGCCGACCACGTAAACATTGGACAGAGGGAATAGCAGAGTCCATGGGAATATCGATACATGAAGCCCATAATCGGGCACTCTCACAATGTTTATACTTCACCTCGACACCGCAAGGTACAAGAGGAACATGATGAGATGAGATATATATATATATGCCTTCGAGAACAACAACATTGGAATAGACATCAACTATCACATTGATGGAAAGTTATTCAATCTCAGAAGGCTGAAAGCTAAAACCAGAATTAACACCGACACAATCAGAGAGCTCCTGTTTGCTGATGATTGCGCTCTATACGCCAACTCAGAGGCGGACATGCAACACAATGTTTCAGCTTTCTCATATGCCTGTGCCAACTTTGGGCTCAATATCAACTTGGAGAAGACTGTAGTTATGTACCAGCCAGCTCCAGGGAATAATCACACTGTGCCGAATATCAAAGTGAATGATCATAGACTAAGTGTTGTGGACAAATTCACCTATCTTGGCAGCACTGGTTCACAAGCTGCCACAATTGATGACGAAGTGAATGCAAGAATCTCTAAGGCCAGCGCGGCCTTTGGCAGACTGTACAAGAATGTATGGGACAGAAATGGAATAAGCCTGCAAACAAAGCTGAAAGCCTACAATGCTGTTGTATTATCCACACTGCTATATGCTTGTGAAACCTGGACTTTTTATCAGCGACACGCTAGGAAATTAAACCACTTCCACACAGGAAGCTATTGAAGATTAAATGGCAAGACAGGATCCCAGACACTGAAGTCCTAGTAAGAGCATCCATGCCCAATATCCACACTCTACTAATGAAGAATCAGATTTGCTGGGCTGGTCACTTAACTCGCATGCCAGATCACAGGCTCCCTAACGAATTGTTTACAGCAAGCTGTGTTGTGGTAAATTCTCCCAAGGCGGCCAGAGGAAATGCTTTAAAGACACTCTGAAAATCTCACTGAAAGCTTTTGAAATTAATCATGACACCTGGGAGACTGCAACCAGAGACCAAAATTTGTGGCGTAAATCATTACACAAAAGTGTGCAGTCACGTGTGAGGCAACCAGGCCTGCAAGAGCTGGAAATCCTCCGGAAACGTCAAGCATTCTTTGCCCACATTGTCAAAAAACATTTTGAGCCAAAATAGGCCATATCAGCCATCTTAGAACTCATGGCTCCATTCTTTCAACCCCACTGGATGAAATGAATGGTCATCATCATTCTTGATGGACAAACAACAACAATAACAACAACATATTAGGAGCGTTCATTTGAAATCCATTCATGCTGCACTGCACGTAATTGCTTACATTAAACATGATCATGTCATAGTCATGTGATAAGTACTGACCAATGATTAAAAGAACACGTGCTTATTGTCCCATGATGCATAGGTTCTGTTTCTGCCCGTTGAGAAAATGGCTGAGTTGATCCAAAATCTGTCCAAAGAAGCTCAAAGAGCAGTGATTCAGTTTCTTTCATTTGAAGGATGTCAACCAGTGGAAATTCATTGAAGAATGCAGGCAGCATACGGTAACAAATGTGTTTCGAAGACAATAGTGACAGACTGGGCATGAATGTTTCGGAAAGGACGTTAGTTCACGACAGATCTTCGGCGGCCGGGTCAAGCGCATATTGTTGCAACAGAAAAAACCATCGCCAAAATTGGTGCAGCAGTACAAATGAACCATTGTAGAATCATACGTTTGCTAGCGAAAGAATTTGATGTGTCAATTAGGACAATTCAAAAGGTCATTCATAAGAAACTGCAATATCAGAAGGTGTGTTCACAGTGGGTACCACAGATGTTGACCGACCACCAAAAAGAGGAATGCATGGGATGGTGTTTGAACCACTTGCTGCGTTACAGAGTGGAGGGTGATGCGTTTCTCTTTCGCATAGTGGTAGGCAATGAATCATGGTGTCACCACTTTGAGCCGAGCAGCAAAAGAGAGAGCATGCAATGGAAGCATGCTGGATCACCAAAAGCCAAAAAATTCAAGTTACAGGTGTCCGCTGGTAAGGTTATGCTAAGCGCATTTTTTTACCATGAAGGGTTATCATTGGCCGATTTACTTGGTGTCAACATCAACTCTACCCACTACTTGGAAACACTAGACAAGCTGCAAAAATCCATCAAGAATAAACGACCCGCCATGCTTTCTCGTGGTGTGACTTTGTTGCATGATAACGCTCGTCCGCATGATGCAAAGATTGTGCAGGAAGCTTTAGCTTGGAAGAAGTAGGAAATTCTGCAATATCCAGCCTATAGTCTTGATTTGTCACCATCATTTGTTTGGACCTCTAAAAAAAGCTCTCAAGGGGCAATGATTTCACACAGATGCAGACATAATGAACGCGGTAAACATTTGGTTCGGTGAGCAACCACAATCCTTTTTTTGTGGACGGCATTCTCCGCCTAACTAAGCAATGGGATGCTTGCCTGAATGCCTACGGCAACTCCTTCTGACCAACCTATGGTGCATAATTCATTCAAAATGAATGCTTTGTTTAATTCTACAACACCTGTTAATGTGTTTAAGGTGATGCAAGCGAAGGCATACCTCAGAGTAGCTGTAGACACAGATCACCCGTTGCATGAGGCGCTGGACGTAGTTAAGGGTCAGAGACTGATAAGAGGGAAATCATGGATGGCTCAGGCGGAGGATACGATCAGACAGGTGTGCCCCTTGGAGAACATCAGGCGAGGCGAGGAGTGGGTCAGAGTGCCAGCCTTGCAGTCAGACTTGTGCAGAGTTGTAATAACATTGAGCAGGGAGTGGCCAGCAGGGGCCACGGAAGTGGAAATTCAGCAACTAATTCAGGAAAATTCTCGCCCGGGTGATGTGATTATCTACACGGATGGGTCAGTGTTGAGAGGTAGGAGAAGTGCCTGGGGGTTCTTGGCAAAAACTAATGGTCGGCGTTTGGTGCAGGAGAGCCTGGCGTATGATAACACTACATCTAGCTTAAGAATGGAGGTGGAGGCGGTCAGTGCAGCTTTCCACTGGATAGAAAACACAATACATACACACATTGTGATTGTAACTGACTCAGAAAGCATGCTGAGAAGGGTGAGAACAGGCAAGCTTCGTGCAGAGTGGCTTGCTTCGCTTCGGAGGTCACAGGTAGTAAGCATCACCTGGATCTTTTCTCCTGGGCATGCCGGTGGCGCGGCAAAACTTGGTGGAGTATTGATGCATGACAAGGCAGACGTGGTTGCGGCCTTGTGGGAGCATGTGTACACCTCGGAGGAGTAGATGGATCACCATAGTCTGGTAAGAATGAGACAGCGAGGTGTGACGAGGGGATCTGGCCGATGCTCGGCGCTCAGAGGAAAGGTGAGACGGACATATAATCAGATTGCTACTGGAACTATTAGTGTTGGAACTCTTCGCTGGCTGCTGAGGATGGGGACGGAGCGCTTATGGGAATGTCCCGAATGCTGTGATGTCGGTTCCTAAATCAATCAATCAATCAATCAATCACCTGTTAATGTTTATTTCATGCTTTTGTAATACAGCCATTGGAACGGGTTTTAAATGAACGACCCTTATATATATATATATATATATATATATATATATATATATATATATATATATATATATATATACATACACACACACACATATATATATATATAGCGTTATCCTCATATAAAACAAAAGTTTGAGAATCTCCTCATCCAACCCACACATAAACACACACTAACTGAGATGTGAAGATTACTTTCATGCAAGCCATTCTTATTTATATCAAAGGCTCTTTAATAATTGTTACAGATGGAAACATTGCATGTGTTAGAGAAGTCTGTTGCACTTCAGCATGCCTCCCGTGTGTTGCCGAGGCCCATAAGGGAAGCAAAGAATAGCAACACTGTAGCCTACCACGCATGTCGTAAGAGGCGACTAAGGAGGCTTGATGGTTCCGTCGCCCTGCTACTGAGTGAGTGCGTGGCGCGACACTGTGAGCGTTGAGTTTCGTGTGAAATGCTTTTGAATCTGCCCAAGGTTTTTTGGAACGTGACTGCATGTTCGGAGCGATGGCGGATGGCTATGTCCCAGAGTTGACCAGTTTTTGCCTTATGCAGAAATGCGTTACTGCTGGGCTTCTGGTTGACTGCCACTGCCATCGACGATGAACAGTATTTCGTGGACTGTGTGGGTGAACATCTAGGAAACATCCAGATGGGAAAATGACTGCCGATTCCATCAGAAATGAATTGGGTGTTTTGTGGGGGACTATTGTGTTGACATTCTGGTGGCGGCATTATGCACAGTGTATCTGTGCGGGCTGTTGTTTGTCGAGACTTCTGTCTTTTCCACTTTTCACATTGGGCAGTGGGGAGCGTTTTGTGTGATATTCACTGGCACAGGAATGGAGCATAATGGGGACGACCCGTTGCTGTGAAGTTGGAACTGCGACTAACTAACTAACTAACTAACTTCAGCATACAAGGAGAATCTTCACCGCTGTTCTGCAACCATCAACCAAGACTGTGTTCTTCATAAACTAGAGGTTACTCCTGGTGACAGTACTGAACACAGAAATGAACATAATGTATCAAATAATATTTAGCCTCAACAGTACCCAAGATTTCTCAACAATTACTTTCTATGTCAGTTATCAAATGATGTGGATGTCAGTTATAAAATGGTGTGAATGTGCATCAGATGAGAGCAAGCTACATATTTGTGATTGTTATGTTACATTGTTATTAAGATACAAGACACCTAGCAGCCTAAGTCTCCAACAATTATGGACTAGAATGTCCCTGAATATAAGTTTCTCACATAATACAGTCACATGCAGTTATTCTATACATGTAACATTGCACTTGCAGTAACATTTCATCAACACTATCACATCTGTCTGTAGACTGTAAACTGTTCTATCCTGCAATTAACAATGTATTTACTTTGGTGTGTTTCAGAAATACATCCATCTTCTGAAAGTTATCAGTCCATCTTCATACAAGAGCATTCACAAATGGAAATGTTTGGTAACATAGAGGTTGTGAAACAAGAACTGCCAGACACTTCGTGTGAGGACCGATGTCAAAGATTCAGTAAAACATTAGACATGACAGGTTGTGACATAATTCAAAGAGTGACAGGACACAGTAAAACAGAATCAAGATTGGCTGAGAATGGTTATAAGGCATCAGCAAACCATGAACATTGTCAAATGTCAGAGAATATGTTTCCTGTGATTGAAGGCAATGTGAAACTATCTTTGACTAGTGAGAATTGTCAGTTACAAAAACTAGACAGGCTGGTAAAACATACACAGACCTCTGTGAAGCCTCTCAGTGTTACTATTGATTATACCAGTTTTAGTCCTCAACGAACACAAGCAGATGCTGTTGATCAAGGTTTCAGTGTAAACAGACACATGAGAACACATACGGCACTGAAACCTTACAAATGTGATGATTGTGGTGTATTATTTACTCAAGTTAAAGGTCTAAAACACCACAAGAAAACACATACAGGAGAGAAACTTCATAAGTGTGATGAATGCGTTGCATTTTTTACTAACACTTCAGCTCTCAAGCACCATAAGAGAACACATACAGGAGAGAGACCTTTCAAGTGTGATGATTGTGGTGCATCTTTTCTTGTACTTAGCCATTTGAAGGGCCACTTGAGAATACATACAGGAGAGAAACCTTACAAGTGTGATGAATGTGGTGTATCTTTTACTAATGCTAGCAATTTGAAGTGCCACAAAAGAATACATACTGGAGAGAAACCTTACATATGTAATAAATGTGGTAAATCTTTTTCTTATACCAGCCATGTGACGTGCCACATGAGAGCACATACAGGAGAGAAACCTTACATGTGTGATGTATGTGGTAAATCTTTTTCTGAAGCCTGCCATTTGAAGCGCCATATGAGAACACATACAGGAGAGAAACCTTTCAAGTGTGATGAATGTGGTAAATCTTTTACTGAAGCTAGCCATTTGAAGTGCCACATGAGAACACATACAGGAGAGAAACCTTACAAGTGTGATGAATGTAGTGCATCTTATACTGAAGCAACAGGTCTCAAGTACCACAAGAGAACACATACAGGAGAGAAACCTTATAAGTGTGATGTATGTGGTAAATCTTTTACTGAAGCTAACAGTTTGAAACGCCACATGAGAACACATACAGGAGAAAAACCTTTCAAGTGTGATGACTGTGGTGCTTCCTTTACTGAAGGTAGCACTCTGAAGGACCATAAGAGAACACATACAGGAGAGAAACCTTTCCAGTGTGATCAATGCAGAGCATCTTTTACTCAGTCTAGCTCTTTGAAGAGCCACATGAGAATACATACAAGACAGAAACCTTACAGGAGTGAAGAATGTAGTGCATCTTATACTGAAGATAAAAGTATCCAGTACCACAAGAGAACACATACAGGAGAGAAACCTGTCAAGTGTGATAAATGCAGTGCATCATTTACTCAATCTGCTCATTTGAAGTGCCACATGAAAACACATACTCGAGAGAAACCTTGCAAGTGTGATAAATGTAGTGCATCTTATACTGAAGCTCGCCATTTGAAGTGCCACAAGTGAACATATAAAGGAGAAAAACCTTTCAAGTGTGAATAATGTGTTGCATCTTTTTCTGATGCTAGCAATGTGAAGTGCCATATGAGAACACATGCAGGAGAAAAATCTTTCCAGTGTGATCAGTACAGTGCATCATTAAGGAAGTGAATTTTCCCTGGTAAGACTTAAGGATACTTTTTCCATACCATTAGTCTCAGATTCCCTTTTGGAGATCCTTGAACACAGGACAAATAAATCTATCACTGAATATGCTAAACAGTAAAACAGATAAATCACAAGACAATATCTATAATCTATCACTGAAATAATAGAACTCTTTCTTCACGAGCACTAATATTATTTATTTGAGACATTAGTCACAGTTATACCCAGGACAGATGTCTGCACTATGAATTGTCTTTGCCAAGATGTTACAACATAAGTGGGAGAGCGGTCCCGGTGAAAAATGTTTTCAGCAAGTCAAGATGTCTGTAATGGTGGTCAAGTGTACTAGGGTAGTTCGCAATAACTGGATTCAGTTCTGGTTACGGAGTCACCAGCACTGACACTACTAGCAACTATTATTTCATCTCTCGTTCAGACAACATTTCAGTTGTAAACAAATTTCAAGCGAATGAAAGAACAAGAAAATCTCTTATTTGATGTACTAGGACCGTATAGATTTTTAAATAGATTCTTACCTATACTAGTAAAAGAATTCCTACTGAATCGGGCTGTAGGTCTTCCCATTTTCCAAGAGATGAAGCTTCTCAAATGGTATGGTTTAGACTGAGACTCTCACTTCACGGGTTTTACAAAACCTTTACCCTCGGTTGGGATTCATGGAAAGCAAGAGATGGGCATGAGTACTACTTAGTTCAGTTCACTATATATCTATATATATATTAGGGTCATTCATTTAAAACACGTTCCAATGGCTTTATTACAAAAGCATGAAAGAACCATTAACAAATGTGTTAGAATTAAACAAAGCATTCATTTTGAATGAATTATGCACCATGGGTTGGTCAGAAGAAGTCACCGTAGGCATTCAGGCAAGCATCCCATTGCTTAGTTAGGCGATGAATGTCGTCCGCAAAAAATGATTGTAGTTGCTCACTGACCAAGTGTTTACCACGTTCATTACGTCTGCATCTGTGTGAAATCGTTGCCGCTTGAGAGCTTTTTTTAGAGGTCCGAAAAAATGAAAATCACATGGTGACAAATCAGGACTATAGGCTGGATGTTGCAGAATTTCCTACTTTTTCCAGGCTAATGTTTCCTGCACAATCTTTGCAACATGCGGACAAGCGTTATCATGCAACAAAATCACACCGCGAGAAAGCATGCCGGGTCGTTTATTCTTGATGGCTTTTTGCAGCTTGTCTAGTGTTTCCAAGTAGTGGGTAGAGCTGATGTTGACACAAGGTTATTTAAAGTCGGCCAACAATAGCCCTTCATGGTCAAAGAATGCGCTCAGCATAACCTTACCAGCGGACACCTGTAACTTGAATTTTTTGGCTTTTGGTGATCCAGCATGCTTCCATTGCATGCTCTCTCTTTTGCTGCTCGGCTCAAAGTGGTGACAACATGATTCATCGCCTGCCACTATGCGGAAGAGAAATGCATCACCCTCCACTCTGTAACGCAACAAGTGGTTCAAACACTATCCCATGCGTTCTTCTTTTTGGTGGTCGGTCAACATCCATGGTACCCACTGTGAACACACCTTCCGATATTGCAGTTTCTTACAAGCGACCTTTTAAATTGTCCCAATTGACACATCAAATTCTTTTGCTAGCGAACGTATGCTTCGACAACGGTTCATCTGTACTGCTGCATCAATTTTGGCGATGTTTTTTTTTTCTGTTGCTACAATATGTGCTCTACCCAGCCGTCGAAGATCTGTCGTGAACTGACGTTCTTTCCTAATCATTCATGCCCAGTCTGTCACTGTTGTCTTTGACACACATTTGTTACCGTGCGCTGCCTGCATTCTTCAATGAATGTCCACTGGTCGACATCCTTCAAATGAAAAAAACTGAATCACTGCTCTTTGAGCTTCTTTGGGCATATTTTGGATCAACCCGGCCATTTTCTCAACGGTCAGAAACAGAACCTATGCATCTTGGGATGATAAGCATGTGCTCTTTTATTTATTAGTCAGTACTTATCACATGATCAGAGAGAGTGCGTTGAGTCCTTTTTGAGATCTTGTCACAACCGTCTCCACATGATCCTTGAAGGACAGGCTCCTGTCAAATGCGATTCCCAGATACTTCAGTGTGTTCTCTCTGTTGACGCTTCCACCATCTATCGTGAGGCTTGTAACATCAGCTCTCACAATCCTGTTGTAAGGTGCTGAGCCGGCAGCACATGTAGCCTACCTCGTGAGCGGGTACTAAAGGTGTAAAAAGTTCCCCAGTCACACGAAATAGTTACGATGAAAGTCTGTATCTATACTCATAGAGTGAGCGTAGTCAAAGGTGAAAAAACGTCTAAAAAACACAAAATGAAACGCTTGGCTAGTGATTCCATTACATGGAAGTCCGAAGCGAAATCTTGATGAGTGGATGTCATCTGCAGACTGTCCCTCTCTGGTTTGTGTGGGGAGCGACCAGTGGCAAACGAAATTCCCAATATACGAAAGTAATGAATTAAAGCAGCCATGAGAAAGACGTGGCGATTCCTCGGGTGAGGCTCGTCTCAGAGCACTATGTGCAGGCTCTGTAATTATGGAAACCTCCTTGGATAGCGGGGAATGCCCATGGTCTGCCCCTGCCTTCTCTTGAGGGTTGACCATGATGTCTTTGACCAGTCGACCTTAACCAGCTGAGATGTGGGCGACACCACAAAAGTAAGAGTCTCCATCCATCCATCATGTGCCATGCCGGTAAGCGTGTGCGGTCATGTTCTGCCATCTCACTCGATCACCATAGTCATGGATCAGCTCTGTGTTCCTGTCTCGACCATGCCACAAGGCCAAGCCATCCAGGTATTTGCTTCTAGGTCTTCCCCTTGGTCTCCTCCCTTCGATCTTGCCAGTTGTCACCAAGTTCTCCAATTCATTTCTTCTCATAACATGCCCGAAATATGTTGACTGTCTACGTCTGTCTCTAATGAGTTTACGATCTTCATTTGTCTCTTCAAGGACCTGTACGTTGGTTTTTCTATCTGTCCATGGTATTCAGAAACCACATTTCCACAGCCATTAGCTGTTTTTCAGCTTGACTGCTTATTGTCCACGCTTCACATCCATACAAAAGTATAGGTTCTATGTAGCATCTCAACAATCTTTTTCTCGTTTCAATTGATATCTTTTTGTTGGTCAGTATGTTTTTCATCTTGCTAAAGGCTACCTTCGCAATGGCAATTCTTGTTCTAATCTCTTCAAGGCATCTCCGATCAGATGTTATGACTGTGCCAAGATAACAGTATCGATTCACTTGTTTAAGAATATGTCCATCTACTCGTATATCACATTGTGGTATTTCCTTCTTCCTAGTGACGACCATAATCTGTGTCTTTTTACAATTTAATTCTAACCCTAGTTGTTCACTGTGTGCAACAACCGCATCTACTAAATTTTGCAGGTCTTTTTCATTGTCTGCAATCAAGACTGTATCATCTGCATATCTAATGTTATTGATGTATCGTCCCCCAATGTTGATTCCTTCCATATCTTCTATATTTCTAAATATATATTCACTGTACAGGGAAAAAAGATCTGGAGACATTACATATCCCTGTCTCACACCTCTTTTAATAGGCTGATATTGACCTACATCGTTATTAATTCAGATGGCAGCTTGTTGTTTCCAATATATGTTTTTTACAAGTCTAAGGTCCTTTCCATCAATTTGTAGATCTTCAAGCATCCTTATCTTGTCAACATGTCTCACTTTATCGAAAGCCTTTGTGTAGTCAATAAAGCAAAGATATAGATCCTTGTTTACTTCTATAGAACGCTCATTTATTGTTCTCAGTATATACACAGCATTTACTGTGCCCTTGCCTTCTACAAACCCACATTGTTCTTCTCCTATTTCAGGTTGTATTTTCTTCCTAACTCTTTGCATGATAATTCTCAGCAGAATCTTTGTGATGTGGTTCATTATACTAATTGTTCTATGTTGATCGCATTCCATGGCTCCTGATTTCTTCGGGATTGCAATAAATAATATACATAATTCAGGAGGTATATCCTCAGTATCGTATATTGCGTTCAGCAGGCTGGTGATTTGGTCAATTCCATATTCTTCTAAGGCATTGATCATTTCTACTGTGATGTTATCTGTACCCGGGGTCTTGCCAGTTTTCATATGGTTAAGGGCATTCTGAACCTCTATCTTCAAAATTGATGGTCCTTCATTATTATTCCGATGATCATATTTTTCTTCTCTTGTATCATCATAAAGGTCTTTCACATAATCTGACCACGCATGTAAAATCTGATCTTTTTCTATTATGATTTTGCCATCTTTGTTTTTAGGCAACCCGTTGATGTGTGTGTTCTTTTGTTAGTGATGTCATTAATTCTTTTGTGCATTAATTTAGTATCCCGGGTATTGTGTTGGTGTTAAATTTCCTTGCAATTTTCCCCAAGCCATGTTTCTTTTGCCTCTTTGCATAGCTTCCTAATTTTCCTATGAATCTCTTCATATTTGTCCTTGTTATTTTTGTTATTTCTTCTTACTTCCATGAGTTTTAAGATGTCTTCCTTCATCCATTTCTTGCGTCCTATTATCTTTACTTTTGGAATGGTTGTTTCTGCAGCTTGGTTGACTGATTTCTTTAACATTTCCCATTGGTCATTGACATCTTGAAATAATATTTCCATATCGGACAATGCATCAAATCTGTTTTTTACCTCTACGTTGAATTTATCGTTTATTTCCTCACTCTTCAGTGCTTGTAGATCAAATTGTGTGTTTCTTGGTGAATATTTGACTTTCTTTAATTTTATATGTAAATTGCTTAAGATTAATCTATGGTCGCTGTAGCAGTCTGCGCTTGGTATAGCTTTTGCGACTTTTAAGGCATTTCGAAATCTTCTGTTGATGAGGATGTAATCAATCTGATTTTTAATCTTATGATCAGGACTCCTCCATGTCCATAATCTCCTTGGGTGCTGTTGAAACCAGGTGTTTCCAATAATCAAATCATGCTCTTTTGCCCACTGTACTAGTCTGCAACCTCTTTCATTCTGTTTTCCTAGCCCATAGTTGTCTACTATGCATCCGTCCTGTTGATTTCCAACTTTGGCATTCAAGTCACCCATTATGATAGTTACTTCCGAATTCTTGCATATTTTGAAGGCTTTCTCTAAATCACTATAAAATGCATCGATGCTGTCATCACTACTGTCAGCTGTTGGTGCATAAACTTGTATGACGTTGACATCAAAAGATTGTCCACTCATCTTCACCAGTAACACTCTGTCTGATACAGTCCAATATCCTTTGATCGATTTTGCTCTCTCTGTATCCATTATAATTGCTACTCCTCACTGTTGTTTCTCTCCACCAGAATAGATTATTCTATATTCCTCAGATGTCATAATGCCCATTGTCACAAAATAGACCACCGTGATTAACCAGTGATGACAATAAAAGGCGTTCGGATTGGCGATATGTTCGAGGCCACAGGTTGTTTCAACAAATACAGAAAAAACAGTCTGGGTTGCAGCTGCACGTGTTCACATCTGGTCGGAAAAATAGGAACATTCGATGGTGAGTGAGATGAATCAATACACCACTTTGACAGTTCATAAACAGTCAGATCCTAGTAGAATTTGCCGGCTCGGGACATGAAACAGTCCCGTCTGTCATTTAGAGTTTCCGGACATCAGGCGAAATTGCGGCTGTGATTGTCACCACTCGACAGAAGATTGGCGGCTTGTTATTGAAAACTGTTGTTGGGACCATACAGTAACTCGCTAGCGTGTTTTGGATGTCAAAACATGGGAAGACGAATCTGACATTGATTAAGCCAGGGAAGATAGATTCCTGACAATGGAGGATCTGCCCAAAATAACACCTGTGTAGACATAAAGAATAACGTCACGTGACCAATTTTAGGCGGTTGCCAAAAACCCGATTTGGGGACAACTAGTGTAACTCAAACAGTGGATTAGAATTGACGTGTTTTGTTGGAGAGCTCTACAGTGTTAGATTAATTAAAAATTAACTAGCATGTGTCGTTATGTCAAAGTGTAGTAGCCATCCAGGAATGAGGCGGGTTTGCATAAGGTACAAAATATAGCCTATTTAGGCCTAATTAATATAGGCAGTAGTCTTGTTAAAACTAGAGTGTGATGATTAGCACTGTTAGTTGAAAACTAGTTAGAGTAGTGAAGTGATAATTGGCTCTGCTAGGATGAATAGGATAGCGGGGTGATATTTGGAGAGATTTAAGATGGGTTAGGAGATGGGGAAAGTGTCCAATGGGGGGATCTTTCAGTGGCTTGCCCACTGAAGTTTTACACTCTGTTTATGGGTCTTTCCTTGTCATAGCCTGATTCGGACGTAGGTGAGGAGCCACTAGGCTCTATGACAGAGTTTAGTTAGCTGAGAAATAACAGAGCAAGGCAATAGGCTTACACTCAGCGGGTAGGATCAGTGACTAGTGCTATCACCAGATGTGTTGTTTCTCTAACAGGTTCCCTGCCAGTTACGAGGAAGTTCAATACTGGTTTTGAAGAAGTGCAACTCCAATTTGAAGAACACCAGTTGGACACTCAAGTGCTTTCTGACGGAAAACGAATAACCCCCGAGAAGAAAGATGGTATTATGTTTACGCTGGACTCATAATCAGGAGGGTTCACCATAACATGACTCAGAAGAGCCAACCAATATAACGACTCCTGTGTGTTAAGGTTCACCTAGGATGGGTGATGATTGTTGATAGGTCACACATCATACAAACATTGTTAAAGGAACGAGAACATTAAAATGTAAGTCACATCGTGTGATAGATTCCAGTGAAATATTACCAAAGACATCATACCTGAAACGTTATAGACACTAGTTAAGATCAAGTATATTAACAATAACAGTGATACCTAAGTACACCCAACAAAGGATTCGTACAATTTTTAGGAACGATAGGAACTTATGTGTAGTGTGCAACCGGTCCATGATCAGCTGTAATTTACAAACAGTATCTATTTCGGATGATCAGGAAGATGGATTACCAGGTAGCTACAGATGACCGTCGGTGTCCGGCAGGAGGGATACAGCCCTGGGTGAGATGGACTTGTTCTGACTTAACATGCTGTGGGGAAAAGTTAATAGAATGGGCAAATATCAATGATATGATAATTAGAAACACGTGGTTGTCAACAACCTAGTTTAGACAGGCATACAGGGATTCTTCATTTGTACCGCACGAATATCAACTCGTAGGTGTACAAAGGGTAAATTCGCTTTATTGCGCACTGATTACAATTGGCTCCACGAGCTCACATGAACATACATATATCATCAACACATCGTCACATTCAATACATTTATAATACTACTAAGCACAATCTCTATCTGTCCTAGCGTAAGTCACTATACTACTGTGCCCTGAAAACTACACATTGGTCAGGGCGACTACATCGACTTGTCTCTTGAGCTGTCCAGTCCCGTCTGGCTAAACTTAGCAGCGTTGTCCAGCTGCAGACTTGTGAATCTTCGTGCGCCAGCACTATTGCGTGCTCGGTTACCTCGCACGTAGTTCAGTAACCTGTCACTAGTTATTGTACTCTAGTTAACGCTGTTTACGGGTACTTCCCGTGTTTATAGTCTCCTACTCTAACCTGGGAGTAAATCCCTGTCATGTCCTGCAGTGTCCTCTTATGACACGTGCGTGTCCTGTTGGATAACTGCTTAAGAGTTCTATCTTCTACTTCTGTCCCTTGAATCTCTATTCCCTGTTCAGGGATGTTATCTCTATCCTATCTTAGTCTTATCCATAACTTATATCCTTCTGTTACTTCTGTCCTCAGCTTCTTGACATGGTTTAAACACCATAAAAGACGACTATACACATGGAAAAGCCCTGATCAGAAAATACGCAACCAAATTGACTACATACTAATTAATAAAAGATTTAGAAATGCTCTAATTAATGTAAAAACAATGCCTGGCGCCGACTGTAATAGTGATCATGTACCACTATGTGGACAAATAAAAGTAAGATTAAAGAGAGGGAAACAAATCGATAGGAACATGAGACTTAATATAGAGATTCTGAAAGTAGATAAAGAAATTCAAGAACAATACATAGTGACTGTTAAAAATGGGTACAATGCAATAGCTAAAATACAGAGTATAAATGAACAATGGGAAATGTTAAAGGAATCTATTCATCAAACTAGCAAAGAAATATTACCGGAGAGAAGTCAAATAGCTAAGAAAAATGGATGAATGAAGAAATCTTAATGCTGATGGACAAAAGAAAACAGAGTAAAAATGACAAACAAGAATACGCTAAAATAAATAAAGAAATAAAAGATAAATTTTGGAAGGCAAAAGAAAGTTGGTTAAATGAACAGTTCAAAAATATTGATTTAAATGCCATTAAAGATACAAAAAATATGCACATACAAATCAGTGAGCTCATGGGAAGAAAAATAAGAATAAATACAGGGTGTTTGAAATCAAAAACAGGAAAGATATTATTGAAGGAAGATGATATAATGAAGAGGTGGAATAAGTATATAAAAGAATTATATGATGGGGAAAGAGAAGAATTAACAGAAGAAAGTAACTTAGAAGGTCCACCTATTCTAAAAGAAGAAGTCGCTGACGCTATGAAATATATGAAGAAAGGAAAAACAGCTGGACCAGATGAAATCACAATAGAAGAATTAGAAGTATTGGGAGAATTTGGAGTAGAGATATTAACCAAAATGTTAAATTATATTTACAGCAGTGGATATCTACCCAGTGATATGCTGAAATCTGTCTTTATAGCTATACCAAAAATACCAGGAATAATTGAATGTGAAGATTTTCGCACAATTAACCTCATAAACCATATCACTAAGCTTCTGCTCAGAATCATAATGAGAAGAACCAAGAAGAAAATAAAAATGGAAATTAGTGAAGAACAGTATGGATTTGTGGAGGGTAAGGGCACAAACAATGCAATATATACATTACGGACACTAATAGAAAGGTCAATAGAGAAACAGAAAGACATATATTTATGCTTCACAGATTATACTAAGGCATTTGATAAAGTAAAACATGATGAGCTGATTAAAATGTTGGAAGATATCAACATTGATGGGAAAGATTTAAGAATAATAAATAATATTTACTGGAACCAAGTAGCAGCAATTAAACTTGGAAATAAGGAGAATAGTTACGAACACATAAAGCTAGGAGTACGACAGGGATGTGTCTTGTCACCAGATCTCTTCTCCCTATATAGCGAAGTAATAATGAGAGAGATCAAAGAGATGCCAGGAATAATAGTTGGAGGTTATAAAATTAATTATATACGCTATGCAGATGACACAGTATTGGTGGCAGATAAATCAACAGACCTACAACAATTGTTGGACACTGTAGTAACAGAGAGTGCAAGGAAAGGATTCTCCTTGAATATCAAGAAAACAGTAACAATGGTGATATCAAAGAAAATGGTGACACCAAAATGTGACATAGAAATAGAAGGAAAAATTCTTAACCAAGTGGATAATTTTAGATACCTAGGGACATTTATAACATCAGATGGAAGATGTACAACAGAGATTAAGAGCAGAATAGGGCAGGCAAAGGCCGCATTTCAGAAAATGAAGAGTATCTTGTGCAATAGGTCACTATCACTGAGTGTAAGAGAGTGCTGAAATGCTATGTAGAACCAGTTTTGCTGTATGGCAGTGAATCTTGGAATGTAAATGAACAGATTAAGAAGAAATTAGAAGCAACAGAGATGTGGTTCCTGAGACGAATGTTGAGAATTCCTTGGACTGCCAGAGTAACTAACGACGACTGCCTGAAACAGGCTAATGAAACTAGAACACTATATACAATAATAAGAAAGAGAAAAACAGCTTTCTTTGGTCATGTAATGAGAAGAGGGGCATTGGAGAACATCGTGACAACTGGAAAGATCGAGGGGAAGAGAGGCAGAGGCAGACCAAGAGAAAATATGCTGGATGGATTGAGACAGTGGCACGGAGGAATATCAGCAGCAGAGTTGATCCAGAAAACCAAAGACCGAGAACTGTGGAGAGCCATGAACGCCTACGCCAGCTGGCATGGCGCTTGATGATGATGATGATGCACTACAACACCTGCTAAAATTAAATGTGCTATCTCGTAACATCAAGATCACAATTTACAAAACACTGATCAGACCAGTTGTGCTGTATGGCTCTGAAACCTGGAGTACAACTAAAGGAGACGAAGCCTTGTTACAAACCTTTGAGAACAAAGACGCATCTTTTGGCCCATTAGGGATACACAAAGTGGAGAGTGGAAAAGAAGCAACAAAGACATTTATGATCTGTTTAAGTCCCCGCTAATCACTGGTATCATGAAGGCTAATAGGCTGCAATGGCTGGGGCATATAGAAAGAATGGAAGCTAATAGGGAAACAAAACTCGCTTACACTCAAGAAATAAATGACCGTAGATCCCGAGGTAGACCAAGAAGACGGTGGAGAGATAATATATATACACTTTTGGAATCAACTACTGGCAAGAGAAGGTCCACCAGAGAGACGAATGGAGACGGCTTGTATCTGCAGCAAAGAACCTCAATGGCTCGGAATGCTGAAGAAGAAGAAGATTTGTGTTTCAATGACACGACGTCACGGGACAATATAGCGAGCAGGAGTAAAAATTTCATTATTGCCGGAGAAAGGGGAATAATACTTCGGTATTTTTTTTTTTTTAACCTGACACTGGCCAGTCTGGAAACTGATATGGAGAACTGAGAGGCATCCATTGAATATTTGTGAAGCAAACAGATCACACTGACGGGCACATCAGGGATGCAGTTATCGAAGAGATCGCACGAACAGTCGGTGGAAGAAGAAAACAAATGAGGGCATCGAACACAGGCAAGATATACAAATGTGCTGGAAAAAATACACTAGGTTTACGTGGTGGGAGAACGCTCGTGGGGGATCTAAGTGGTGAAGATCTAGAATAGATTGCTAATTGTTTTACCCACAGCATGAAAACGTCGTCAGTGCCTGATTAGTGGATGCATAGTTATCTGTCATCACTCTCTAAGTAACGAAAAGATGACACTCTTGGAAACGATAGTTGCGAAATAACTACAAGATCACCTTGAGGAATGTAAATTTCTCCAATTGGCATTTGTGAATTAATAGACCATGAAAATGGTGTATTGACGTCAGTCAAAGGCATATATTAAAGTGAAGGCCGTTGAACTGCATATAACGGGGTCCATCCATCATGTGCCATGCCGATATGCGTGGGTGATCATCTTTTGCCACCTCACTCGATCACCAGAGTCGTGGATCCGCTCCGTGTTTCTGTCTCGACCATGCCACGTGGCCAAACCATCCAGGTATTTACTTTTCGGTCTTCCCCTTGGTCTCCTCCCTTCGATCTTGCCAGTTGTCACCAAGTTCTCCAATTCATTTCTTCTCATTACAAGCCCAAAATTTTTTTGACTGTCCACGTCTAATGTGTCTAATCAATTTACGATCTTCGTTTGTTTCTTGGAAGACTTGTTCACTGGTCTTTCTGGCTGTCCATGGTATTCTTTGCATTTTCCTCAGAAACCACATTTCCACAGCTATCAGACGTTTTTCAGCTTGCCTGCTCATTGTCCACGTTTCACATACACATAAAAGTACAGGTTAGTTAGTTAGTCGCGGTTCCAACTTCACAGCAACGGTTCATCCCCATTATGCTCCGTTCCTGTGCCAGTGAATTTCACACAAAACGCTCCCCACTGCCCAATGTGACAAGTGGAAAAGACAGGAGTCTCGACAAACAACAGCCCGCACTGATACACTGTGCATAATGCCGCCGCCAGAATGTCAACACAATAGTCCCCCACGAAACATCCAGTTCATCTCTGACGGAATCGGCAGTCATTTTCCCATCTGGATGTTTCCTAGATGTTCACCCACACAGTCCACGAAAATACAATTCATCGTCGATGGTAGTGGCAGTCAACCAGAAGCCCAGCAGCCACGCATTTCTGCATAAGGCAAAAACCGGTCAACTCTGGGACATAGCCAACTGCCATCGTTCTGAACATGCAGCCACGTTCCAAAAAACCTCGGGCAGATTCAAAAGCATTTCACACGAAACCCACAGCTCACAGTGTCGCGCCACGCACTCACTCAGTAGCAGGGCGACGGAACCATCAAGCCTCCTTAGTCGCCTCTTACGACATGCGTGGTAGGCTACAGTGTTGCTATTCTTTGCTTCCCTTATGGGCCCCGGCAACACACGAGTTCTATGTAGCACTTCAACATGTATATATCTTTCATGTGTGCGGTGTCCCCTGTACCATGCCTCGGACGCCAGCGAGCTCTGTGCTGGATTTAGGGAACACTTTGCAAGACTTCTGCCATACGCCCACGCCGTAAACCACGGCTAGAAGGCTATCACTAAAACCTGAATTAGTAGGGGATCTCAGCCGCTAGAGATGCAGTGATCAGAAACTATTCTGGCACTATCAGCACACTCCCGTACCATGGGTGTAAACGATGTCAACCTTAGTAAATTGGCAAAATGGTTCAAATGTCCACGGAACGAAAGTCCTACACAGATTGGTTCAAAGGTCCACAGCGGGTCGAATGCTAAACGAATTAATGGTGCCGCGATAGTAAATCGTGCAGTTATGTGCATGTCTCTTAAAACTGAAAGAAAAATACTGAATCCCCCTGAAATGCAACACATTTGCTGATAGACATTAGAGACAGGGCAGAAATACACAGAGGACTTGCAGGCTGTTGTAGACAAAGTGGATGAGTTGTGCATGAAAACAAATGCTTTCATTAATTCGGACAAGGGTCTGTGCTTTTTTTTCTTTTCACGGAGCAGCAGAATTATCAATGAGGAGGTGTTAAGTACAGTATCACAGCGCAAGGCATTGTGATCAATGGAGAGAAAGCTTTTCTAACCTGGGAATATGATTATGCAAAATAGGCAAATAGCCTTTTCCCTGTTTTTTCCGTGAGTTTCTTGCCATGCCTTCAACATCAAGTTGTTTCACTAACTTCAACAACTTACTGTGTCTCATTCAAAGTTCAGCGGCTCTGTTATCGCCTGCTAGCTTTTCCGTCTAGCTTGAACCTTGGCTCTTTGACATTTGGCCCTTGCTTACTGTTATTTATTGTTCTTGAAATGGTATAATCTCTATGTTTCCACATAATCACGCAGCTGTTATAATTTCATTAGTCATGTATTGTTTACATTGCTTACAAGTACTTCTTGGTAAGAATGAAATAGCATCTATAATATACTTTAGACTTGCTCATTGGTTTCTCTGTCTCTCTTAAAAATAGGCATAGACAACTCATTGAGTTTACAGAAAGAAAAAATAGGAGTAAACACAATATTTGACATAAAGAGATAGAATGACCTACTGACGCGGGTGATCATGCTTCTACACATCTTATGATCTCCAACAGCATGTACCAATTCGTTAGTTACTTGCGGTTCCAACTTCACAGCAACGGGTCGTCCTATTATGCTCCGTTCCCGTGCCTGTGAATATAAAAAAAAATGCTCCTCACTGCCCAAAGACAGGAGTCTCGGCAAGCCAACAGCCCGCACAAGTACACAGTGCATAAGGCCACCGCCAGAAAGCCAACACAAAAGTCCTCCACGAAAAATACAGTTCATCGTCGATGAAATCGGCAGTCACCAGAAAGACTTCCTTGGCCTGGGTTTTTCTTTCTTTCGCTCACTCACTTTGAACACAAGCATAGTTCATACACACCATTTATAGTAGTGATGGACTGAATTTTGCGTGTGAATTAGCTTTCCCTATTAACAGTGTCCCTCACCAACAGGTGAACCCACTCTGACTTCAGTGGTACTTGTAATTTACGTCCCCAAGTCAAGGATGACAGGTCAATATTTTAGTCCAGCTGTCCGTTGAACCCCTAACCTCGCCATCAGCACAACGGATGTTTAAGAACACACGTTCTTACCCATTCGACCATGCTGACCTGCAACCCGGGTTTTATCCCATATGGCTCAGTCTCTTTCCGAAAAGTGACCCGCCAAAAGAGCCGCACAAAGCATGACTCCGTAGCTCCAGTGATAACTCCCATGAGTCTCCTGACCAATTGCACTCGTGAACCAAAAAGGTAAACCAGTCAATTCAGCAACAGCCGGCCGCCATCATTCCAAACATGCAGTTAACGCTACAAACACGGACAGATGTTAAAGCATTCCACACGAAACTGACAGCTCACAGTGTCACGCCACATACTCACTCAGTAGCAGGGCGACGGAACCATATGTACCAATTTGTGTGTTGATTCACTTCTGTACCATGACACAAGGCTCTCAAATATTGTCTTCCTCTATCTCTTTCCACAAATCTTTCCAGTTGTCACAACATGTTCCAGGTTTTGTATTCCCATTATATGACCAGAATCTTTAGGTCTGCCTCTGTCTGATTTTTGTGATAAATTGTCTTTGCAACTTGGGGTATCTGTGCATGATTCCCAGCTTTCGAGAGTCAATGCGGGAGCTCCTTTTAGAGGTCGCGAGGTCTAACAAGGCCAGCTCTTTTAACAGCTGACCCGCCCTCTGGTCTTCTCATGTTGCCATGTCTTTGCGACTTAGTGTCCATGAAAATATCCGGATTACACATTTTCCCTGTCCAGGGAATTTTCAGCATTCTTGAATAAACCACATCTTCAAAGCGTCCATGGATTTTTTTCTGCAATATTACTACTTGTTTATGACTGACAGCCATATGTTAGAACTGGTTCTAAGCAACATGCAATAATTCTTTTTCTAACATCCAGTGACAAGCACTCAATGTTCATTTGATGGAATGCAGCGTTTGCTTTTCCTATTCTGTTCTTTATCTCTGTGATGCATCTTCCATCTGATGTTAACCATGTTCCTAGATACTTGAATTTCTGCATTTGTCCTAAAATAACATCATTTACTTTAAATGTACATTTAGATATGATCTGTTTCTTTGATAACACCATGACTTTTGTTTGTCTATTATTTAATCTAAGGCCCATTTTTCCACTTCCTTCAACCACTGTATCTATCATTTCCTGAAGTTACTTCTGAATTGTTGCCTTTAAGATGGTGATAACAGCAAAACTAAGTTATGTATACTATGACCACCAATCAGTATCCCTAGCATATTTTCAATAGACCTCATTATGTTTTCAATGTACAATGAAAACAAATCAGGAAATTTTGCACTTTCTTTGTTAGGGTTGACATCTCAAGTCTTACATTAAATGGCAGAAATATTAACAGATAGAGAGAGAGAGAGAGAGAGAGAGAGAGAGAGAGAGAGAGAGAGAGAGAGAGAGAGAGAGAGAGAGAGAGTAAACTAAGATACCCGGGAAACACCTTTGAAAGAAGCCTACCATTCAGGTAATGGGTGGAAGAAGCTGTTATGAGATCTAAGAAGAGACTCAGTGCGCTGAAATGAACAGGCTGCACTAATTGATGAAGTGCAACAATTGATCCATGACAATTCATGACCAGGTGATATAATCATTTACATGGATGGCTCTGTGCTAAGAGAGTGCCAGGAGGTTTGTGGCAAGGGTTGGTGAACGGTGTTTGGTGCAGGAGAGCCTGACGAATGATACCACAGTATCTTCTCTGAGTGAGAATGGAGGTGGAGACAGTCAAAGCAGTGTTACGCAGGCTGGAGGACAAACAGCACACTCATGTTGTGATTGTTACAGACAGACAAAGAATGATGAGAATAGTGAAGACAGGCATAATTCGAGCAGAGTGGCAGGCTTCATTTCAACAATACAAAATAGAAAGCATTTGATGGATTTTTCTCAGAACATTCTGGTGTAGTAAGAAACGTGGAGACAGACACATAGGCTGGGTCTGCATCGTTCTGTGAGGTACTGATGCATGATAAGACAGACATGGTCAGGGCACTTTGATGACGGTACCTGATTCACCTCAACTAAATTTATTCTGACATCCTTCTTTATCCACTGAAATATTTCTAAAAGGTTGATTCTTAAGACTGCTTTTTGCTGCTAATATACGTATATTATTTGCAGATCTGTGTTGTCAATGTTTAGTTGTTCTAATAGTTTGATTATTTCCTCATGTTTTACATTTCAAATGCTTTTGTGTAGTCTATGAAGCAAACATAAGACCTGTTTTTAGTTCTATAGCTCTTTCTAACAGTGTCCTGATAATATATTTTTAAATATAAGACACTGTTATATATTGTCATGAGTAAATTTGGTGTTGGTATGAGTGGCTGGTTATCATTGAGTGGCTGTCTATAATGATATGCTTCTACTATTTCACATCCCCCATCTACCATTCTAGAATCACAAAATGACACACTAATTATAAGTACTTAACAAAACGCAGTACAGTTTCACATTGTCTATTCTGTCATCTCATCTCATCATGTTCCTCTCGTACCCTGCGGTGTCGAGGTGAAGTATAAACAGCGGGAGAGTGCCCGCTTATGGGTTTCATGTATTGATATTCCCATGGACTCTGTTATTCCCTGAGTCCATCATTTACGTGGTCGGCCTCTTCCTCTGCTTCCCTTGGCTCTGTACATCATTGCTTGTTGTGGTATACTGTTAGTTGGTAACCTACTTGCATGGCCAAACCATTTGACTTGCTGCTTTCTAATAAAATATAGTGCGGCTATAACCCACACATTAGTCCTGATTTCTTCAATTCTGATCTTATCTCTTCTTGATACTTTGAGTATTCTTCTCAGGAATCTCATTTCTGTTGTTGTAATTTTTCTTTTCTCTTCTTCTGCAGCAAATGTACAGACCTGTTTTTAGTTTTTACTTCTATAGCTCTTTCTAACAGTGTCCTGAGAACATATTTTGTAATATAAGACACTGTTAGATATTGTCATGAGTAAATTTGGTATTGGTGTGAGTGGCTGATTATCATTGATGACTGTTTATAGTGTTATGCTTCTACCATTTCACATCCTCCATCTATCATTCCAGAGTCACAAAATGACACACTAATTATAAGTATTTAACAAAACACTGTACAGTTTCACATTGTCTATTCTGTCATTAAATTAACAATTACATTCTCACCAAACATATGTGTATACTTCATTTAAATGTTCAATAACTAAAAGTATCTACAAATGGTGGCACACTACACTTTGGCCTTGCCTACTACAAGCCTGAGCCATCTGTCCACTATCACTCTCAGCTCGTGTCCGGTTTTTCAAGAGACCTATCTTGCTTGGACTCGGTCCAAAGCGTGCTTCTTGCTTAAGGCGATCCACACTTTCAACCATGATGAGCGTGTCAACTTTAGTCACACTCTCAATTATGATATATATATATATGCTGGCTCCCTGGCCGAGGGGTTAGCAGCTTTCTCCGTTAACCCCGAATACTCTCGTCGTTGAAGTGAGCGCACGAGAATTAGAAGTGGTTCGAGTCGTGCCAGTGACTTATGAGAGTATGGAGCCAGTCGCTCAGAAAGTCGTGGCGTGCTGATGAGCGTAATCTAGCCTAGGAATCAACATACAGCTGAAAGATGTTGGTGTTGACCGCAATATCCTGAAACGGGATGGAAACGCAGAAAATATATATATATATCTGTATGTGTGCGCGCACATTACAAACAGTAACAGAGATATATGGAGACACATACATACATACAGTTGTGCTTTATAGATTACACTAAGGCATTTGATAAAGTGAAACATGACGAATTGATACAATTTTGGAAGATATCAACACTGATGGGAAAGATCTCAGAATAGTAAAGAATATTTACTGGAAACAAGTAGCAGCAGTTAAAATGTGAAAAAAGAGGGCAGTTATGAATAGATAAAGGTATGAGTACGACAAGGATATGTTTTGTAATCAGATCGTTTCTCTCTCTATAGCAAAATAATATTGAGAGAGATCAAAGAGAGGCAACAAATACGAGTTTGAAATTATTATATAAAGAATATATGCTATGCAGTTGACATAATATATATGACATAATAGCTAAAAATGCAAAACATAATTTTGAACATTGTAATAGTAGAAAGGGAAAAAGCAGAGGCTTTCCTTGTATAGCATAATTTATCTATTATTGTGCCAGCTAAATAGAATGCTTATGACTGTCCCATGTGAACTCGTGAAGGAAACAGTAGGGTTGACAAGACCAAACTGCCAGAGCACTGACAACAAGCAGTCCTTCAATTAAATATGTAGTTTATTGTTGAAGAAGACAGCCTTTCGAACAAACACAAGCAGCCCACACACGCATTATCACATAAGGCAACTGGCAATGTGCTGGCAACTAGTCATACAGCAATTTCTGGGACTGCACTTTAAACTACAGCCAATGTGGACACAAACGAAAAGCATTTAACACTTTGCTGACCAACTTCGACGATCGACGAATTTCCGGCTATATGTCTTGGTGACAACTTCAACAATCACAGAATTAGTGACATGCCGATTTCAAACAGACGGCCTTACTGATAGCCACTGAATCTGGCTTTATCCAGTTGTTTCCCATGGTTAAAATTGTTTGGAGCCGAAACGAGCATGATTTTAGTGAAATTCCATTAATTTTTGGTGCAAGTGAATATTCAACATTTTCATCATGTCTGATGATGAAAACCAGGCTTGTTGTATAGAAGATTCTGACTCTGCCAGCAAATTTGGAGCTGAAAGTGATGATTCCTGGCTAAGTACAGATGCAGAAGTGAATGATAGTTTGACTGAAAGTAGCGACAACAGTGTTGAAGTTGATGATGGAGGTGATGAAGGTACTTCTGAAGAAAGAAGTGGGTGTGGCACAAGAGACCAGAACATTTCTACAGCTGAAAATTCTGTTTGGAAATGGAGAAAGGCTCTTCAAAATGAACTTATTGAGCTTGACAATCCTCCTCCATACAAAGAACAACAGGGTGTCACGTCAGACACAACTGGGTTTATTCCCATTGATTTTTTCAAGATTTTTTTCCCTGGAAGTGCCATAGATCTGATCATGTGTGAAGTCAACAGGTATGGTGAAAATCACCTCTCTCAGAACACAGGAAAGAGAGTTAACCATATATCTACTGTTCACTCCAATGTAGTTATGGACAAGACAGTTAGGAAAAGGGGAATTCCTGAGGGCAGAATAATAAACAAGCCAGTGCTTGCAGAAAAATACAACAAAAGTATGGGCAGTGTCGATCACTTTGACCAACTGAGTGCAAGCTACCCCTACCCACAAAAATCCTAAAAATGGTACCTGCCATTATATAATTATTTAGTTGAAACTGCTCTGGTCAATGGGCATATAAGCTACAACACTGCCAACTTTACAAATAAGATCACTGCAAAGATCAATATTACCAAGGCAACATAAACCAGGTGACACCATAACCAGAATTGAGTCCAATTAAGGCAAACTACCTTGGCACACTTGACCATCATTCTTGTAATCATTCTTGTAAGGTTTCTCCCCTATATGTGTTTTCTTGTGGCGAATGAGATTTGTAGCTTCAGTAAAACATGTACAACATTCATCACACTTGTAAGGCTTCTCTCCTGTATGTATTCTCTTGTGGCGTTTCAGACTTGAAAATCTAGCAAAAGATGCACTACAGTAATCACATATGTATGGTTTCTCTCCTGTATGTGTTCTCTTGTGAAACTTCAGATTCACAGATACAGCAAAAGATGCACCACATTCATCACATTTGAAAGGTTTCTCTCCTGTATGTGTTCTCATGTGGTACTTCAAATGGCTAGCTTGAGTAAAAGATGCACCACATTCATCACACTTGAAAGGTTTCTCTCCTGTATGGGTTCTCATGTGGCACTTCAATTTGCTAGCTTCAGTAAAAGATGCACCACATTCATCACACTTGAAAGGTTTCTCTCCTGTATGTATTCTCATGTGGCACTTCAACTGGCTAGATTGAGTAAAAGATGCACCACATTCATCACACTTATAAGGTTTCTCTCCTGTATGTGTTCTCTTGTGGTACTTGAGACTTGTTGCTTCAGTATAAGATGCATTACATTCATCACACTTGTAAGGTTTCTCTCCTGTATGTGTTCTCATGTGGCTCATCAAGTGGCTAGTGTCAGTAAAAGATTTACCACATTCATTACAATTGACAGATTTTTCTCCTGTATGTATTCTCCTGTGGCGCTTCAAATTTCTAGCTTCAGTAAAAGTTGCACCACATTCATCACATTTATAAGATTTTTCTCCTGTATGTGTTCTCTTATGTTGTTTAACACGGTAGGATTGTGTAAAACCTGCACCACATACATCACACACGTAAGGCTTCTTTCCTGTATGTGTTCTCTTATGGCGATTGAGAGCTGAAGTGTTAGTAAAACATGCAACACATTCATCACACTTATGAAGTTTCTCTCCTGTATGTATTCTCTCGTGGAATTTAAAACTTTTAGCATGAGTGAATAATGCCCCACAAACATCACACTTGTAAGGTTTCAGTTCAGTTTCATGTTTACGCATGTGATTGTTTACATAAAAATCTTGATAAAAAAAATGAGGTATGTATGGTGCACCATCTTGTATTTGTTGAGGATGACAACTGACATAACCAATAGTATCATTGAGAGGTTTCACAGAGGTCTGTGTATGTTTTACCAGCCTGTCTAGATTTTGTAACTGACAATTCTCACCAGTCAAAGATAGTTTCACATTGCCTTCAATCACAGGAAACATATTCTCTGACATTTGACAAGTGTCATGGTCTGCTGATGCCTTATAACCATTCTCAGCCAATCTTGATTCTGTTCTCCTGTGTCCTGTCATTCCTGGAAATGTCATGTCTATCATTGTACCGAATCTTTGACTTCTGTCCTCACACAATGTATCTGGCAAAGCTTGCTCGACAACCTTTATATTACCATACATTTCCATTTGTGAATGCTCTTGTATGGAGGTGGACTGATAACTTTCAGAAGATGGATGTATTTCTGAAACACACCACAGTAAATACTTTGTTAATTGCATGTGACAGATGTGATAGTGTTGATGAAATGTTACTGCTTATCCCTACAGTAATTTCCTATTTCAGAGTTAATCAGCCTTCAGGAATTGCCAGGTCCGTGGTGAAGTGGTTACAGCTTGTATTCCTGCATACCCGCATTTAAAACACAGCTATGGGCGATTTGGCAGCAGACCAACTTATGTTTATTTTTATGAAATGGTATAAGTGCCGGTTGTTCAGAAAGCAACGACAAACTACTGGGCGTAAACTTGCCCAAGAATCACGAACCAAAAAATGTTCTGTAAAGGATATGCACCTAACCTAATCTTCAGGAATCCCTGTGCAGTCAAAAAGTTTTAAAACACCCTCCTCATCAATTTCTCAACATCTCATGAGCAATAGCCATAACTTAAACAAAGAAAAAGCATTTTGGATATTGCATTTGGTGAACAATAAATGATTGCTCAAATATAGTGAGGCATTAGCAATTTGTCTGTTCCAGTCGGTTTTATGCAACATAACGAGTGTGTGTTAATTTGAAATTACCGTATGGACAACAGATGGTTCCACATTTGAACAATAACTGTGATTATGTTTTAATGGTTTCAGTTAAAGTATTATTCATTTCATATGATATATAAATCTTCAGTATACACCTGAGATGAGGCAAAATATGCCAGGCAATAAATCATGCAACATACTGTTTGTGGCTTCTGTGTTTACATATAAACAATATACAGAAGACGCACAAAAACCAAAATAGATTGTGGCAAGAAAATACTGAAGACTCATACTCTAAGAAAAAGAGTATTATCTACGCTATCAGAAAGGTACTTAATCAACCAAACAGTGACTACTGTTCTTCAGCTTCATCACACTTGATCATGCTGATCATGTGATACACAAGAAAGGTCTATTGGCTAAGTAAGGGACCTTTGTACACTGGGTGAAGAAAGGTCTATTGGCTGACTGTAAGTAAGGGACCCTTGTACACTGGGTGAAGAAAGGTCTATTGGCTGACTGTAAGTAAGGGACCCTTGTACCTGCCTTCAGACACATTGGGTATATGGTGCTAGACCCACACTTGTATAGACCAACTGGCACTGGGTGGGTAATGTGATCAGTATCTGGCCAGCCTTGGCTGACTGACTGAACACTAAACTCTCAGCTGTGTGGAACAGTTGAGCAACTCCAAAATATCTGCAATAGCATGATGGTGTAATCATTAAAATGTGACATGAAATAAACAGTGATGATGAAGAAGAAGAAAAAGGGAAGGAGGAGAAACTATATATATATATATATATATATATATATATATATATATATATATATATATATATATATATATATATATTCATTCATTCATTCAGTAGCATGTCCTTTGCAGAACCTCGCTCCCATAATAACCCTCTGGAAAACCTCTCGATCATAAGCAAGATGTATTGCATCTGATACACCCATCTGGAGATCATCCGCCACATCCTGCACCCATATTCTCTTTGGCCTTCCTCTTCCTCTCTTCCCAGGCATATACCCCTCCATTATTGTTCTCTCCAAACTTTCGTGGCGTTTCAAGTGACCAAAATATTTCAATTTTCTTTGTTTTATCGTCTTTAATAGCCAACCTTCTTCAATATTCAGCTCTTGAAGTATGGATGCATTTGTTCTTTTCTTTACCCAAGATGTTCTTAGAACTCATCTATAACATTTATATTCAAAGGCATGTATGTTCAGAATGTAACCCCCCCCCCCCCCCCCCCTTTCATATTTCTTCCCTATAAACCCTATAAATCCCCCCCCCCCACACACACACTGTATAAGTAAAAATGAAAGCTAAATTTAATAACACATACTAGAACAAGTCTAGACGTCTACATAAAACATGATTTGCGGGTCTACTTATGTTATAAAACAAATTTTAGAAGGGCGAGAAGTACTGAACCATAATGTATGGAGGGGAAAACATTATCAAATAATCAGTTCTTATATAACGTGATCTTGAAATAATCTTAATTCCCCCTCTTGAGACCATAAAATCTCCCCCATCAGTTTAGAACTACTGATTTAGTCCATATGTGCTCAGATCCCCTCTTCAATATCTTCCTCAGTATAGCAGTTGGGGCACCAGCTTTGTGTTGGCTTCTTGCAGAGCGCTCTTGTTTGGTTTCACCCCTTTTGATTTGATGTTTATTGCATTCTGGTCAAGGTAGCATGTGGTAGAGAGACAAATAGATGTTCGTAAGATAGTAGATATCACACTGCACCGTCAAGACCAGAGACAATGGTGCTGATCTATTGCAGAATCTCCAACAAATTAATATCAAAGAATTTTACACATTGATAATTTACTCCTGTGTGTCACGTCTATGGTTAGCGGGGTAGGGGTATACCCTATCAAAGGAGACGTAAGACGCCTCCTTTCCTCCGTTAGTCTACAGGACACCCTTGGGAAAGGTGGAATACCCATTTAGCCCCCCAGTCAGGGTTATGTGAAGCTTATCTAAGCAGGTGGTGGATGCAGTGTGAGAGCAGCCGACAGATTGTTGTTGGTTATGGTCTGCACTCTGCAGCGATAGGCAGATGATCTCATCAGTAGAGACAATGGCTATGGCCACAAACTAGTACAGTCACTGCCCAGAAGGAAAGCAATGGCAAAATACTATCTCCAAAACGTGCCAAGAAACCATATATATATATATATATGTGTGTGTGTGTGTGTGTGTTATATACATATACATACACATATATATATATGATATATTTCATTTTTTCTAACCTTGTCCTGGGTAATCTATATATACTTCAGGTTGTTCAATCTTGACACTTGCTGGTGTTTTATTGTCCATCTTATCAAAGACTTGAACCTCAGTGAGAATCTCTTTGGTAGAACTGTGAACACAGTCAGTCTGAAAGGTTTGGGTAGGACATATTTAATCAAAGATAAACAAAGTATATACATGCATTTTATATGTTGGTGAATTCTCTAGAAGACTGATTTGTGTCCTCTGTGTATTAATGCTTAGGTCATCATAGCACAGAAACATCCTTGTGTCTATCAGTGTGAGCTTGGTGTAGAGTTGTCTCCAGGCCTGATACCAATGTACAATCTTCATTGGGACTGTCTAGCACAGCTCTCCTGTCCCTCCCTAAACTCAGATACCAGTGGCATGTGCAAGACTGGTACTGGAGTCTGAATTAAAACACAAAACACGACTAAGAAGTTCAATGAGTGGATTAACACACATTGATACAATTGATGCTTTTGACTAAAATCTTTATCAACAGAACAACAGAAAAAAAAAAAAATAAAAAATAGAAAACACAAACAACATGCAAAGACAATCCAATCAACAGAACTGGGATTTCTCCTTCTTCTGCGTTCACCCGGAGAGTTCTTTTCGGACGTGATTGCGTTGTGTCTGCTGATAGCAGAGTTGCGTTCTTGCACCAATAGGCCGACACATCAGACTTGTGTGGGCATTTGTTGACAGCGTTAACCTTCCCAGGAACTGGGACTGAAGCATGGAAACATTAGTTCTTCGACAGATCATCCTCACTGCACACTGAAATATCCATAAGTGCTCAGATCCCCTCCTTGGTAAATGCAGCAGCATGTAGCGGCTGTCACGAAATAGACGCCATTGAATCGGCCTTGTGGTATAAAAGTAGACCGTATAGTATAAGGCAGACAACCCTACTATTACCCGACCCTGGTTCTTGGGAAAATTATCGCCCTGTGGTTTGGTGTTCGAGTGTCGAGGCCGGGGGAAACATAATTCAGTCAGGCTGACGGCGCATGTTTACGGGGCATGCGCAGTTGACTGGGCCAGGCGGACAAAGACGGGAGTTGTTGGCTGTCAGTGCTCGTGACCAGACGCCTTTTTTGCACAGCGTGTTTTCAATTGGGAGAGCTGGGGTGACCGATATCTCAAGGTTGTTGAAGAAACCTGACGTCTAGTCCTGCTGAATTACAGGTGCTCAAATATGACACGTTCGGCCATCGAAAGGTATGTGTAACCCTTTAGTTATTTAACGTCGGTACTCGATGACCCGATAGCGCTTGGCGGTATGTACTAACCGTGGGATAGGAAAGTGGGACAAGTGTGAACAGACAACTGGTGCAGCCTGAAGCCAAACCTGTTGAAAGCGCGTATTTGCTAGCAGTGTACTACAGGGATATTTATGTTGCCAGCGGCACCGGGTTTATTACCAGCCACTGTAGGTTGGGTTAAGTGAGTTTGGGGTAGCGAGACCTTTAATTTGAGTTCACCATGGCCCAGCTTCCTGAACTCATGCGTCTTAGGCTCCGCCGTGGCGGAAGCGTTAACTAAAGGGAAACCGGAAGTAGATTGAGGAGTCGCCTATACTAGGGCATGTGTGGTCTCGATCGATGCAGCTCATCGAAGCGAAGGTCATGCGACAGTCGGCAGGAGTATCGGAGGTCATTTCAAGGTCGTGACTTGAGTCTCAGGTCTTTGTCACCTGGTGGGGTGACCACTGGCTTTTCTTCTTGGCTTTCCTCTCATCTGTCTTATAGATAGTGTCCCTCAATGGAATGCCAGTTTAATATATAGTGGATTCTGGAGAGGTGGACAATGTGAGAATTGACCGAAGGGACAGAGCTGTTCTATAAGGACAGTGATATCATTCTAAATGCTCCGGCCCTTGATGAGGGAGGAGAGAACGGGGTGTGGATCTCTGTTACATGGAGAAGGATTGAGGCCATGTATATAATATTGGATTTGGTTTTTGTACCTAAGGCACGGTGCTATATCTGCTCTGGCTGGTACTAGGTACTGCTTTAACCCCCACTTTAGTCCTGATTTCTTCATTTCTGATCTTATCTCTTCTTGATACGTTGAGTATTCTTCTCAGGAACCTCATTTCTGTTGTTGTGATTTTTCTTTTCTCTTTTTCTGTCATTGTCCAGGTTTGGCATTGGTAGCATAGAGTTGGTAGGAAGATTGTGTTGTAAAGTGCTTTCTTAGTAGTTATTGATACATGTTTGTTCTTTAGTATTGGTGCCATTTGTCCAATGAGTTGATTTGCCTTATTGCACCTATTTTCGATCTCGTCTTCTGATCTGCCATTTGATGATATTATACTTCCTAGGTACTTGAAACTCTTTATTTGTTTCAAGGGATGTTCGTTTAGGTGAATTGTTGTTTGTTCTTCTTTAGTTATAGTCATTACCTCTGTTTTGCTTGTGCTAATTTTCATGTTATGTTCCCTACACATTTCGTTTAGACTATTCATAGCGAGCCCCATCACGATTTAAAATTTGAGTATTTACTAATGAGACCACGACAGATAGATAGGCATTGAAATTCAAAATCTAATGGTACCTCAATTATGCTTGGATGTCAATTATGAGCGGAGATATTTACATCTGAGTGTCAAAATCTCGATACAGATTTCGCCATTACTATATTCATACTTTGAGACTGGAGAGTCGTGTCCATTGTTATTGCCACTTCCGGCCAATATGGTTGTCTTAGACTGGCCGCTGACGGATATTAAATCCGACTTCATCCATATGATCCGTCATGTTAAATGATAAAAAATAGTACAAGTATACAAATAAATTATTAATAATCTTTTAAACTTGTATTATTTTTAACTTTAGTAGTTTTAATTGCATGTTTGAGCATTAAACAGTGTCCAGTCCGGCAGGTGCCATCTTGGAGTTTCATTGACAAAGATTTTTTTTAAAACGACATTTCAAGCTATTTAAGCAATGAAACTCTCTAAATATATGTAAAAATGGGTGCATAATTCAAATATCCATCTAAAAGTATTAAAAAATTAAGAAAACAAGCTTTAAAATATAAAAGTACTTACTTTTTGTCAAATAATTATGTTTATTTAAAAGGTCATGATAATTTAAACCAATCACTGTGCACGGAATACTAGGCTAACCTTTCCTGGAAAACCCCAGATGATGTATGTTCTTGCCACGTGATGAAATGAATGAATGAATGACGTGTTTTTACTTCGGGTAATGGCACGATGGAACACGCTACGTGTTCTTGTAATTCAGCTTCTGATTTTGCTATCAGTGCTTGGTCATCTGCAAACAGGAGTTCTCTAATGGTTAGATTTGCAGATGGTTCTTCTTCTGTGTTCTCGTCACGCGGTATTCTTGCTGTCTCTGCTTGGTTGGTTTCTTTACATATGTTGTCTATATAGGTTATGAACAAGAGAGGGGACAGGACACAACCATGTCGTACTCCAGATATTATGGTGAAGGGTTCTGAGTGTCCTCCAGTTGCTCTCACTATGCATTCACTGTTGTTGCATAAACTTCTACATAGGTTTGTTAGATGTGTACTCACTCCATATTGTTTAAGGATTTCCCACAGCTTGTTTCTATCTACTCTATCGAATGCCTTTTCTTGGTCGACAAAGGCTAAGTAAAGTGA
The DNA here is from genome assembly GCA_963921405.1 of Cepaea hortensis. NCBI lineage: Eukaryota > Metazoa > Mollusca > Gastropoda > Stylommatophora > Helicidae > Cepaea > Cepaea hortensis. Next base: position 473,415,201 of record OY992876.1, on the reverse strand, counting down.
GTGTTTCATTGAATTCGATTGATTTTTCTATAAGTTGTCTAAGAGCAAAAATGGCATCTGTGCACCCTTTGTTTTTCCTAAATCCAAGCTGTGTTTCACTTAGCTGGGGTTCTACAGTAGTTCGTAATCTTTTTTCTAGAATTTTGCAAAATATTTTCTCAGTATGACTCAACATTGAAATGCCTCTGTATTGTGTGCAGTCTCTTTTGCTGCCTTTGTTTTTTCAAATTGAGATAATTATGGCATTTCCCCAGTCTCGTGGTGTCTGTTGTTCTACCCAAACATGGTTGAATAGTCTATGTAGCCAAGCTGTTTCTACTTCTCTTGTTGCTTTAATTAGTTCATTTGGTATTTCATCCTGTCCCGGTGATTTGTTCAATGGGGCTAATCTGATGGCTTCTATAATTTCTTCTTTTAGTATGTCTGGTTCTAGTTCTTCGGTGACATCTGTATAGGTTTCTTGAATTCCTGTGACATCTGATGGTATGTTGAGAAGTTGTTCGAAATACTGCTTCCATCTTATTAGGATTTGTTTTTGTTCCACTTATTGGTTCTCCATTTTCGCTGTTAATTATTTCAGTTGGGTCAAAGGGTTCTCCTCAGGTTCGCATTGCACCTATCTTTTTGTAGAAGTTTCTAGTTGCCTCCTTGTAGTTTTTATTTAGGGTTTCTCCATACTCTTCCCAGTCTTTTTGTTTTTCCCTCTTTACTATTCTATTCACATGTCTTCTCGCTATTCTATATTCTATGTAATCACATTCCTGTTTGCTCTTCAACCACTTTTTATATTTTTCCTTTTTTGTCTTTTACCGCTTCCTTTACTTCTGCGTTCCACCAACTTGTTATTTTCTTTAACCGTGTTTTGCGTTTTTTCGTGGTTCCACGTGTTATTTTTGCAGTATTTAAAATGCTTGATTTGAACATTTTCCATTCTTCTTCCGCTGTTTTTCTTTCTGCAGGTAATTTTTCAAAGAGTTCAGTTAGTTCTTTCTCATAATTTTCTCTTACTGCCTCGTCTTTAAGGTTTTTTAAGTTTACTGATTCGCATGGCATGTATTTTCCTGCTCTTTGTTTTCTTCTTCTGATTGTTCTTATTGTGGCAACGACTGCTTTATGATCTGTATTTATACTGAAATTGGGCACTGCCCTTGCATCTAATATATTTCTCTTTCTGTAATTTCTTGTTAATATAAAATTAATTTGGCTTTTAGTATCTAGATCGTTCCATTTATACCAGGTGTATACTTGTGAATCCTTATGTTTATAGAATGTGTTTGTTATATTGAGGTCGTGTTGGCTGCAAAGCTCCAATAGTCTACTTCCGTTATCATTCCTTTCATTTTGCTTGTCTCCAAATGCTCCCAGATGTTTTTCTCTGCCCACTCTGTTATGTCCTAGTCTTGCATTGAAGTCTCCCATAACTATGTTGTTGTCCTGCTTATCTACTTTTATTTAGCACGTCATGTATGTCGTCGTAGAAGTCCTCGCATTCTTGCTCATTATTGTTTGCATTACATTGTGCGTATATTTGTACATATGTTGTAATTGTTTGTTCTTTTATTCTTACTATTATGATTCTTTCTGATATATATTTTATTTCTAGTATTCCTCTTGCGAGCCGTGGTTCGATGACTATTCCAACACCATGTCTTGCCCTTTCTTGCTGTTCTACTCCAGAGTAAACAAACGTGTAACTGCGGTGGAGCTCCTTGCCTATTTTTTGAGTCGCTGATCTATCTCGTGGTCCATTAACATTGCCAGGTCGATATCCATTTGGGTCAGTCCATTTATACTTCTTAGTTTTTCTACGAGCAGTATGAAGATCCCCTGCTGGCTTGCTAGGCCAGTCGCAGGATTAGGACACTGCTGGTATTTAGTAATTTCTTTGTTGTTATCTTGATTGCCTCAATTTCAGCATCATAGTTATGGCAGTACTTTCCTATCGGTACTCTGGCTGTGTCCCTATTATTATTTGGGTATTCTTCTTCTTCTTCTTCGTTCATCTGGAGTTTTTTTCCGGACGTGATTGCGTTGTGTCTGTTTACAGCAGAGCTGCGTTCTTGCGCCGTTAGGCCAACACATCCGACTTCTGCGGGCATTTGTTGACCGGGTTAACCTTCCCAGTTCAATTTGGGTATTCTATGTACACTACCGCTCCTCCATTTCGAACAGCATTTTGTGCTGACCCATCTGTGTAGACTCAGATCCAGAGATCCTGTGGGTATTCTTCATCAAGGAAGCTGAGAGTGGCTGTTCTGCGTTGCACACTGTTCTGTTCTTCCTTGTCAAATATTCCTCTCACTTTTGTCTGGATTTGTAATGATAGTCTATGTTCATCTTTCCATGGAGTTCACTCTGGAATAGTTGTTAGGGGGATACCAACTGTGGGCAGATCAGTGGTTTCTCTGCAGAGTCATTTGGCCTGGTGGAGAAAACTACTTCTTTTCAACCGCCCCAATGCTAGGTTTTCAAATCCGTTCTTCATAGAGTGGCCTGGCAAGCTGAGGAACTTTTCTGCTTGTATTAGTGTTTTCATATCTCTGCACTCTCTCAGTGCTTGTGTCCTCCCCATTTCCACTATAGGGGTTGATCTCATCCCTCCTATGGTGACTCTAAGTGCTTGATTTTGCACCTTGTCCAACTCTTGTAGTGTGGTTTTTGATGCCGAATACCACGCAGATGACCCGTATTCCAGGTGTGGTCGTATGCTCTGTTGATAAACTTTGCTAAGTATTTTCCCACTGGCTCCCCATGTGGTTCCACTTAGCTTTCTCAGACTGGCTATTTGTCTTCTGGCTTTTGCTACTGCTTTGTTGATGTGCTTTCTCCATGTCAGCCTGCCATCAAATGTTACTCCAAGGTATGTTGGTTCCTTATCTTCTCTTAGGGGTGTTCCATTATCTGGATGATCCCTGCCTTTTGTTTTGGAGAGAGGGTAAATAGAGTGGTGCTGCACATGTCAGTGTTTATGCCGATACACCATCTATTTGTCCATGCAACAAATATATCTACAGCTCTTTGTAGCAATCTGGTGGCCACTGATACATGTTCATTTGTGCTCCATAGAACAAGGTCATCGGCGAACATTGCCGCTTTAATTCCATGCCGTAGAATAGCAATGAGATCATTGATAAGATTATTGTCAAAGGCCTTTTTCAGATATACCAATGCCGCAAGCACCAGCTTCTTCTCTTGGAATTTCTTGAGAAAGGTAGATTGTCTGATCTTCCGTAGAGTAGCACTGCCTAACGCCAGCCTGCTGTGGCACAAGGATGTTTTTACTTTCAATGTACCACTGCAGTCTGTGATTGATGATGCGCTCCAGTGTTTTGCAGAGACAGCTGGTGAGGCTAATTGGTCTGTAGATAGAGGCAATGGAACTATCTTTCCCTGAATTTAGGAGTATCATGATTGCTTCTCTCCAGGCTTGTGGAACACTGCCTAAGGTCCAACTGTTATTGAAGATCTGCAACAGCTTTGATTTGGCCTCTGTTCCTAGGTTCCTGATCATTTCATTGGAGATACCATCAGCTCCTGGTGACATTCTCATTTTCAGTTTTGATATGGCAGTTCCAGTTTGCTGATTGTGATGGGTGCCTCCAGAACCTCATGTACTATTTCCTTCTGTATTGTATGTTGCGGTTTCTCTGGAATCTCTTGTTGTTTCTCTGGACTAATTTTGATATTGTTTTCGTGTGCGAATGAGTCCGCAAAATGGTCGGCTGATTGCTTTCTTGTTAAGATGTTTCCATCTTTATGTAGTACTATTTTTGAGTTTCTCCCTGTGCCCTCATCGTTAAGTTGTTTTATTAGCTTCCACAATTTCCTTGTGTCTCTTTCATAGTTCAGAGACTCCGTTTTCTCCTGCCAGCTTTTCCGTCTAGCCTGCAGCTTGGCCCTTTGAAATTTGGCTTTTGCGTGCTGGAATTTATTGTAGTGCTCTTGGCTTGGTGTGGCCTCTACTTGCTTTCTACACACTTCCACACATTATGCAACTGTTCCAGTTCCTACTCCAGTAGGGTTTATATTGTTTACGGGCTCCTCTTCGTACTGTTTCTCACGCTGCCTGTAGTATGCATTTCCCAAACTCTTCAACTACTTTATTTATGTCTTTCTTAGTGTTCAGGTTTCTAACCAGTATGCTGGTGCGATTCTTGTACATTGCCCAATCTGCTTTCTTGTAGTTCCACCTCGAGAGGGTGCTGCTTTCACTTACAAGCTCATTTTCTACAGTTAGAAAGACTGGCCGATGGTCACTGCCACCAAGTTGTTTCCCAACAATCCGTTTAATGTTCCACTCCAGGTCTGGTGAATGAAAAGCCAGGTCAGGTGTAGTTGTAGTGTGCCATGATCTCGAGTAGAAAGTATGTGGGTCGGACGGCTTGTTGATCAAGATGAATCTATTCTCATCCTGCCAGTCTTTCAGTCTCTCTCCTCTCTGGTCCATGTGATCATAGCCCCAGCTCTGCGAGTGGCTGTTGAAATCGACACATACAATCATTTTTTCTGTTATCGTAGTGTGTCCAGTGCCTGTGGGCGGTCACTTGGACAGTAATAATTGATCAGATGTAGGTCTATATTGCCTGTCTTCAGTTTAAGTGTCTGATACTCAGCCCCTTCCATGTAGACTTCGATTTGGGAAGCAATGATGTTATTTTGTACAAGGGTCAGTATCCCACCTTTTCGCCCGTCCTTTTGGTCAGATCGGTAACACTGGTAGCCTCTGATTTTGAAGGCTATATTTTCGTTGAGGTGAGTTTCTTGCAAGCAACATACGCTTACTTTTTCTTAGTCCAGGATATTTTCTAATTCTATTTTTTTTTTCTGACTCCCTCCGTATTATTTTAAGTCTTTGTTTAGTACAGCCAGCCGTTCTATTCTCATGTCCTCTGGCTCCACAGGACATCTGAGAAGGACCTCCAGTAGTTGGGGTTGGACCCTTTTGAGAAATAGGGCCCAGCACTGCACCTGCCTGGGGGTCCAAAGCAGGGCAAGCACCATAACATTTAGAAGTAGTCGACATATTCCATTTTTGGGTAATTGCGTGGCATCCTGATTTCTGTGGTGCGCCTCTTGGCTGGTTGCCTCCGTCTTCAACACCTTTCCTTTGCTAGAGCAGACTGTGGTCTCACTTGAGTTTAGATGTGTATGCACGCACACACGTCTGCGCATGCATGTACATACATACACATCTAGAGCATACTGGTTATTTTTCGGCGCCAGAAACTCACCGTCGCCCCTTCTCCTGTTAGTAAAAACAGTTCTTCATGTGAAGGCCAGGAGTTGGACTTTTGTTGCAGAGGTTATGTATTCACGAGCCATTGGGGTATTTAAGCAATGTTGGGCGCTCACCCCAACACTGCGCCCTGGCTACATACAGCAACATTTGGAACTGTTATACTCCAGTCCAGGGAAGATTTCTGCAGTTTGTACCTGACGAAATGCAGCAAAATATGCCAGGCAATAAATTGTGCAATCTATTGTTTGAGTCTTCATTATTCAAACATATGTGTGTTTATATAAATAACAAAATATATACTAAACCAATAGAGAATTAACAGGCTGACATAACAAGATTTTGTCTCTGCTATGCCATCTCAGTTGTGTCTGAGAAATTCATATGAATATTTACAACAGCAGGATAGGAAACATTAAATTGGGAGAATAAAAAGTATAAACATGAAAACTCAAATGTAGTAATATTTTCTAGTTCATATTGATATGTCAATATTAAATAACAATAAAACAAAAATTACTCACTTCAGAAATTGCTTCCAGTTTCACACTGTTATATGGCCTCTCTTCAAAACCTGGTTCCAGTTTTATATTGTTATGTGGCAACAGACTGTGTGATTCCATGCTTCCTGAAGTCAATAAACCATGATCAGTTGTGTTTAAAGTATTCTTTGTTATTATAGCACACAATCTTCTTCTTCTGTCTTTCATCTCCCAGTGGAGGACATGTCCTGCAGCCAATTAATGCAAAGCCCTTTCTAGGTTTGTTCTTGATGGGTTGGATTTTATAGTCAAAGTTTTCAATGGGATGAGGTTGCCAGACTCACACCAAAGCTTCTCAGTTGTCTCTTATGACATGCATGGTAGTTTCCACTCTTACAATTATTTCTTTATCTTATGGGCCTCGGATCATGTGTGCAATATCATGCATTAATATTTATAAGTAGTACAAATCTACACATTTATATATGGGTTTAATAAGATAACGAACCTACACTTTCCATTAATTCTATAATTATAGGTTTGTTTCTAATCTCAGACTAATCTGTGATACTTTGGTTATTAACAATGAATTCACATGTAGTTGTACTGCAGGCAACATTCTGACAACTAAAACACAATACAGTTTGACTTCATTGGCTCTTGCTCAATTCAGGCAAATGTAGCAATGTCAATTACAGAACTTGGTTAGTTTGGGGGGAGGAAGGCATAAACCTTTTTCACGGGACATTTCTAGCGACCATCCAGTCACTTCCAGTTTTTAGCAATGTCTTGTTTGATTTGATATATTCGAAACCAACGTGGCACAACACCACGAGAAACAACTCTAATAATTGCAGTAGTGGTCCGTCTGCTAAACTGCAAGCGTTTGCCATTGAGAAACTGTCTTCTCTTGAATTTCTTGAAGTTTATTCACTACCAATAAGATAATTTGTCTTATAACTCCTGTATTTTGAACCAACCTTGACCTTTTGTTGCTGTTTTTTAATTCTCCGTGCAATTTTACATATATGTGAAGTTTCAACAATCATGGAAAAAATATTTAGCACAAATGCGAAAATGAGATATCGCAGTCATAACACAAAATTCAAAATTGCGGAGCCCATACAATTGTACTAAACTATAGCGGACCTGTGTTTATTTATAATTAGAACTGGCAATTTAACTACTAGAAGGTCCACCAGAGAGACGAATAGAGACGGATTGTATCTGCAGCAAAGAACCTCAATGGCTCGGAACGCTGAAGAAGAAGAAGAATTTAACTACTAAAATTACACAGAATACAAGTTTCATTTGTAGCATAATTTATGTGTACTTGTATAATTTTTCAGCATTTGACACGACTGAAAATAATTTTGAAAGCGAGTTTTCAGACCCGTCTGTAAACCTGTAAGTACTTTTTTTTTCTTAGCAGTGCACCAGTACATAATTATTTAAATTTAAATAAAATACTGTCAAATAAATTACGGTTTCTTAAAAGTTAGTGTTTAATTATTAATTGCTTACTTTTAGATACAGAACAGAGTAATTATAGAGCAGAAGTAGAAATAAATTATTAGCGAATATTTAAATTATTTTTTTATTATTTACTATTTTAATAATTAATTAATGGCTGCTTAATTTATGTAGCAGTTACAAACTTATTTACTTACATTAATGCATGATATTTAATCAACAAAAGAAAGCTGTCGCAATGCAGTGGGTACATTAAGACAATATGGGGTAAAACCAGATGCAATGAATTTGATCCTCTCAACATTTTATCGAAAGAGGAAGGTGACCTTTACTTTCCTGTTTCCAAAATGCATTATAAAATATGTTTAGTTTAGTTTAGTTTAGTCGATGGATCAACATCACGACACACAGGTGTAACCCATAAGTGCTCCGTTCTCCTCCTAACTCAAACCTGAGTGTGGAGAAACTCAACTCAGTGCACAAACTCTTTAGCACACGGCGAGGATCCTGAAATACTTTGGGTAGATTTTTAATCTGGAAATTTTGCCTGGGCAGCGCCGTTAGGCTACTCTTTTTCGATTTCCAACTGCCAAGGGATTTTTTACGTGCACAACGATACACACGGGCATCCAATCTCACTACCCAGAGACCAGGGGAAATATTCCTAGAAGTCCACTGAAGAAATCCCGGTCCTCACCGGGGTTTGAACCCGGGACTTCCAACACTCGAGGCGGACACCATACCTCGAGACCATGCTGCCCCGATTATTATAAAATTTATTATAAAATATACATCTTACCAGGTTTGTTAGCAATGTGACAGACTTTTAATGAATAATAAACAATTGGCGGCCATTTTTAATTGTTAATTAGATCACTGCACATTTTATTCAGAAATAGATATTACGTCAAATTAGGCCTCACCTCCCCGGACGCAATGATATATGGTACTATGCTGTCCGTTTAAAAATAAACAAGCCACAGTAATATTAGGCAGAATTTCTCAGCTCCCAATTTACAGGCCACGATAAGAACTAACACATTGGTGCAGATTCCTCTGCACTTCTTGATTGTAGATCAAGACACAAAAATATTAATAACTCTGCTTAGAATTGTCGTAAAATCTTCGTTGAGATACCGTTGGATTTGTCTTGTCAAGCTGTATCCAATTGTGATTGTTTCATAAATAAAATCCCAATTTTTAAATACTGACTACCCCTCTACCGTGTGTCCACCTTGTCGAGGTAGAGGGTCTTGTGTGTTCCAATGACCCCAAGAGCTATGCCGACGGTAGCACAGCTACTGGTAGGGTCACCCATGTCGGACAGGTCAAGGGAGAGGGACCAGACCAAGTGACACACAAACCTGCTGCCTTGTAGGTAGACTGGGGACAGTCAAAGGCTAGGGAAAGCACCCCGAACAAATGCTTGTCGAAATCGGATGTACTGAGCCACAGGCTTGACAAAGCAGTGCAACGTAACTTAATTCATGATGTCACAAATTAAAATTAATCGTTATGGTGCTAATCCCGTGAAGTCCCATCAGGCGGTGATAGTGCCGGGCCCTCTGCCTCGAGGGGGTCCACCCATGACTACTGGTGGTCACCTTCCCCTGTGCTGTGGAGTCAAGGCACAGAGGAGTAGGTTAAGAGCTATTGACCAAACACCCCGGACAATCAACATACTACAGTGGAATGCCGAAGGAGTTTATAACAAGAAAGCCTCCCTAACACAGCGTCTTCATAAAGATAGAATAGTTAGTTAGTTAGTTAGTCGACAGATCATCCTCATTGCACATCGAACCATTCAGTCCATAAGTGCTCGGATCCCCTCCTCAGCAAATCCCGCAACGTGTAGCGGCTAACGACGCCAGTTCTGTGTTGGTTTATAAATCTTCTTTGGCTTCCTGCGTAGTGTTCTTGTTTGGCCACCCCTCTTTTAATTTGCTGCTCTCGCAGTCTGGCCATTGTTGTAGATTCACAGTCATCACTTGGTTCTCGCAAAAGTCTTACTTCTCGTAGAGCATTCAGAATGTCGGCCTGGTCCATGGCGCGTCCGCCCTCCACAGTAGCCTCACCTGCGAGCTTGTCAGCCCGCTCATTTCCTTGTACTCCCGCATGCCCTGGCACGAAGATAAAACTAATCTTTGCCAGTCGAGACCGCTCCAAAGGCAGCAACCATTCTCTTCGGATCGACCCCTCCTCTATCCTCTTGATCATGTTCATTGAGTCGCTAAGGAAACAAGCCCTAGTGAATGTCTGTGTCTCGAGCCATGTTATTGCTTTACTTACTGCCATGACTTCCATGGCCAGGCTACTTGTGGTTTCAGTGAAAGCACCAGAGTCCTCCTTCACAATTCTCCCTCCGGCCCGAGCTGTAAAGGCCCATGAGCTTCTCACATGTCGGACGACCGACCCATCTGTGTAGATGACCGCGTCACCGTCTAGCGAATTCTCGAAAATCAACGCTTGTACTTCAGCCTCAACAGCAGCCGGATTTTCATGTCTGCATTTTCTATCTAGTTGGATGCAAACTGAAAAGGATGTGCAGAAGTCTGTTGAAACTTGCACCCACTCCTCGCCAGGTTCTAAGTCCTCAAGTGAACACACCTGTTGAAGAATGTCTTCGGCTTGACCCATCCACGACCGTCCTCTTTTTAACCTGCTGCCCTTCACCTTCCTAATTTCACTATGCAGTGGATGTTGTGTGTTTGCGTTAATTCTGAGGTAGGCACGTGCCCTGCAACCTTGTATTCTCTCTTCAATGGTTGGAAAACCAAGAAGGTAGCGCATCGCCCTGCATGCTGTATCTCTTGTACATCCAAGAATAATGCGCATAGCTTCATTCTGTATCCTTTCCATCTGCTTATGGCTGAGAGTCAGGATTGCCATTGCATACTCCAAAACAGACATGACCAACCCCTCGTACAGAAGACATAGATGGCGCTGCTCACAGTTTGCTGCCGCCATCACCCGCATCGCTGCCAAACCCCGCTTGGCCTTTGTTATCACCTGGTCTATGTGCACATTATAAGCAAGGCTTCGATCAAACCGTATCCCCAGGTAATCCATTGCCTGCGTTCTTTCCACCGTCTCTGAACACAGCATTACAGTTGGTGTTGGAGTGTTGACAATATGATTATTCAACGAGAACCAAGTCACTGTTGCCTTTGTTGGGTTGACCATTGCCCCAGCTTCATCACACCAAGTACTTATGCGATTGAGTTCGGTTTGTAGTTCCACAGCAACCTCCTCTCTATCCTTCCCCTGACGATACACTAAAACATCATCGGCATATGACAATGTCCTGCCAGGTCCAGTGATCTGCTCACTGGTGATTCTCACTGTGTAGGCGTTGAACAGTACCGGAGATAATGGTGATCCCTGTGGTAGGCCAGGATATATTGTTGTTGGTTCCGAAGTCCAACTGCCACATCTAAAAACTACTTTCCGTTGGAAGAGGGCTGCAGCGATCCAACTAAGGAGGAATGGACTTACGTTTAGTTCGAGAAGCTGAAACATTAAAAAATCCAGTGGTACTCTGTTGTATGCGTCCTCAAGATCAATCGCTGCAGCAACGGTTTCAGTGCGTGAGTGGAAACCTTCATAGACATCCTGGGCAAAGACTGCTGCATTGGTCCAGGTTTCTCTCTTTGGACGGTACCCACCCAGGGTGGGTGGGAAAACACCTAGCCTCTCTAGCTGGCTTGATATTTTCCTGGCAATTACCTTCTCCAGCAGCTTGCCTATTGTATTCTGCATGGTTATAATTCGATATCCCTGAATTTTTGTGTGGTCTTTGTCAGGCTTCGGCAAGGGAATCAGATAGCTGTGTAACCATTCCTCCTTGATGCTAGCACTCCCTATACTGTTGTTGTACATGTCTGCTAGTTTCTCTGGCTCATTGTCGGTACACCTATTTATGTCGTCGTATCTTATGCCATCAGGACCTGGAGCACTGTTTTTTGATCGTCGAAGCACAGCCTTGATTTCTTTCACTGTGTCTTCATCCGAAGTGTTCTGGGCCTTGCATCTGTCTGAGGTGACCTCCTTGGCCAGATTTTGGCCTCCCATGTCTGTCTGGTTGCTTTGCTCAAGGTAGCGTTCAAAGAGGGCTTTGCCCTTGTCCTCGTCAGTCCTCTGCCAGATGAGGTCAGCACCTTGGAAGTCAGAAATGCTCTTATTCTTGACTACACCACTCATGCTTTTATGTAGTCGCCAGAACAATTTCAGTGACTTGTCTGTGCTTACTCTTTGACACACCTCTGCCCATTTTTCGCTTTTAACAACCTTGACCAGTTTTTTGAAGTAGCTTACTTTTGTGTGCATTTCTCTTTCTAAGTTCAAGCAGGGACTAGGATGACCAGCTCTGTTCTTCTTGGCATTTTGCCATCTCCTTACAGCACTACGCTTATCCACCCAAGCCTTCTCCACCTCGAAACTCCACCACGGTGGCTGCTCCCAGCTTTTTTTCCTGCCCTGAAACGTTTTGCGCTTGTCACGTCTTATTTTACTCACCACATCTTGCCCTGTACTGTCATACTGGAACGTCTTTACCTTTAGCTTGTGCTAAAGATAGATGTGGCATGCATTCAAGAGACACACCTCAACGCCAATCGCACATTTTCAGTCGAGGGATATCAGGCCACACGTTTCGACCGCGAAGGACACAAAAGAGGAGTTGTAATACTTACACGAAATACAATACCTTGCAGCGAAGTATCTGTGATCTCTGACAACCAAACGGAAATTATAGGTGTTGATATAATGATAAAGGACGTGAAAATAAGAATTTACAATCTGTATAGCCCGGCAGATAAGGATCTTACACTCTCAAACATGAAAATAACTGACACAAATTGCATTGTTGTCGGAGACTTTAATAGCCGTTTAGAAAGATGGGGATACCCAGATACTGACAAAAGAGGAGATGAAGTGGAGGACTGGGAAATAGACTCAAATCTCCATCTACTCAACAAAGTGGATGACACACCGAGCTTCTACTCCAGAAGATGGATTACCACTTCTACTCCAGACTTAGCTTTCTGCACAGGAGACATCCTCCACAAAATTGATCGCCACGTGCTTGACCAATTAGCAGGTAGTGACCACAGACCAATCAAGCTTGTAATGAATATGGAGTATGTTCCACAGGAGCAAAAGCCTTTGCCCCGCTGGAATTACAAACGAGCAGATTGGGACAGATTTGCCATACTAACAGACAAATATTGTGAAAACATAAATACACGATATGGCAACATGAAGCAAATGGTGGAAAGTCTAAACAGAGCAATAATACAGGCGGCCACTGAGTCTATTCCAAGAGGAGTGAGGAAAAATTACAAACCATACTGGACTGAAGAACTACAAATTTTGGAGGACAAAGTTGAAGATGCTAGGAAGACCGCAGAGAGAGAACAAACAACTGAAGCGAACATCTCTCTCAAAGCCATCTCAGCAAAATATAAAAGAACAGTAAATCAAACAACAAGAGATTGTTGGAAGAAAAAAACAGAAAACCTGAATTTTGACAGGGATGGAAACAAACTATGGAAACTAGTGAAAGCCATGAACAATGAAGGACCTAGAAACAAACAAATAACAATTAAACAAGGAAATGCCTTGCTTACAGGAAAAAAGGCTGCAAATGCACTAATGGAACACTATGCCAGTGCAAACCACATTGATATTACAACCGAACAGAAGAAAGCAATCAAAGATAAACAGATACATCATAGAAATACAGAGACAGCAGCAGAATATATGATGGCAAATCTAACAATGGAAGAAATGGAACAGGCAATGAATACCCTAAAAAAGAAGAAATCACCAGGAAAGGATGGAATCACAAATGAAATGCTAATAGGACTAGGCACTAAGGCAAAAAAGAAACTACTAGCAGTCCTAAATTACAGCTGGAAGAGGGGAATAGTCCCACAGGCATGGAAGGAAGCTATACTAATACCAGTCCCAAAGAAAGGAAAAGACCTGGAAGAACCAAATGGCTATCGACCTATCAGTCTACTTAGCTGTGTAGGAAAATTAATGGAACGCATTATCAATGGCAGGCTAACATGGCATCTGGAAGAAAACCAACTCTTAACACCACACCAAGCAGGATTCAGAAAGTACAGATCCACTGAAGATCAAATAACTTATATAGCTCAGGAAATAGAGGATGCCTTCCAAGAGAAAAAGCACACACTAGCGGTCTGGGTAGATTTAGAAAAAGCATTTGATAAAGTATGGAAGGAAGGACTGAAAGTAAAACTGCAAAAAATGCATGTTTGTGGGAAAATGTACAATTGGATCAGCCACTACCTTGAGAACAGAACTGCCAGGACAAAAGTACAAGGACAAACCAGCAAAATGATGCTGTTGGAGCAAGGTGTCCCCCAAGGAGGAGTTCTTTCACCAACATTATTTCTAGCATATATAAACGACATCACAGACAATTTTCCAGCCAGAGTACACACATCATCCTTTGCAGATGACCTAGCCATATGGACATCTGAAGAATATATTAGTACAGCTAACAGCAGAATACAGCAAGCCCTATTAGCGCTAGAGGACTGGTCAAAATCATGGCTAGTGAAGATAAGTGAGGAGAAAACAACATGCACAGTGTTCTCCCTCTCAACTAAAACTCAGCAACCTAAGCTGGTATTGAATGGAAAAATATTGCGCCATGAAGAAAATCCAAACTATCTAGGAGTCACATTTGATCGTCGCCTGACATGGAAAACACAGGTTGAGAAAAATCGAACAAGAGCAAGGCAAAGAATGGCAATCATGAAAAAGCTTGCTGGTACAACGTGGGGAGCAGATGAGAAAGTTCTCAAGAAGTTATATACTGGACGGGTGAGGCCAGTACTGGAATATGGCATTGCAGCTTGGGCAACAGCAGCTAAGTCAAACTTTAACAAAATAAGTAGAGTCCAAAATCAAGGAATGCGAATCATAACTGGAAGCCTGAAGACAACGCCTATTAATGAATTAGAAAAGATCACTTGTTTACAACCAATGCAGGATAGAAGAGATAGCAGAGCCCAGCAACAAGCTGAAAAATTTAGAAGATTGACAGACCACCCTATGTATAAAAGGTTTAGTGGTTTTGGAAAGGGAAGACTGAAGCGTAGCAACTTTGTAGAAACTGCAAAACGAAAGATTAGGGCAGATCCCATACTTAACTTGTCAACAGTCAGACCCATTTACAATGCAGACAAGTTCCCAGCTTGGAGACAGCAGCAACTGCCTGAGATGATAGAAAACATTCCTGGTATTGAGAAAAAGAACACTCAGCGTGAAACCGAAAGAAGAGAAATAACCCTAAACTACATAAAAGAACATTACCCAAGCAGCAATTGGACCCATGCATATACAGATGGATCAGCCAAAAATTCAGTAGAGAATGGAGGAGGAGGAATTCTCCTAAATTTAAAAAATGGAGTGAAAAAAACAAATTCAGTGGCAACTGGAAAGTTTTCAAGTAACTTCAAAGCGGAGGTAGAGGCTCTGAAAACTGCAGCAGAAATGCTCTTGATGGAGGAAAATAAAGAGAAGCAAATAGCTATCTTCACAGATGCAAAGTCAGCTGTCTCAATACTGAAGAGCAATAACAGCACAGAAATAGCTGACTTAAGAGCAGCACTCCATGGGCTATGACAGAAATCAAACAAAGTTGTAATACAGTGGATCCCATCACATTGAAGTATACCTGGAAATGAAGAGGCTGACAGACTGGCAAAAGAGGGCGGACGACTACCACAGCCTGACATAGACATAACCTATAATGAGGCAAAGAGGTTGATAAAAAGCACTTATAGAACCAAATGGGAATCAGAGCATCCTGGCCACCAGAAGGATGATGCATATTACAAACTCGACCGAAGAGAACAAGTAACAATCTTCAGACTCCGCACAGGACATAACAGGCTGAAATACCACTTGTTCAACAAACTAAAGATAGGAGATACAGATGAATGCAATTGTGGAACTGGTAAAATGACAGCTAAACATTTGCTGCAAGAGTGCCCAATATATGCAGAACAGAGAAAGATATTTTGGCCCACACCTGCTTCATTCGAGGACAAGCTCTATGGAGATATCAACAAGCTCAAGTCGACTGCAGCTTACTTTAACTGTATTCAGGTTGACATTTAAATGTACATGAAGAAGTATTTAGACTGCCACACTTCATACCACAGGCATGTCGGTTACACAAGCCTCCCAGAGGCATGAAATGGAATATTGCTTGGATAGCAAATCCATTACGTGGAAAGTCCGAATCGAAAGCTCACTGTGTGGGCTTCATAAAAGGTGGAAAGTGTCCCTGTGGCACAAAATTGAATATTGCTCGGATAGCAAATCCATTACGTGGAAAGTCTGAATCGAAAGCTCACTGTGTGGGCTTCATAAAAGGTGGAAAAAGTGTCCTAGTGGCACAAAATGGAATATTGCTCGGATAGCAAATCCATTACGTGGAAAGTCCGAATCGAAAGCTCACTGTGTGGATGTCATCTGCAAACTGCATTCTTCTGGCTTCTGGAAGAACAGCCTATGGTGAACGGAAGGCCCAATATACGGAAGTGAGGCTAAGCAGCCATGTGCAGGACGTGACAATTCCTTGGGTGAGCCCAATACCAGAGCGCTGTGTGATGGCTCTGCAATTATGGAAGCCTCCTTGGATGGCGGGGAATGCCCATGGTCTGCCCCTGCCTTCCCTTGAGGGCTGACCAGGATGCCTTTGGCTGTTCTATATGGGCCAAGATGGGATGGGAGATAACACCACAACAGTGAGTCTAACGTCCTAAGAAACCCCCGGGAAGGTTAACCCGGTCAACAAATGCCCGCAGAAGTCGGATGTGTTGGCCTAACGGCGCAAGAACGCAGCTCTGCTGTAAACAGGCACAACGCAATCACATCCGGAAAAAAACTCCAGATGAACGAAGAAGAAATACTGACTATATATGCTAGCAAATGTCAATGTGGCGGTATGGGACAGAATGGCTACGAGGAGTCCTCTTGGTCAAATATAAAATATTCTAGTGGAGATCTTCATGGCACATTTACACATTTAGAAGAAAAGTAAAAGTTTCTCAGATATTAAAAATGTAGCCTTCCACTGTTGTTAAGTGGACAATATATTTAGTATGAACCATCACAATTTTAAATTTGAGTATTTACTAATGAGACCTCAGCAGATAGGCCTTGAAAATTCACATCTAATGGTACCTCAATGATGCCTGTATGTCACTTCTAAGTGAAGATATTCACATTTTTGTGAAGGTGAGACGAGTTGCAATTTCTCATGCTCCTCACCTAATATTACCGCTCTCCAGTGTGTCCATTACCTCCACCAGCGGTCTGTGCATGCAAGACGGTCTCAAACTGTCATATGAAAACTGACTTCAAAAATATGTTCCATCATGTTAAATGATTAAAAAATAGTCCAAGCATAGAAATAAATTATTAATAATCTTTAAACTTCTATTTTACTTTAGTAGGTCAAATTGCATGTTTTGGGTGTTGAAAAGTGTATCGCAATCGATATGCGCGGCCGTCATGACCCGTGGGTTTCCAATTCACAAAGTCACATCTTCGCAGAAAATCTGTTTTTCAACCACAATTCGAGCAAGTTTAGCAATGAAACTATGCTGATTCAGGGGCGATATCTTATATAGCAATTAAAATTCACAAAAACATCTATTCGATCCATCGATTCCGATACCGTCCGATAAGCGATCATTCTGCTGCCTCTGTGGGATACGCTCCATGGCCGTTGGCAGCTCGCATATATCCAAAGAGCACTTTATTCGCAAACTTCCAGTTTCTTAGTTCTATATAATATTTTAGGTCGTAATGTTTAATAGTTTCTATTATATCACCTAATAATTTTGTGAAAAATTAAAAAATATATATATATATACCCAGCCGAAAATAGAACCCCAGTCTCCCGCGTGACAGGCAGAATTATTTGAGATTATTTATATAGTCAAGCCGCCGTTTTTAGTTTCCCATTCACAAAGGCACTCATCATGATCGTACCACCATTGCCTGTTTTTCAACCACAATTAAAGCAAGTTTAGCGAGGAAACTTTCCAAATTTCTGAAAAATTTGATGCAGAATTTGAAGATCCATCTATAATGGTTTTTGATGGTTTTCTATTGAAAGCGCCAAAAAAAAAAAATTATTACGGTTCAGCGTGCCATTTGCATTTTCGATAAATTTTTTCTCCACATGCGAGGTTGAAACAACCAACGGGTCATAGGTGGATTATGAAAACTGACGTTAAAAATATGTTCTGTCACATTAAATGATTAAAAAATAGTACAAGTATACAAATAAATTATTAATAATCTTTAAACTTGTGTTCTCTTTAACTTTAGTAGGTCAAATTGCACGTTTTGTGTGTTTTAAGTGTTACAACGTAAAGTATACATGCCAGTCGGATCGATGTGCGCATGCGCAGCTGCCATGGCCCATGCCCATGAGTTTCTCCATTCACAAAGGCACGTCTTCGCAGAAAATTTTGTTTTTCATCAACAATTTAAGCAATATCAGTGGTGAAACTTTCCAGATATATTTTAAAATGTATGCAGTATTCAAAAGTACACCTATAATTGACGATTTTCTATAAACAGCACCAGAATAGTGCTACAAAGTGCACATGAAAGTCCGATCGATATGCGCAAAGAACAAAAACACGCCTTCGCAGAAAATGTTGTTTTCATCCACAATTTAAGCAGCGTCAGCCATGAAACATTCCAGATATATTTAAAATTGTATGCAGAATTCAAAAACACATCTATAATTGATGATTTTCTATAAACAATGCCCCAAAAAAATTTATTACGGTAATTGATATCTTTTTATTGGTCAGTATGTTCTTCATCTTGCAAAAACCATGCTACCATCGGAGGAATTAAAGAATTTCCGGCTTGGGTCAAGATGGCGGGACATGTTTTCTTCTAGCTTGACTAAAGACGGTTGATCGGCGGTTTGACAATCCGCCATCATAAAACTCGCAACTGATACAGAATCAGATTTCTGGCTCCAAATGTTTGAAGCTTCGCACAAACATGGAGAGCCACGACTTCTGCTCTATGTGCCACCTTAGGCATGAGAGGAAATACATACAAGTATTAAATATATTCTTATTTATATAAAAGGTCACGATGATTTCAACCAATCGCTGTGCACGGAATATTAGGCAAACCATTCCTGGAAAACCAGGATGACATGTGTTGTCTCATGAGATTTGAATGAATGAATGACGTCGAAAGAATGCATAGTAAAATCGATAGCGTTTTCCAGGACAAGGTAAATCACCGCCGGAACGATTCCGTACATCACTTCCGTTTTAATTTCAGGTAATGGAACGATGGAACTGTCTATAATAATCATCAACACTGACACGCAACATCGTTCCAGACCACAGTAAACACAACCAAGCTTTGTCGTTCATGAATTTGATGTAGAGCAGATGGGACAATAATCAATTCTTCTTCTGTTGCCTCATTTTTCACTCATCATGATCATCATTCGTCCTCAAGAGATGCACCGAAGTATGCCAGGCAAGAAATCGTGCAATCTATTGACAATAGTTTAGTATTGTTGTATTGTAAATACCTTTGGTTGTAGACCGTATTTAAATTGAATAAAATGTGAGAAATGATGTAACTCTGATATTCAAGTAAATTACAATTCGATACTAGTCAACATCACAAGCCGCCATTTTCAACAAAGCCGGAAGTTTGTACAAAAACTAGACCGTGGTCTCATTCAACTACCGTCAGTTACAGAAATTGAGATTTACACCAGATATAAAATAATAGGGGTAACTTTGTCATCCTAATGCTGCAGTGTGGTAATGACGACTACCTAAAATTTCCAGGATTACCAACCATAGCAATCAATCTTGAGAGGGGAGACATGGGCAAGCAGCGTTGGTAAAGTGGCCTTACGCGTTATTATTTGTTTCGGATCAGTGGAATCAGATAGGTCAGGGGATACGGAAAGATATAAGGAGGGTTATCTTCTTCTTCTTCTTCGTTCATCCGGAGTTTTTTTTCCGGACGTGATTGCGTTGTGCCTGTTTACAGCAGAGCTGCGTTCTTGCGCCGTTAGGCCGACACATCCGACTTCTGCGGGCATTTGTTGACCGGGTTAACCTTCCCGGGAGGAGGGTTATCTTATAATATCATCATCATGTGCCCTGTCAGATGTCCTGGACTTTCTTGTCTCTCCGCAGATCTGTCTTTTCGTGTTCTAGATAAAATATGTTGATGGTATTCCTCATGCTCAGTTCAAACAGTATTTCGCTTCGTCTGCCTCTTTTCCCATTTGATCTTTCCAGTCGTCATGATGTTCACCGGTGCCTCTCTTCTCATCACAGTGTGGTTAACAAACTTGTTTGCCTCTCTCATCTATTCATTCATTCAGTAGCATGTCCTTTGCAGAACCTCGCTCCCACAACAACCTTCCGGAAAACCTCTCGATCATAAGCAAGCTGTCCTGCGTCTGATACACCCATCTGGAGATCATCCGCCACATCCTGTACCCATCTTCTCTTTGGCCTTCCTCTTCCTCTCTGCCCAGGCATATAGTATATACCCTTCCATTATTGTTCTCTCCAAACTTTCGTGACGTTTCAAGTGACCAAAATAGTTCAATTTTCTTTGTTTTATCGTCTTTAATAGCCAACCTTCTTCAATATTCAACTCTTGAGTAGTTAAGTTACAGTCCCTAAACTCAAGGTATTCATCCAGTTACCTTCCGAGGAGATGATGTAATGCAACGTCTGCGGGACAGGCTCACCACAGCAGTCGAGCGAACATTCTGTGCTGCAGCTCTAGTCATCAGGTACAGAAACACACCGATCCCAGTCCCAGCAGTAAAAGAACCTGTAGCTTTGTACGCCAAATCAAATTGTATTTACCAATTTACATGTAGATGCTAGGTCATCTACATAGGCAGAACTGAGCGACAGTTACACTGCAGGGTTTCGGAACATATTCCGAATTGGTTGGACAAGATACTACACACAGAAGATGGTAGCCTAGGCAGGCCGACACACCGGAAAAGTCTGGCTTCATCGGTCGGGAGACATGTGCTCGAGAGTGGTCACGTGGTTGAAAGAGACAGTGTCTTCCGTGTGTTGTTCAACACACAAAGTAGTCAATTGTTAAAGTTTGCTGAAGCTATACTAATCAATCTTCGTAAGCCGTCCTTGTGTAAGCAGAAAGACATGTTGGTCAGTTTAAAATTACCGTGGTAGACAATCGACATTACTGTGCGAACATGTGTATATTTCAGTTTGAAGGATTTATCTAATTAATTCACGTAAGTTGTGTGATTTCTGCAGTATGTACCTGACGAAATGCAGCGAAATATGCCAGGCAATAAATCGTGCAATCTATTGTTTGTGTCTTCGTTATTCAAATTCATCACGGGAAAACATTGTTTTGACTTTCTTGTGTTATTTCTTATTTCTCGAGTTAAAGATTTATACTTCATCTTGCTGTTATCGGATTCATCTCCTTTCTGTTTCAGCTCCTTTCGTTGCTTTATTAATTCTAACGTGTCTGGTGTAATCCATGGCTTAAGTTGCTTTTTCTTGGTCGGAATTAGATCTTTGGCTGCAGTTATCAAGATATCTCTAGCTTGTACTGCCAGTTCATCAGGTGTCATTTCCTCTTGTACAGACATCAAGACCCCAAAACGATTCCTAACTTCTACGTTGTATGCATCCGGTATTTTTGTGAGATCAAAACGAAGTGGCCCTGGTCCTCGGATTAGCTTTTTGAGTTTTAATTTCAGATCTGCTTCTAATAACTGATGATCGGTATCACAGTCTGCACTTCGTAGGGTTTTTGCAGATGTTATGCTTGATCTCCATCTTCTTTGTATTAAAATATAATCTATCTGATTTTTGGTAATACTGCCTGGAGACTTCTATGTGAAGAGTCTTCTTGGATGTTGTTTAAAAAGCGTGTTGGCTATCGTTAACTCATTTTCTGTGCAAAATTCAATTCATTTGTCACCTGCATCATTTCTATTTCCTAATCCAAATTTTCCTAAAACGTGTCTCTCATTTTCAGCTCTTCATGCACCTACTTTTGCATTAAAATCTCCCATTATTATTGCTATATCATTATGACCAATCTTATTTACTGTGTCTTGTAGTGTGTTGTAAAAATCTTCAATTTCGTCCTCCTCTGCTGTTGAAGTTGTGTTCTGAAGTTGTTATCTGTATGAGAGTTGTGTTTTTTGGACGGCCTTTAAGTCTAATAGTGAGGATTCTATCACTAACTGGATTATATCCCATTAAAGCTTTTGCAGTTGTCTTATCTAAACAAAACGCCACTCCACTGTGGCCTCCGACATCTCTACCAGAATAAATGAAAAGACTTCCATTTTCAGTTGTAAAATGTCCCTTGCCGCTCCAGCGATGTTTACTAATTCCTAAAATTTGAATGTTTAACCTCTCAATCTCATCACACACTACTTTAAGCTTTCCCTCATACAGACTTCTCACATTCCATGTTGCTATTCTCACTCTGTTTCTTAGTCTGACACAGGGGATTTCCTTGGTAACACAGTCAGGATTAACTCCGTCATCACGATTTCTAGTACTGGTCCCTGTGTCACACTCTTCCCCAGTGTTATCTGATCTGCCTGGCCTGGGGTCTCGCCACCAGATCTCTTTCTTATTATGTTTTCTTTCATGGTTGTTATGGTTTCTTGGCAAGTTTTGCAGAAGGTAGTTTGCTATTACTTTCCTTCTGGGCAGTGACTGTACTAGTCGGTGGCCATAGCCATTGTCTCTACTGATGAGATCATCTGCCATTCGCCGCAGAGCGCAAAACCATAACCAACAACAATCTGTCGGCTGCTCTCACACTCCATCCACCACCTGCTTCCATGGCTTCACGTAATCCTGATCGGGGGGCTAAACGGGTACTCCACCTTGCCCAAGGGTGTCCCGTAGACTAACGGAGGAAAGGAGGCGTCTTACATCTCCTTTGATAGGGGATACCCCTACCCCGCTAACCGTTTCTCATCTATAGTATAGTATATATATAAAAGAGAATGTTTGTTTGTTTGTTTGTCCTGTATGCGTTCCCGAACGGTCCATCCGATTGAGATGAAATTTTGTACAGATGTTCTTCTCATTCCCGCGGAGCCAACTGACATAGTTATTTAGTTTAAAATCAACAATTTTTCCTCAAGAACGAAAGTAAAAGGCACGCCATCAGAAAAAAGAGACCAAGAAATGTCCCGTCATATTGCGGGAAGGAAACTCACTCTCTGATTAAACCATAAATTAGTTAGGAACAGTTGTTGTTCTTCACTCTCGCGGATCAAACTCAAATAGAACGGGATCACCAAAAACAGACGAGCATGGGAACAGACGTGAACGGATAGATAGATAGATAGATAGATAGATAGATAGATAGATAGATATACAGACAGACAGACAGATCCCCGCCAGGGACTGGGCGAAGCCGGGCCGGGTCAGCTTGTAGTGTATATAATGTTGGATTTTCATTTTACTCTCCCGTGTAATTGTTACCAGTTACTCGGCATTCGCACCATTCGTCTCAGAAATAGCACCTACATTGCTTAAACACATATTATGAGTTCTTCCTAATTTGTTCTTTCAAGTTCCAAAATTCGCTGCCATGAATAGAACAACTTCACATTCAAATGCTTCCATATTTTAGAGCTGATAATATATATTCCAGCTTATCAATAAACAAATGTCCACTGTTGTAAATATCATCAATAAATGTTTCGGTTAATATTTATATTGAAAATGCTCCAGTCTTCTATTGTGATTTCATCTGGCCATGCTGTTTTTAATTTTTTTTTTTTCATATATGTGATCATGTTGGTGACTTTTTCATTACTTATTTATTTTATCATAATCTTATGGTCATGTTTATTTTGTTTTCTTCTGCCTGCCAACATTAAGATTTCACCAGTCATGCATTTTGTTTCTTAGTTTCTTGTTTTCTCCTCGGTAATGTATCTCTGTTTGTTTGATGATTACAGTCCTATAACATTTCACATTCTTCGTGTATACTCTTTATTTTAGCTATATACCCATTTTCCACGATCTCTCTCTCTCTCTCTCTCTCTCTCTCTCTCTCTCTCTCTCTCTCTCTCTCTCTCTCTCTCTATCTCTCTCTCTCTCTCTCTCTCTCTCTCTCTCTCTCTCTGTGTGTGTGTGTGTGTGTTTAATCTCATTTGTTTTAATCTCTCTTTTCACTCTCTTCAGTCTTACTTTAATTTCTCCAAATAGTGAGACTTGATCATTTTTCCAGTCAGCACCAATCATTTTCTTTCTTCTTCTTCTTCTTCTTCTTCTTCTTCTTCTTCTTCTTCTTCTTCTTCTTCTTCTTCTTCTTCTTCTTCTTCTTCTTCTTCTTCTTCTTCTTCTTCTTCTTCTGCGTTCATCCGGAGTCTTTTTTTTCCAGATGTAATTACGGTGTGTCTGGTTGGCACTCTTGGGTCGAAACCCTTAGGCTAACACATCCGACTTTAGTGTGCATTTTTGACCAGGTTAGCATTCCTGCGGGACTCTCACTTTTGTGGTGTCGTCCACATCTCAGCTGGTCAAATTGGAACGGTCGAATACTTCACGATCAACCCTCAAGAGAAGGCAGGGACAGTCCATGGCATTTCCGCCATCCAGGGTGGCTTCCATAGTTGCAAAGCCGACACATAGCGCTCTGGTGCTGGGCTCACAGAGAGAATCGCCACGTCCTGCGTATGGCTGCTTTAATTCCTCACTTCAATGTATTGCGCCTGTCGTTCATTACGTGCCGCTCCCCGCACGATCCAGCGACGGTCGGACTGCAGATGGTATCCATTCAGCGAGCTTTCGTTTCGGACATGTGCTGGTCGCTGTGCCCGGAAAAAAAAGAGGTAGAGCTGTTCCGGGCACGACGGACATTCAGAAAACTAGCTAGTCAGAGCTGTTCCGGACCCGAAAGCCATTTGCTAGTTAGAGCTGTTCCGCGCGGAGGACGTTTCACTCAGACGTTTATGAGCTGTGCCTGACTTATTTGCGCCCTTAGGCTTCAGCGGGCGTTTTTACGGGTTTGCCTTCCCGGGATTTGAGAGACGTTAGAATTTTACTGCTGTGGTGTTGCCCACATCTCAGCTGGCCAAAGTAGAACGGTCAAAGACACCATGGTCAACTCTCAAGGGACGGCAGGGGCAGGCCATGGGCATTCTCCGCTGTCCAAGGAGTCTTCCATAATTGCAGAGCCGGCACATAGTGCTCTGAGACTTGGCTGACCCGAGGAATCGCCACATCCTGCTCATGGCTGCTTTAATTCCTCACTCAGTTATCAGTTATCAGTTGGGGTATCTTCATTGCACTCCGGACATGTCCATAAGTGCTCAGATCCTCCCCCCAGCATATGCATCAGCGTCCGGTGGCTAATAGTGCCAGTTCTGTGTTGGTTGACGAGGCGCCTTGTTTTCCCGATGTACCTCTCGCGTCTGGCCGTGCAGATTCTTACTCCCAAGTCTTTCATCCTGGACAACGATGTGGAATCACTGACGTCAAAGTCCTCTGTTCTCGCCATATCTTTGAGGACGTTAATAACATCGGCACGATCCATAGACTGGCCATCTACAGGGGGTGCAGAGCCAGCCAGTTTATCAGCTCGTTCATTTCCCTCGACTCCCGCATGTCCCGGGACGAAGATGAAAGTGACGTTACGGACAACAGACTTCCGCAGCGACTCAGTCCACTGTCTACGTACAGATCCAGCTTCGACCTTCTGAATCATGCTCATTGAATCACTTAGTACACACACGTTGGTATAATGCTGTGATTCACTTCCATGTATTGGGCATTTCGTGTTGCCACTGGTCGCTCCCCACACAAACCAGGGACGGACAGTCTGCTGACGACATCCACTCATCAAGCTTTCGCTTCGGACTACCACGTGATGGATTCGCTAGCCAAGCATTCCATTTCGTGTTTTTGAAACGTTTTTCCACCTTTGACTACGCTCACTCCATGAGTATAGACACAAGCTTTCATCGTAACCACTTCGTGTAACTGAACCGCTTTGCCACCTTAAAGTACCGCTCATGAGATAGGCTACATGTGCTGCCGGCTCAGCATCCTACCTTCGAGCAATAGAGAGCGAGTAATGGCCAGGCCCTCTCATCCGGGGATCCCTCATATCCCCCAGCTGAGAGCCTTCAAACAAGTATCTGAACTAAGCATGTAGCGTGCTCAGCATCTCACCTCAATTTCTCGGGGGTTTATGGCTTAGAGGCGTTCATCCACATCCCTCTGCTGAGAGCCTTAGAGTATGTGTCTGGACCAAGAATGTCTGCCTTCGTACGCCTGATTTGAACTTTTGACTGCTATCCTCGGTCTACCTGCAGAACAGCAGGTTGTGTCTCTCTTGGTTTGGTCCCTAACCCAAGTCCTGTCCGACACATAGTTATGCTTCCGTCGGCATAGCTCTTGGGGTCATTGTGACACGCAAGGCCTCCCCTCCCCCACCACGGCAAGGTGGAGACACGTGGGGGTAGGGGGGGGATTGTCTTACTATGCATTAATGCACTTCTACATTTTTCTTTGTAATTGCATTGTTAATTTGGTTGAATATATTCTGACCAGAACTTTTTCATGCGTGATATATTCTTATAATATTGTAAATTTATATGTCTGTGGAGATTCTTTTATAAGCAAGGAGCAGTGGGACTGACTTAAAGCGCTAGAAATGTTTGATGGAAGGATCCTCGTAGTGGCGACTTTAATGCTTATCAGCGAGTGGGATACATCTGAGGAAAACAGGCAGAATCATAGCCACTTAAGAAGTTTTATTGGATTCACAATATGTCTGTATTAATAATGGCAGCCCAACATTGGATGGCAATGGGACCAGTAGATGTAGATACTGCCATTGATCTTGCAATCGTTGTCCAGAGGGCAGCATCTGACGCTCTGTGGAAAGTATTGGACGACTATGGAAGTGACCATGTTTACTGTTCTGTCCCGGTGTCCAAATTCAGCAAGATGAGGATGAGAAAGACAACATTATGATATAACAGAGTCGCTTATCGAGAGCCATAGAAAGACATCGTGGAAGACAATTTATACAACCACAACGATTGTCCTCAAATGCAGAACGCAGAGAGAAAACAGAAGAGACGTGGTTTTGGGTGAGGGAAAATGACAGCAAGTATGTACAATATTTCTAATAACCCTACGATGGGCTGAAAGCAGAGCAATGGTCGGGGAAAAGTCAAAGGTCTAGGCTTTCAAGATATGCGCAGCAGATGTCAAGACAGGAAACTAGAAATAGCTCGGCTATGAGACAGGAGGCGTTTGGAAAATGGGAAAGACCTAGAAGCTACACAGGCAAATGATTAGAAAGAAGAACCTACCTCTTTTGGCATGTTATGTAATGACACGAGCCATAATCTGAGAACTTATAAGAACTGAGAGGCGCCCATTGAATATTTGTGAAGAAAACTGGCCACATTGACAGGTATATCAGAGATGCAGTTATCGAAGAGATCACACGAAAAATCAGTGGATACAGTGAACAAACGAGGACATCGTACACATGAAACATATTTAAAAATGTGCTGGATAAAGTAAACAAGGTCCAAATGGTGGGAGAATGATCGTGGAGGATCTAAGCGGTAAAGATCTGGATATAATTGCGAACTGATTTACCCACAGCATGAAAACATCGTCAGTGCCTGAAGAGTGGATGCATAGTTATCTATTATCTATCAAGTCACAAAAATACAACACTTAGAGGGTAAAAAGTTGCGAAAATAACTGCAAGTTCACCTTGAGAAATTTAAATTTCCCAAAATAGCATTTGGGAGTTAATAGGCCAAGAAAATGGCGAATTGACTGACATTTTTCATGTCTCAGCCAGCAGCAACATTCTAATGCAGAAAAGCGAACCACTTTAGCTGTACAATGTTTAAGCTGGCCGCACCGGCGATGTTTAAATATAACACTAAACTATCCCCCCCCCCCCCCCCCCCCCACCCCATTCTCTTCTGGAGATTGGCACGCTAGAATCGTCAACAACCTATACCCCCACTTTTCTGGAACATCACCAGAAGTCATCTATGAATTGATGGGATAGTCACACCAGAATCGTAAACACCACCTGCACAGGACGGGACGGCAACTACAAAATTAGCCACTACCCTCTCAGCAATTGGGTCCCGGAGAAAATCCAGCACCGAGCTATTTCATTGGTGTTAGCAAAAGGAATTGAGTGGACTTCTTTAAATTAGGCAAAGAGAATGGGTTCCTGCAAGGTTGTATCTGGATTTTTAAGTTTGGGCCAGTCCTCCTGTTGTGATCTTCAACGGCACTTACCAATGAGTGTGTTGACTCACTTCTGTGCCATGACACAAGACTGTCAAGAATTTTTCTCGTTATCTTCCTCTATCTCTCTTTCCACACATTTTTCCAGTTGTCATATGCTCTAGTATTTGTCTTCTTATAATGTGACCAAGAAAATTATGATTGCCTCTTTCCGAAGTTTGTGATAAGTTGTCTGTGCGACTTTACCATGCAATCATTCTTGTTCTAACATCCACTGACAAGGACTTATTGTATATCATGTCCATTTGATAGAATGCAGTTTTAGCTTGTTCTATTCTGTTTTGTTTTTTTATATCTGTGATGCATCCTCCATATGATGTTAACCATGTGCCTACATATTTGAATTTCTGCACTTGCCCCAAAATAATATCATTTACTGTGATTGTACATTTAGGCAAGATCTGCTTCTTTGATAATAAAATTACTTTAGTTTATCTATTATTCAAGCCTGAAGCCGATCTTTTCACTGTATCTATCATTTCCTGAAGTTCCTTCTGACTATTTGCTATTAAGATGGTGTCATCATCATAACCATCAAGTGCCACGCCAGCTGGCGTAGGCGTTCATGGCTCTCCACAGATTTCGGTCTTTGGTGTTCTGGATCAACTCAGCTGTTGACATTCCTCCATGCCACTGTCTCAACCATCCAGCATCATTTCTCTTGAACTGCCTCTGCCTCTCTTCCCCTTGATCTTTCCAGTCGTCACGATGTTCTCTAATGTCTCTTCTCATCGCATGACCAAAGAAGGCTGTGTGTCTCTTTCTCATTGTTGTATCTACTGTTCTAGTTTCATTAGCCTCTTTGAGGCAATCATCGTTAGTTACTCTGGCAGTCCAAAGAATTACCTTCCACCCCCGACACTGAACACAGTCTGGGAACTGATATGGAGGATTGAGAGGCATCCATTGAATATTTGTGAAGCAAACAGATCACATTGACGGGCACATCAGGATGCAGTTATCGAAGAGATCGCTCGAACAATCGATGGAAGAAGAAAACAAATGAGGACATCGAACACAGGAAAGATACAATAATGTGCTGGAAAAAGTGCATTAGGTTCACCTGGTTGGAGAACGCTCGTGGAGGATCTAAATGTTGAAGATCTGGAATAAATTGCTAGTTGTTTTACCCACGGCATGAAACCGTCGTCAGTGCCTGAAGAATGGGTGCATATTTATCTATCATCACTCTCTAAGTCACGTAAAGATGACACTTTTGGAAATGATCATCATCATCACCTTCCACTTCTGCCGTCAAGCGTCGTGGGGAGGAATAATTTGCGTTCCAGCGCCCGGTGGGCGGCACTGGATAGTGTCATTCCGTGTGGTTGTACAATGTCTCTGATGTCGTCAATCCATTTTCTTCTTGGACGTCCTCGTGGTCTCGTCGCAGATGATCTTTGATGTAAGGCTAGTGATGGTAGTTGCTGATGTTGCATGCCATGTCGACATGGCCAAACCACTTGATCTTCTGTCTTTCAATAAATGTGGCACAAGGTGTTGATCCCACAGTCTGTCTGATAATAGCATTTCTTACTCGGTATAGGAATGTTAAGTTGGCAGCTCTCCTCGGGTATCTCATTTCGCAGGTGTTGATTTTGCGAAGGTGTAATTTGGATAAAGTCCAGGTTTGAGATTGGTAGCATAGGGTTGGTGTGAATACGCAGTTTATTATCTGTCGTTTTGCGGACATGGGTATGTTTGGAAGTTTCAGTAAGGGTGATAGTTGATATGAAAGTGCACTAGCTTTTTGACATTTGGAAATGATAGTTGCGAAATAACTGCAATATCACCTTGAGGAATGTAAACTTCTCCAAATGGCATTTGGGAGGTAATAGACCATGAAAATGGTGTAGTGACGCCAGTCATATGCATATATTAAAGTTAAGGCCGTTGAATTGCGTATAAAGGGGTATGTATGTATATATCTTTCATGTGTACGATGTCCCCTGTACCATACCTCGGGCGCCAGCGAGCTCTGTGCTGGATTTAGGGAACACTTTGCAAGACTTCTGCCATACGCCCACACCGTACACCACGGCTACAAGGCCATCACTGACCCAGACCTGAATTAGTAGGGGATCTCAGCCGCTAAAGGTGTAGTGATCAGAAACTATTCTGGCACTATCAGCACACCACTAATGCACGGGTAAACGATGCCTACCTTAGTACGAGGGCGAGTCAATAAGTAAGCCACACAGTTCTGTGGGATGGCAGGTAAATGTAGTTTGTGTTTTCTACAGGTGTCATTAGGTGACCAATTCCAATTCCAATTTTCAAAAACAAAAATTCCAACTTCGGTCTTGTTCAATCTGCTTCCTCAGCTTCGGCTATTGTTGAGATCCGTGGTTTTTAACCCTGTTTTTGTCTTTTGCGCTCTTACGAGTGAGTCCTTACTCGGACTGGTTACATAAGTGTTTGTGTCTGTGACGTCAGCTGGGGGGGGGGGGGGCTTGTCGGCGACTATCCTTTATGCTCGTCTCCTCTTGTGGTGTATTTTGTTAGTGAAGGCTCCTGGCTCGTCTGGCTTGACTGGTTGCAGTCCTTATAAGGACTTTTTATTTGGTCTTTTTTGCCTCCTTGTCTGTGTATTGAGCGTAGAAGCTTTTCGATGTTGTTATTTTCCTCCTTGCGCCTGTTTTCTCTTTCGATATGGAGTTTCTGTTTCCTCTCGTAGTGTTCCTCCGCGGACACCCACGGGATGACCTCTCTGTCATCTATATAGTACTCGAAGCCACTCTCACAGTCATCGTATACCTCTGGGTATTCCATTGGTTTTCCCTTGAATTTCTTGGGCTTCTTCTTTTCTTTTTCTTCCCGGCGCCTTCTGAATTCCTTGCACCCGAGTTCCTTTCTAATTGCCCCAAATCCTTACCGATTCTAGGCACTCCTCCAAGGTAGGTCGCCGGGGCCACTCCATGTCGTCGTCAGGGTGATCAACTCGGTTTTCTTCAGATGTCTGGCATGATATTGGTTTCCCCTTGGATGTTTCGGGTGTCGTGGTTGGGCTGATGGCTTTATCTTGCGGTTCCGACTCGGTCTTTTGTTGGGTTTCATCCTGCTGTTTCTCTGTGTTCTTTTCCGTGTCTTCTGCTGGTTTGATTTGGGTTGGCTCTCTTTCAGCAGCTTTCTCTCCGCTTTAATTGTGCGTAGCATTTCTTTGTTTTCCTTCTTCATCTCGGCCATATGTCCCACTTCTTGCTTGATGTTTTGCTGAATCTCCTTTATTTCAGCAAGCAGCTTTTCATTGTCGCTGGTCGATGCCGGTGTCTGAAGCAGGTTGATTTGCTTCCTTAGCTCATCTATCTGGTTTTGCAGTTCAGCTTTTTTTTCCCGCTTGTGAGATGCACGTGGCTGTCTCGTACCTCCGCATTGCGTCCTTATAAGGAGTCTTTGTGGTGATGGCAAACGTTAAGACGTTTCTGTATATTTGGAGGTACGGACAGCCCAAGTATCTTGTTCCATGCTTGCCCAGGCAATTGGCGCACTTTCTTTTGTTGTTGGGTGCTCGAAAGTCCGTGTCCAGCTTGTCCAGCGGACACTCCTTGAAGGCGTGGTGATCGGCGCAGTACTGGTAGATTTCTGTCTTACTGCGACATGCTGCTCTGCTATGGCCTGCTCTTTGGCATCTTGAACATTGATTGACTCTTGAGATAAATCTTTCTGGCTGTTGTATTTTCTTGTTGATTGTTACTGTAGTCCGCATCTCGCTGCCCTCTGTCGTCACCACCGCCAAGGTTGTAGGAATCTTGGAGTAGGTGAGGAGCTGCTCTGCTTTCAAGAATCAGATGTGGAGATTCTCTTCTCGAAGCTGCTTCAGGATTTGTTCATCTGTCAGCTCCGCTTGGATTTGCTTGAGAACCCACTTGATTGTCGATAAGTCGGTGTTTCCAACTCTGGTGTCTTTCTCCTTTATCTGCTTCTCAGCAGGTTTGGCTCTTGTTTGATGTGGGTTGTCGTCGTCCTTCCTCATGGTAGCTTCGTTAGAGGTGATTAATTAGGTGACAGCATCATCGATCTTTAAATTCCTCTTAATCAGGTGGCGCTAGGTGTCTCATGCGCATGCGCAGCGCATAAACAAAATGGCGACTGTACTTAAGGAGTGTACAACCAAAGAGCAACGTGCTGTTGTTTTTTTATGGGCAAAAGGACTGCCTGCAAAGGACATTCATAAGGAAATGCTTCCTGTTTATGCTGACAAATGTTTGTCGCGTACAGCAGTGCATAGCTGGGTAGAAAAATGTTCTCAAGGATGCTCTAATATTGTTGATGAAATCCCACCTGGTCGTCCTGTTGTAATTGCAACAGAAGCATCCGTGCAACGTATTGAGGAGATAATTAGAGGTGACAGGCGAGTAACGATAGACTGTGTAGTGATTTCAACCTTTTTGGTCCACTGAAAACCCACCTTGGCGGGAGACATTTCGCGAATGACTCCGAAGTTGAATGTGAAGTGAAAACGTGGGTTAGAAAACAGAGCATGTAGTTCTATGCAGCCGGTTTGGGAAGACTGATAAAACGATGGGAAGTTATGTTGAGAAAAATAGGGACAATGTATGTATAAACATAAACTGGTTTCAAGTCGTTATCATATTTAGTTATTTTTCTACAGCCATTTGTGACTTCCCAACGTAACGGCAAAATGGTTTTAATATCCGCCAGTTGTGATTCCTATTACATGTTACATGACAGATTCAAATGTCCACAGGACGAAAATCCTAACAGATCGGCTCAAAAGTCCACAACGTGTCAAATGCTGAACGAATTAATGGTGCCGCGATAGAAAATCGTGCATTTATGTGCATGTCTCTTAAAACTGAAAGAAAAATACTAAATTCCCCTGAA
This sequence comes from Cepaea hortensis, assembly GCA_963921405.1. Taxonomy (NCBI): domain Eukaryota; kingdom Metazoa; phylum Mollusca; class Gastropoda; order Stylommatophora; family Helicidae; genus Cepaea; species Cepaea hortensis. The sequence continues at coordinate 473,382,769 of OY992876.1, read as the reverse complement.
ATGCAGCACATTTGCGGATACACAGTAGAGACAGGGCAGAAATACAAAGAGGACTTGCATATTGTTGCAGTCAAAGTGGATGAATTGTGCATGAAAACAAACATTGTCATTAATTCGGAAAAAGCGTCTGTGATATTATTTTTTTTTCCCATTGAGCAACAGAATTAATAAGGAGGTGTTAAGTATCACAACCTGAGGCACTGTGATCAATAGAGAGAAAGCTTTTCTAACCTGGGCATATGATTACGTAAAATGGCCAGATAGCTTTTTTTTTCTTCTATTGTTTCCGTGAGTTTCTTACCGTGCCTTCAACATCAAGTTATTTTACTAACTTCTACAATTTTCCTGTGCCTCATTCAAAGTTCAGTGGCGCTGTTATCGCCTGCTAGCTTTTCCGTCTAGCCTGAAACTGCATGTACCAATCCGTTAGGTAGTTGCGGTTCCAACTTCATGGCAACGGGTTGTTCCCATTATGCTCCGTTCCCGTGCCAGTGAATATCAGACAAAATGCTCCCCACTACCCAGTGTGAAAAGTGGAAAAGACAGGAGTCTCGGCAAGTCAACAGCCCACACAGATACAATGTGCACATACCGCTTCCAGAAAGCCAGCACTAAAGTCTTCCACGAAAAATACAGTTCATCATCGATGGAATCGGCAGTCACCAGAAAGACTTCATTGACCCGGGTTTTATTCCATATGGCTTGGTCTCTTTCCGAAAGGCAACCCACTGAAAGCGCAGCACAAAGCACGACTCCTAGCTCCAGCGACGACTCCCAAGAGTCTCCTGACAAAATGCACTTGTGAACCAATAAGATAAACCAGTCAATTCAGCAACAGCCGGCCGCCATCATTCCGAACATGCAGTTAAAAATGCTACAATGCTACAAACAAACGCGGACAGATATTAAAGCATTCTACACCACAAGATTAACAGCTCACAGTGTCGCACCACACACTCACTAAGTAGAAGGGCGACAGGACCATATGTACCAATTTGTGTGTTGACTCACTTCTGTGCCATGACACAAGGCTCTCAAATATTGTCTCTTGTTGTCCTCCTCTATCTCTTTTCCACAAATCTTTCCAGTTGTCACAACATGTTCCAGGGTTGTATTCCCATAATAATATACTGAAATTTTAGGACTGCCTCTGTCTAATTTTTGTGATAAATTGTCTTTGCAACTTGGGGTATCTGTGCACGATTCCCATCTCTTGGGAGGCTATGCGGGAGCTCCTTTTAGAGGTCGGAAGGTCTAACGAGATCAGCTCTTTAATAGCCTACCGACCCTCTGGCCTTCTCTTGTTGCCTGGTCCGATGTGCAATGAGTATGATGATCTGTCATTGTCAACTAACTAGCTAACTAACGGAATAATTTGTGTACAAACTTCCACTTCCGGCTTTGTTTGAACATGGCGGCTTGTTGATGTGGACTAGCATCGATTTGTGTCTTCTTTGTCGCCTTAATGATCTTGAATATCAAAGTTACATCATTTATCACATTTTATTGAATTTAAATACGGACTGCAACCAACAGGTATTTTCGGAAACTTTCTCTAATATGTTAAAATTAAATATCGAGATTCTCATGGACTTTACTTTCCAGTTCCTGCTTTCCTCTCATCTCTGTGCATTGCCATCACTGTCAGTCCATCGTTTGTGGCTGGCTGACATTGCCGGGTCTTTATCCATTTAGGTCAGTCCGATTATATTTCTTTGTTTTTCTACGAACACTATGAAATCCCCTGCCAGCTTGCAAGGCCAGCCGCAGGTTTAGAATAGAAAGAAACTGAGCAGGGGAAGTCCGGTCTCCCTGGCTGGCCATTGATCTCACGGTCGGTCAGGTCAAGTCATAGTTTCCCTGTCTACACTGACTACACCACAGGGAGATGGTAGGGTTTGAGTTGTGTAGTCTGCGGGTCATTGGCAAGCAACTAATTTTCATTTTTAATCCCTCCTGGGAGAGGTTTTTTTTTTTTTTTTTTTTTGCATATCCTTTACTGTATACAAGACATCGCTGTCAACATCAGCATCTTTCAGCTGTATGTTGATTTCTTGGCAAGATTACGCTCAGTAGTTTGCCATTGCTTTCTGAGCGGCCGGCTCAGTTATCCTGCAAGTCACCAGCGGCCAGCAGGGGTTGAACCGCTCCCAGCTCTCGCCCGCTCCGAGACTCTGTGTGATAAACGGGATTATGGAGAAAGTGTTGTAACCCCTCGGCCAGAGAGACCGGCTGGGAGAGGTTAGCTGATTCAAATCCTGTAGGGACAGGCATTGTTCGCACCTTGTGCTCATAAAATGGTCACTCTGTTTATGCTTCATCAGTTCGACATTAGCAAGGTGCCAGAGGGAAAGGATGACACACACATACACATGTGCGCGCGCGTGCACACACATACACACACACACACAAATATATAATTAGAATATCAGAATATCTATGAACAGCAAAGCTTGGTTGTGTTATTGTGGTCTGGAGCTTGTTGCTTGTCAGTGTTGATGGTTATTATATTGTTCATGTAATGATGGTGGAAGACTTAAGTTTTTAATGTCTGAGGTTCTATTTTCTTCTAAATGTATAAATATGACATGAAGATGTCCATTAGAATAGATGGTCACCCCATCCCATACCACCATATTGACATTTGCCTGAATTGAACAAGAGCTATTGAAGTCAAACTGTATTGTGTTTTAGTTATCAGAGTATTGTTTGAGTACAACAACATGTCAATTCATTGTTAATAACCAAAGTATCACAGATTAGACACAAACCTGCATGTATACACCAGTTGTAGAATTAATGGAAAGTGTAGGCTTGTTATCCTTTTAAAACCATATATACAAGGGGCTTCTCATAAGTCTTTAGCCTGACCATGAAGGAGTAGTTGGAGAAAATTTTAATTTGGCACAGTGCTTATTCCTTCTCAATGTAGCCACAACCTGAATTTATGTATTTTTGCCATTTCTGCGTGACCTTGAAAAGACCTTCAGAATAAAATAACCTATTTTTCGAACTAAACCAGTTATTACAAGCCAGTATGACATCTTCGTCACTGTCAAAACGATTTCCTTTCAGCTGTCTTTTAAGATCTGGGAAAAGAAAAAAGTCTGATGGAGCTAAAACTGGAGAATATGGTGGGTGTGGAAGAATGTCAATATTCAAATCGTTGGCAGTTTGCAGCACAAACCATGCTTTTTGGGAGGGCGCGCTGTCTTGAAGCAAATGCAGAATTTGTGTACGCGCCATCCCTCGTTCTCTGGTCACAGCCTTTCTTAGATAAGAAGATCTGCATAGTACAGCCAATTAACCGCGTTGCCATGAAGCATGTAATCTTTCAATATGACACCTTTGACATCCCAAGAAACAGTCGGCATCACTTTTCTTGCAGATTCTTGTGCTCTTGGCTTGACATGTGTTGGCGAGCCCGGGGTTTTCCACTGCATGCTGGCAGTTTTGAATTCTGGGTCATAATAGTGAATCCAAGTCTCATCTACCGTCCCCATGGTCTTTTACATGTTTTTCGACCGCCACATGTTGAGCAACTGGCCACAGCAATCAACCCGTGTTTGTTTCTGTTCACATGTCAGCAGGCGCGGGACCCAGTGGGCACACACTTTTCTCATGTTCAGTCTGTTGTGCAAAATTCTAAAAACTGTACTCTTACTCAGTTTTGCTGAACCCGATATCTCTGCAACTGTCATTTTCCTATCCTGGTCTGTGATTTTCTTCACTTTTGCATCATTGCACTCTGAGGACGGTCGTCCTGATCTTGGCAGATCAGCAACTTGGGAACGGCCACACTTAAACTGCAAACACCAATTTTTTTACAAAAGCATACAAAGGACAGACTTTCTCAAACACTGTTTCCATCTCCTTGTGTATTTCTGTAGGTGTTTTTCCCTGTAACATCAAGAATTTTATCACAGTCGTGGCGTCTGATTTCTCCATTGTTCTGACAAACCGTTGGATGTGCAGATCTGGTCAATTGTGTGTGTTTTGCCATGTACCATATCGGGAAAACCAGTTGATAAGGGAAATTCTTAATTCATATGTCCATTACAAATTGAATGAGCTATACATGTGCCAAATTTCAATTTTCCCTGTCTACTCCTTCATGGTCAGGCTAAAGACATGAGAAACCCCTTGTAAATGTGTAGATGTGTACTTTGCATAAATATGAATGTATGTTATTGCTCATATGTTGCCGAGGCTCATAAGGTAAACACATAATTGTAAAATTGGAAACTACCATCCATGTCATAAGAGGCAACTGAGAAGCTTTGGTGTGAGACTGGCAACCTCATCCCATTGAAAACTTTGGCTGTTAAATACAATCCATCAAGAACAAATCTAGACCTGCCCTCCATAGGGAGATGAAAGACAGAAGAAGAAGATTGTGTGCTATAATAACAAAGAATACTTTCAACACAACTGATCATGGTTTATTGACTTCAGGAAGCATGGAATCACACAGTCTGTTGCCACATTACAATATAAAACTGGAACCAGTTTTTGAAGAGAGGCCATATAACAATATGAAACTGGAAGCAATTTCTGAAGTGAGTAATTTTTGTTTTATTGTTATTCAATATTGACATGTTTAGGATATCAGTGTGAGCTATAATGTATTATTACATTTGCATTTTCATATTTATACTGTTAATTCATCTAATTTAGTGGCACTATTTCCTATCTTGCTGTCATAAATATTCATATGAAATTCTCAAATGCAACTGTGATGGCATGGCAGAGACCAGATCGTATTATTCCAACCTGTTATTACTGTTAATTCTGTACTGGCCTAGTATATATTTTAATAATTATATAAACACACGAATCGCAAAAGTGACTTATGAGAGTATGGAGCCGGTCGCTCAGAAAGTCGTGGCGTGCTGATGAGCGTAATCTAGCCTAGGAATCAACATACAGCTGAAAGATGCTGGTGTTGACCGCAATATCCTGAAACAGGATGGAAACGCGGGGGATATAAACACACACACATATACACGTACATATACATATTTATTTATTGTTGGCTGGAGTATATCGGAAGTTCACATGTTTCAAAACACAGCCTCAATAGAGATTTGAACATTTATCACCAGTCTGGTAGACAAACATGCTACCCACAGCTTTTTAAATGCTCCCAAGATCAGAATCTACTAGGGATATGCTTAGACATGCTTGACCAGGAAATGTCTTTGATTGTCATCCTCATAGTAGAGTAGTAAAACTAACTGATGTAAACACGGGAGCCACAAACAGCAGGTTTCACAATTTATTGCCTGGAATATTTTGCTGCATCTCGTAGGTGCTACAGCAGATTTATATATCATATGAACTGAATAGATGAATCATAGTTTCACTGACGTACATAACGCACAGTCACTGATAACTTCGAATGTGGAGCATTTGTTACCCCCAAGGTAATTGCAGAGACACTATGAAGTTTTCTGTCAGCATAATCATGGATTTTTATGTCACACAACTATTAGTTCAAAATCAGCTGCAGATGTATTGTAGTAGATCGCTTTGTATTGTTTTTGATGCTATGGGGCGTCAGTCTAAGAGAAAGCAGTGGCAAACTACTGAATGTAAAAATTGCCTATTAAATCAAACATTAAAAAATGCTGGGGTTGATTGTGGTGTCCTGTAAAGAACATGCACTTAAACTATAAATACTCGTAGAACTAGAAGTACCTGTGTAACTAAAAGTACCTTATACTGTCAAAGCTGAGTAAATATAGATTCTAAATCTGATCAGATTTGTGCAAATAGAGGTATCAAATGTTATTTCAGTTGACTAAATAAAGTTTCCCTAAGTTGATTATCTGTGAATTTCTTTTAATTCATGATTAAGAGTGTGAGGAGTTCTTCGAAGACATCCACGATACACTTAATAAAATAAAAAGCCAAGACAGCATCATAGTTTGGGAGATGTAAACGCAAGACTAGGACATAACAGAAAGTCCATAGAGAAACATTTTGGAGCATTTGGAGACCTACGCAATGAAAGAAATTATAATGGAAGTAGATTGATAGAGCTATGCAGTCAACACAACCTCTATATAACAAACACATTCTATAAACACAAAGACTCACAATAAATTGTGCAATCTATTGTTTGTGTCTTCTTTATTATGGAAATAACATGAACATTTGCACACAGAGGTAATGACTATAACCAAAGAAGAAAGCACAATAAACATTCATCCAGAAGGACACTCCCTGTATCAAGTAAAGAGCTTCAAGTACCTAGGAAGTATAATATCATCAAATGGCAAATCAGCAGACAAGATCTAATATAGATGCAATAAGGCAGACCAACTCACTGGACAAATGGCACCAATACTAAAGAACAAACATGTATCAATAATCACTAAGAAAGCACTCTACAACACAATCTTCCTACCAACTCTATACTATCAATGCCAAACCTGGACAGTGACAGAACAAGAGAAAGAAAAATTAGATTTCTGAGAAGAATACTCAGTGTATCAAGAAGAGAGAAAATCAGACATGAAGAAATCAGGACTAAAGTTGGGGTTATAGCAGTGCTAGATTTAATCAGAAAACAGCAGGTTAAATGGTTTGGCCATGTAACTAAATTACCAACTAACAGTATACCTCAACAAGCAATGATGTACAGACCAGACGGAAGTAGAGGATAGGGCCGGCCACGTAAACGATAGATAGAGGGAATTACAGAGACCATGGGAACCACATTATATGAAACCCATACACAGGCACTCTCCTGCTGTTTATGCTTCAGCTCGACACTGCAAGGTACAAGAGAAACCTGATAAGATGAGATGAACTAATGAAATAACACTAACATAAATCACTTCTCATCTTAGGACAATCAAAGGCATTTCATTTCGTTTGCTTCAATTTTTCTTTTCCCCTTTGTTGTGTTTGTGTCAGACATTTACAGCATAATGTTGGTAGGATTCTTCTTGTTCTTTCGCTCACTTGAAATTGATTGTCTATAATTGTAATGTTGTATCTTGTATAAAGTTGGTAGGATGACTGTGATGGTCACTTTTAACTGCTATGCCTTTGTTTAGCAATATGTGTGACATTTGAACAATAATTTGATTTGCTTAGTTGCAGCTGTGTTTGATTCCACTGCTGCCATTCTTCCATAAGATGAAAATATGTTCCGAACATTATGTTGATTGCTTTAGTTGAGCATTTGGATGTAGGATCTTACTATTTCATACCTTGTTATGGTCATAGTCTGTGTTTTCATGACTGTAATCTTACAATATATATTTTAACTGCTGTGTTCATTTTTACATATGACATAATACATCTGTTGTATTTGCTGTGAGCAATTGTTCATTACACCTATTGTCTTTGTAGTTTTCAAAACAATGTTCTATAACACTTACACCACTTATCAATATGTGAGAATATTTTGTCAATTAATGTTATACATATGTTGGTATAACCAGAATGTCTGCCTGTTACTCTTTCCAGCTAATTTCCTGCAATGACATTCTGCGCAACAGCTGTATATAAAAGAAAGAAGTTACATCAAAGATTATCTGTATAATTATCACTTTACCTGCTGAAGCACCAATTATTAATGCCTATGAAATGTACATTGGCTCTCATAATGTTGTATTATATTTGCTGTGTGTTGATGAATAGTATGGTTTTCTTGACTGCCCATTCATAAATCATTAAGTGAATGTGAGCCAATTTCCTTGATATATCACGTTTTCATGTGAACTTGAGAAATGTTGATATCAGTGTGTCAACCTCTGGGCACTGGGTTGGAGTCTGTTGACAATGAAGTACCTAAAACCTGTGGAAGAAACATGACCATTCTAGACCTCATCTCATGTTGTCCCTATATGCTGTACTGAATCCTGACCTGGGTGCATCCTAATATGCCCCTCCACAGATGTAAAGTACCAGTCTGTATATTGAATAGGAGATGTGTATTTGTTCATATATATATATCGACACACATACATTCATCTTACTTTTCATTTTCTTTTCGCTTCAACCCTTTCTCATTGCACATTTCTATTTTTCTGTCCGAGTTTTGTTGATTGGACTGTATCAAATGTCGTTTGTATTTTATGTTTTTTATTGTCTTGTTTTTGTTGTTTTGTTGATAAAGACTTTGGTCAAAAGCATCAATTGTATCAGTGTGTGTTATCCCACTCATTGAACGTCTTGGTCGTGTTTTGTGTTTTAATTCTGACTCCAGTACCAGTCTTACACATCCGACTGGTATCTGAGCTTGGGGAGGGACAGGAGAGCTGTGCTAAACAGTCCCAATGAAGATTATATATTGGTATCAGGTCTGGAGACAACTCTACACCAAGCTCACACTGATGGACACAAGGATGTTTCAGTGCTACAATGACCTAAGCTTTAATACACTGGGGACAAAAGTCAGTCTTCTAGAGGATTCACCAACATATCAAATGCATGTATATACTTTGTTTATCTTTGATTAAATATGTCCTACCCAAACCTTTCAGACTGACTGTGTTCACAGTTCTGTCAAAGAGATTCTCACTGAGAGTCCAGTCTTTGATCAGATGGACAGTAAAATGCCAGCAAGTGTCAAGATTGAAAAACCTGAAGTATATGTAGATTACCCAGGTCAAGGTTAGAATAAATGAAATATAACATGAAAGCTTTTACTTATATATATATATATATATATATATATATATATATATATATATATATATATATATATATATATATTATTGTGGCTTCTTGCAAGTTATGCAGAAGGTATTTTGCCGTTGCTTTCCTTCTGGGCAGTGACTGTACTAGTTGGTGGCCATAGCCATTGTCTCTACTGATGAGATCATCTGCCTATCGCTGCAGAGTGCAGACCATAACCAACAACAATCTGTCGGCTGCTCTCACACTCCATCCACCACCTGCTTTGATAGCTTCATGTAACCCTGATTGGGGGGCTAAACGGGTATTCCACCTTTCCCAAGGGTGTCCTGTAGACTAACGGAGGAAAGGAGGCGTCTTACGTCTCCTTTGATAGGGTATACCCCTACCCCGCTAACCATAGACGTGACACACAGGAGTAAATTATCAATGTGTAAAATTCTTTGATATTAATTTGTTGGAGATTCTGCAATAGATCAGCACCATTGTCTCTGGTCTTGACGGTGCAGTGTGATATCTACTATCTTACGAACATCTATTTGTCTCTCTACCACATGCTACCTTGACCAGAATGCAATAAACATCAAATCAAAAGGGGTGAAACCAAACAAGAGCGCTCTGCAAGAAGCCAATACAAAGCTATTGCCCCAACTGCTATACTGAGGAAGATATTGAAGAGGGGATCTGAGCACATATGAACTAAATCAGTAATAAACTGGTGGGGGGATTTTATGGTCTCCAGAGGGGGAATTAAGATTATTTCAAGATCACGTTATATAAGAACTGATTATTTGATAATGTTTTTCCCTCCATACATTACGGTTCTGTACTTCTCGCCCTTCTAAAATTTGTTTTATAACATAAGTAGACCTGCAAATCACATTTTATGTAAACGTCTAGACTTGTTCTACTATGTGTTATTAAATTTAGCTTTCATGTTTACGTATACAGTGTGGGGGCGGGGCATTTATAGGGAAGAAATATGAAGAAGGGGGGGGGGGGTGAAATTTTGAACATACATGCCTTTGAATATAAATGTTATAGACGAGTTCTAAGAATATCTTGGGTAAAGAAAAGAACAAATGCATCCATACTTCAAGAGCTGAATATTGAAGAAGGTTGGCTATTAAAGACGATAAAACAAAGAAAATTGAAATATTTTGGTCACTTGAAATGCCACGAAAGTTTGGAGAGAACAATAATGAAGGGGTATATGCTTGGGAAGAGAGGAAGAGGAAGGCCAAAGAGAAGATGAGTGCAGGGTGTGGCAGATGATCTCCAGATGGGTGTATCGGAGGTGGGACATTTTGCTTATGATCGAGAGGTTTTCCAGAGGGTTGCTATGGGAGCTAGGTTCTGCAAAGGACATGCTACTGAATGAATGAATGCGCTCGTGGCCCCCCCCCCCCCCCCCACACACACACACATACACACACACACACACACAGTGTGTCTCCTCCTTCCCTTCCTTTTTCTTCTTCATCATCATTAATTTCATGTCACATTTTAATGATTACACCATCATGCTATTGCTGATATTTTGGAGTTGCTCAACTGTTCCACACAACTGAGAGTTTAGTGTTCAGTCAGTCAGCCAAGGCTGGCCAGATACTGATCACATCACCCACCCAGTTCCAGTTGGTCTATACAAGTGTGGTTCTAGCTCCATGTACCCAATGTGTCTGAAGGCAGGTACAAGGGTCCCTTACTTACAGTCAGCCAATAGACCTTTCTTCACCCAGTGTACAAGGGTCCCTTACTTACAGTTAGCCAATAGACCTTTCTTCACCCAGTGTACAAGGGTCCCTTACTTACAGTTAGCCAATAGACCTTTCTTCACCCAGTGTACAAGGGTCCCTTACTTACAGTCAGCCAATAGACCTTTCTTCACCCAGTGTACAAGGGTCCCTTACTTACAGTTAGCCAATAGACCTTTCTTCACCCAGTGTACAAAGGTCCCTTACTTAGCCAATAGACCTTTCTTGTGTATCACATGATCAGCATGATCAAGTGTGATGAAGCAGACAGACAAGGTCTATGCATGTGTTTATTCAGTCTGTTATGCCCCATCCTGAGACAAGAAACAGTTATCTGTCCCTACCCATAAAGAGCGGTAGTCACTGTTTGGTTGATTAAGTACCTTTCTGATAGCGTAGATAATACTCTTTTTCTTAGAGTATGAGTCTTCAGTATTTTCTTGTCACAATCTCTTTTGGTTTTTGTGCGTCTTCTGTATATTATTTATATTTAAACACAGAAGCCACAAACAGTATGTTGCATGATTTATTGCCTGGCATATTTCACTGCATCTCGTCAGGTGCATACTGAAGATTTATATAGCATATGAAATGAATAATACTTTAGCTGAAACAAGTAAAACACATAATCACAGTTATTGTTCAAATGTGGAACATCTGTTGTCCCCCCGGTAATTTGAAATTAACACACACTCGTTATGTTGCATAAAACCGACTGGAACAGACAAATTGCTAATGCCTCACTATATTTGAGCAATCATTTATTGTTCACCAAATGCAGTATCCAAAATGCTTTTTCTTTGTTTAAGTTATGGCTATTGCTCATGAGATGTTGAGAAATTGATGAGGAGGGTGTTTTAAAGCCTTTTGACTGCATAGGGATTCCTGAAGATTAGGTTAGTTGCATATCCTTTACAGAACATTTTTTGGTTCGTGATTCTTGGGCAAGTTTACGCCCAGTAGTTTGTCGTTGCTTTCTGAACGTACTGGCACTTATACCATTTCATAAAAATTAACATAAGGTGGTCTGCTGCCAAATCGCCCACAGCTGTGTTTTAAATGCGGGTATGCAGGAATACAAACTGCATCCATAACCACTTCACCATGGAGCAAGCAATTCCTGAAGGCTGATTAACTCTGAAATAGGAAATTACTGTAGGGATAAGCAGTAACATTTTTTCAATACTATCACATCTGTCACATGCAATTAACAAAGTATTTACTATGGTGTGTTTCAGAAATACATCAATCTTCTGAAAGTTATCAGTCCATCTCCATACAAGAGCATTCACATATGGAAATGTATGGTAATATAAAGATTGTTAAGCAAAATTTGCCAGACACATTGTGTGAGGACAGAAGTCAAAGATTCGGTACAATGATAGACATGACATTTCCAGGAATGACAGGACACAGAACAGAATCAAGATTGGCTGAGAGTGGTTATAAGGCATCAACAGACCGTCACAATTGTCAAATGTCGGAGAATATGTTTCCTGTGATTGAAGGCAATGTGAAACTATCTTTGACTAGTGAGAATTGTCAGTTACAAAATCTAGACAGGCTGGTAAACCATACACAGACCTCTGTGAAACCTCTCAATGATACTACTGGTTATGTCAGTTGTCATCCTCAACAAACACAAGATGGTGCACCATACATACCTCATGGTTTTGATCAAAATGTTTATGTACACAGACACATGGGAACACATACAGCACAGAAACCTTACAAGTGTGATGTTTGTGGGGCATTATTCACTCATGCTAAAAGTTTAAAATTCCACGAGAGAATACATACAGGAGAGAAACTTCATAAGTGTGATGAATGTGTTGCATGTTTTACTAACACTTCAGCTCTCAATCGCCATAAGAGAACACAAAAAGGAGAGAAGCCTAACGTGTGTGATGTATGTGGTGCAGGTTTTACACAATCCTACAGTGTTAAACAACATAAGAGAACCCATACAGGAGAAAATTTTTATAAATGTGATGAATGTGGTGCATCTTTTACTGAAGCTAGAAATTTGAAGCGCCACAAGAGATTACATACAGGAGAAAAATCTGTCAATTGTGATGAATGTGGTAAATCTTTTTCAGAAGCTAGCCATTTAAAGCGCCACATGAGAATACATACCGGAGAGAAACCTTACATGTGTGATGAATGTGGTGTAGGTTTTACACGATTATACAGGGTTAAGCAACACAAGAGAACCCATACAGGAGAAAAATCTGTCAATTGCAATGAATGTGGTAAATCTTTTACTGACACTAGAAATTTGAAGCGCCACATGAGAACACATACAGGAGAGAAACCTTACAAGTGTGATGAATGTAATGCATCTTATAATGAAGCAACAAGTCTCAAGTACCACAAGAGAACACATACAGGAGAGAAACCTTATAAGTGTGATGAATGTGGTGCATCTTTTACTCAATCTCGCCAGTTGAAGCGCCACAAGAGAATACATACAGGAGAAAAATCTGTCAATTGCAATGAATGTGGTAAATCATTTACTGACACTAGCCACTTGATGTGCCACATGAGAACACACACAGGAGAGAAACCTTACAAGTGTGATGAATGTAATGCATCTTTTACTGAAGCAACAAGTCTCAAGTACCACAAGAGAACACATACAGGAGAGAAACCTTATAAGTGTGATGAATGTGGTGCATCTTTTACTCAGTCTCGCCAGTTGAAGCGCCACAAGAGAATACATACAGGATAAAAATCTGTCAATTGCAATGAATGTGGTAAATCTTTTACTGACACTAGCCACTTGATGTACCACATGAGAACACATACAGGAGAGAAACCTTACAAGTGTGATGAATGTAATGCATCTTATACTAAAGCAACAAGTCTCAAGTACCACAAGAGAACACATACAGGAGAGAAACCTTATAAGTGTGATGAATGTGGTGCATCTTTTACTCAATCTAGCCAGTTGAAGCGCCACATGAGAATACATACAGGAGAGAAACCTTACGTATGTGATGTATGTGGTGCTGTGTTTACACAGTTCTACAGTGTTAAGCAACACAAGAGAACACATACTGAAGAGAAACCTTGTAAGAATGATGGTCAAGTGTGCGAAGGTAGTTTGCCATAATTGGACTCAATTTTGGTTATGGAGTCATCTGGTTTATGTTGCCTTGGAAATATTGATGTCGATATCAGTCTTCGATCTTGGTTATCACAGACACCAGTCATTTCTTTCCCTGTAACTGAGTATGGTTTAAGTCCTCTGTGCTGAGGATACTGTGCCAAACTCAGGGCAACAATCTCCTTCGGGAGGGCATCTGATGCCCTGTAACAACACTTAATGTTAGAATCGTGCTCAACTGACAAAAAGACTGGTTCATAAAGTTTCTCTTGTCATAGACCATATCTTCATAGGTAATGATGTAATCATCTAATTAGTGACGCGCATGAATGGATTAACGAGTTTCCCACTGTCCCTATCTACTATCTAGCAAAACCACAGCCAAGGGAACGGGCTTGGTAGAATTAGCGGGGAAAGAAGACCCTGTTGAGCTTGACTCTAGTCCGACTTTGTGAAGACACATGAAGGGTGTAGCATAGGTGGGAGCGCAAGCGCAATTGAAATACCACTACTTTTATCGTTTCTTTACTTATTCAGTCTCTCGGTAGAGATTTGTTCGCAGCAGACGAGCATAATCTCCGGCGGGCCTATTCTCGCCGGTCGCGAGGTCCGCACAATGGAAGGATAGGAGACATTGCTCGCAATAGACAAGCAATGTCTCCTGAGGTAGCTCTAGCGGGCCTATTCCCGTGGGTCGCGGGGGCCGCTAAAAGTCAGGTGGAGAGTCTGACGATAGTGCATGCTTTACACAGGTCCGGACACTTGTGATTGATAGTAGTGCGCGCCCCTATGGTCCGGTCTCATACGAGGCCCTCACCTATGGGACTTGGCTGAACGCCTCTAAGCTGGGTCCTGTGGGTGTCAGGGTCTGGCCATCTCTCGCCACCTGCTCGTGGTGGCGAGGTCTCGGAGGATTCGACGCTGTGCCGCCAGCGTCTGCATCCTACCTTGTGTCAGACGTATTGGTTACCCATTCCTCTGGAATACACAAGACTAGGCCGAGAGAAAGGTCATGTCATTTGGGCGCCACATGATTCTCTTAAGCTCTGCCCAGGCATTGTGATGGAATATTGGCCACATTCCAACTCACACACTTTGGTCTGTCAAGACTGCAAGGTGCCACTCAATGATAATGTACGCTGGGTTGTTGAGGCTGAGGAAGTTTATTGTGAAACCATCCACAAAAGGGGGATCGTGTAACAATAATATAAAACAGGTGAATTTTCCAGATATAATCCGATTCCCTCATCTCCTCACTCACTTCATTACCAACCCAATCTCTGATCTTTTATATTGATAAGATTAGACCAGTATCTCTGCTCTGTCCAACAAGACATCATACCTTTGAGAAAAGATCTTCTTGCTGAAAAGATTCAAGATGAAGAGACATTTTCCATGACAGATATCAGATGCTGACTGAAGTAAAGCATCCAAAAGATGAGGACGGTTCAAGCTCTCCCACTGTTAAGCAAAGCACAGATGTGTGCAGGGTCTCTGCACCGTCACATGATGATGAGACAAGGAATGTTCTGAAACTCCCACTGTAGCAAGTCAATCAATCGCAATGTATTCGAGGAGTAAGATTCCAATGGTATTACCTAGCCACTCGTCGTCCCACAAGCCATAGAACTGAAACTTTTGGAGAACCATTTGACTTGATTCAGTCTGTGAGACTTCAAAATCTCATTCGCCACAAAAGAACACATACAGGAGAAAACCCGTACAAGTGTAATAAATATGGTACATGTTTTACTGAAGCCACAACTCTCATTTGCCACAAGAGAAAACATACTTCAGAGAAACCTTATGTGGTGCAATGTTTACACGATCCCACAGTTTTAAGCAACGCAAGAGAACACATAATCATCATGTGCCCTGTCAACTGACAGACTTTCACAGATCTCAGTCCTTGGTGTATGTATCTTGTTCAGTTTGTCTTAAATATTTTGGATGTATTAGCGTTGTGTCTGTTTACAGCCTTTTGTTTTATTTTCGCCTTTTGGCTGACACGTCCAACTTCTACGGGCGCTTTTTGACAGGGTTAATATTCCCGTTTGTTTCTTAGGACGTTCCATGCATTTAATATTGTGGCATCATCTTAACCCCTCCATCTACAGAAGTGCCCCAGTTGGCCCTCTTTAGAACAGTTGAATGGTCGGCCTTCAGGGGAAGGCAGGGGAAGACCATAGGCTTTCCCGTCATTATAAAACAAAAGTCTACCTGTTATTTTACCATTGTTCTAGATTAACTCCTTGCTTATTCCTCCATGATATTATATTACTCCATCCGGCATCAATTCTTTCAGTCTGGCACTGCCTCTTTCTCTTTTGGTCTCATGATGTTTTCCAGTGCCTCTCTTCTCATCACATGACCAATGAATGCTGTTTGTCTCTTTCTTATAGTTGTATATAATGTTCTACTTTCATTAGCCTTTTCCAGGCAATTGTTGTTATTTACTCTTACGGTACAAGGAATTCATAACATGCATCTCAGAAACCATGTCTCTGTGACTTCCAAGCTTTGCCTACTTTGTTCATCCATGTTTCACAATTCACTGCCATCAATCAAAACAGGTTCTATGCATTGTTACCTGGCCAACATGGCGAATAGGCACACAGTCTGTTAAGACCTTGGAGATCTGATTGTCTTTGAGTGCTGTTTGTTTGTACATTTCCCCACATTTAGACATGCAGGACCCAGTTTCATTGCCCAGCTACTGATTTTAGTGCTTGGTGCAACAATGTGATCTGTGAATATTTTTCTTAAATGTTTTTCATTTGTGTTCATTTTGCTTTAGTTTAAAGTGCAGTCCCAGAAAATGATGTATGACTAGTTGCCAGCAGATTGCCAGTTGCCTTATGTGATAATGCGTGTGTGGGCTGCTTGTGTTTGTTCGAAAGGCTGTCTTCTTCAACAATAAACTACATATTTAATTGAAAGACTGCTTGTTCTCAGTGCTCTGGCAGTTTGGTTTTGTCAACACTACTGTTTCCTTCACGAGTTCACGTGGGACAGTGATATGCATTCTATTTAGCTGGCACAGTAATAGATCAAATATGTTATGCAAGGAAAGCCTCTGCTTTTTGCCTTTTTACTAAAAATATTTTTTTGCATTTCTAACTATTAATATTATGTCAACTGCATAGCAGATATTCTTTATATAATAATTTCAAACTCGTATTTGTTGCCTCTCTTTGATCTCTCTCAATATTATTTTGTTATAGAGAGAGAAACGATCTGATTACAAAACACATACTTGTCATACTCCTACTTTTATCTATTCATAACTGCCCTCTTTTTTCACATTTTAACTGCAGCTACTTGTTTCTAGTAAATATTCTTTATTATTCTGAGATCTTTCCCATCAGTGTTATCTTCCAAAATTGTATCAATTCGTCATGTTTCACTTTATCAAATGCCTTGGTGTAATCTATAAAGCACAACTGTATGTATGTATGTGTGTCTATTAATCTCTCTATTACAGTTAGAAATGCGCGCGCACACTAACTATATATATATATCATCAAGTGCCGTGCCGGCTGGCGTAGGCGTTCATGGTTCTCCACAGATCTAAGTCTTTGGTGTTCTGGATCAACTCTGCTGATGATATTCCTCCATGCCACCGTCTCAATCCGTCCAGCATAATTTCTCTTGGTCTGCCTCCGCCTCGCTTCCCCTCGATCTTTCCAGTTGTCACAATGTTCTCCAATGCTTCTCTTCTCATCACATGACCAAAGAAAGCTATTTGTCTCTGTTTTATTGTTGTATATAGTGTTCTAGTTTCATTAGCCTCTTTTAGGCAATCGTTGTTAGTTACTCTGGCAATCCAAGGAATTCGCAACTTTCGTCTTAAAAACCACATCTTTGTTGCTAAGTTCTTCCTAATTTGTTCATTTACATTCCAAGATTCACTGCCATACAGCAAAACTGGTTCTATATAGCATTTTAGCACTCTCTTACACATTGATAGCAACTTATTGCATAAGATACTCTTCATTTTCTGAAATGCTGTCTCTGCCTGCCCTATTCTGCTCTTAATCTCTGTTTTACATCTTCCATCTCATGTTATAAGTGCCCCTAGGTATTTAAAACTATCCACTGGTTGAGAATTTCTCCTTCTATTTCTATGTCACATTATGGTGTCCCCATTTTCTTTGATATCACCATTGTTACTGTTTTCTTTATATTCAAGGAGAGTCCTTTCTGTGCACTCTCTGATACTACAATGTCCAATAATTGTTGTAGGTCTGTTGCATTATCCACCACCAATACTGTGTCATCTGCATAGTGTATATTGTTTATATTATATCCTCCGATTAGTATTCCTGGCTTCTCTTTGATCTCTCTCATTATTACTTCACTATATAGGAAGAAAAGATCGGGTGACAAGACACACCCCTGTCGTACTCCTAGCTTTATCTGTTTGTAACTACCCTCTTTATTTCCAAGTTTAATTGCTGCTACTTGGTTCCAGTAAATATTCTTTATTATTCTTAAATCTTTCCCATCAATGTTGATATCTACTGTGTCATCTGCATAGTGTATATTGTTTATATTATATCCTCCGATTAGTATTCCTGGCTTCTCTTTGATCTCTCTCATTATTACTTCACTATATAGGAAGAAAAGATCGGGTGACAAGACACACCCCTGTCGTACTCCTAGCTTTATCTGTTTGTAACTACCCTCTTTATTTCCAATTTTAATTGCTGCTACTTGGTTCCAGTAAATATTCTTTATTATTCTTAAATCTTTCCCATCAATGTTGATATCTTCCAACATTTTAATCAGCTCATCATGTTTTACTTTATCAAATGCTTAGTATAATCTATGAAGCATAAATATACGTCTCTCTGTTTCTCTATTGAGCTTTCTATTAATGTTCGTAATATATATATATTGCATTGTTTGTACCCTTTCCTTCCATAAAACCATACTGTTCTTCACTAATTTCCATTTTTATTTTCTTTCTTGTTCTTCTCATTATAATCCTGAGTAGAAGCTTAGTGACATGGTTTATGAGGTTAATTGTACGAAAATCTTCACGTTCAATTGCTCCTGATCTCTTTGGTATTTCTGTAAATACAGATTTTAGCATATCGCTTGGTAAGTATCCACTGCTGTAAATATTATTCAGCATTTTGGTTAATATATCTACCCCAAATTCTCCCAATACTTCTACTGTGATTTCATCTGGCCCAGTTGTTTTTCCTTTCTTCATATGTTTCATAGCATCAGCGACTTCTTCTTTTAGAATAGGTGGGCCTTCTAAGTTACTTTCTTCTGTTAATTCTTCCCTTTCTCCATTATATAATTCACTTATATACTCATTCCACCTCTTCATTATAGCACCTTCCTCCAATAGTATCTTTCCTGTTTTTGATTTCAAACACCCTGTATTTATTCTTATTTTTCTTCCTGTGAGCTCACTGATTTGTCTGTTCATACCTTTTTGATCTTTAATGGAATTTAATTCCATTTTTGTTGCATTGCTCGTTTAACCAACTTTCTTTTGTCTTCACACATTTATCTCTTATTTCTTTATTTATCTTAGCATACTCTTGTTTGTCATTTTTATTCTGTTTCCTTTTGTCCATCAGCATTATTATTTTTTCATTCATCGATTTTTTCTTAGCTTTTTGGCTTCTCTCTTGTAATATTTCTTTGCTAGTTTGATGAATGGAGTCCCATAACATTTCCCATTGTTCATTTATACTCTGTATTTTCCTCCGAAGTCGGAGAGGGTCTGCCTGCACAGCGAGGAACCACCAGTCTGCACACCAATAAGTCAGACATGGGACAACAGATACTCGCGCAAACCTCAGGTCCTGTATGACATCACACTGATGTTGGACAAGAGGATGTCTTCATCCGACATTCAGGACTTATGCTGGAGATCACAGCCAGCGAACACAAGCAAGCATACTCTGTATTTTAGCTATTGCATTGTACCTATTTTTCACAGTCACTCTGTATTGTTCTTGAATTTCTTTATCTACTTTCAGAACCTCTTTATTAAGTCTCAAGTTCTTAACCATTTTTTCCCCTCTCTTTAATCTTACTTTTATTTGTCCACATAGTGGTACATGATCACTATTACCGTCAGCATCAGGCATTGTCTTTACATTAATTAATGCATTTCTAAATCTTTTATTAATAAGTATGTAGTCAATTTGGTTGCGTATTTTCATATCAGGGCTTTTTCATGTGTATAGTTGTCTTTTATGGTGTTTAAACCATGTGTTTCCAATTATCATATCATTGATATTTGCCCATTCTATTAGCTTTTCCCCTCTTTCATTTCTTGTACCTAAACCATAATTCCCCACTACATCCTCCATTTTTCCCTTTCCTACTGTTGCATTAAAATCACCAAGTATTATTTTTATTTCTTGTGATCCAATTTGAGCTATTGCCATTTCTATTTCATCGTAAAAGTGTTGTATTTCTTCATCACTACTGCATGTACTTGTATAATATTTATATCTATTGGTTTGCCTTTGATTTTGGCCATTATAACTTTATCTGAAATACACCAGTATCCATTCACAGATTTGGCTGTTTTTTCATCAAATATTATTCCTACACCTCTTTCATGTGTGTCCCCTCCAGAATAAATTATTTTGTGTTTGTCGGTTATAATTTTGCCAGATCCCTTCCATGTCATCTCACTTATGCCTAGTATATTCATATCCATGTTTTCCATTTCTCTTAGAACATTGTTTGACTTTCCTAGCTCATTTAATGTCCTAACATTCCATGTTCTTACTCTAAATTTATTTAGTTTAGTTATAGTTTTAGTTTTGCCATCAGTAGCTGGATGACACTCTGGTGTCACCTGTGGCTCATCACTGTCCCCACCAGACGAGGATGTCTTAAGATAGTCATTAACGTCGTTCACTATTTCTGAAATGTGTGTCGCCATGAAATCTTGGGAAGATAATGTGGTGGTTTCCCCTTGCCTTCCAAATTCACATGGTGGTCTTTTAACTCTGCCTTTGACAGCCATTTCCGACTGTCAGGACAAATGAGTGACCCGCTCTGCTCAGCTGCAGAGTTGTCCACTTATTCCGGTGGATACTCGGTCCCTAGAGCTGTGTTAGCCACACCGTGGTGTGTTTCCATCCTTTACCAAGTGGAGGTGCAGTTGGGATTTTCCCTTCCTAAAGTTATGGTCTATGAAAAAAATTCTCCAATACTTTATATATATATATATATAGGCCAAAGCGTAGAGTGCCACCATTTGTAGATACTTTTAGTTATTGAACATTTAATTGAAGTATACACATATGTTTGGTGAGAATGTAATTGTTAATTTAATGACAGAATAGACAATGTGAAACTACTGCGTTTTGTTAAGTACTTATAATTAGTATGTCATTTTGTGATTCCGGAATGATAGATGGAGGATGTGAAATGGTAGAAGCATAACATTATAGACAGTCACTCAATGATAACCAGCCACTCATACCAATACCAATATTCTCAGGACACTGTTAGAAAGAGCTATAGAAGCAAAAACTAAAAACAGGTCTGTACATTTGCTTCATAGGCTACACAAAAGCATTTGAAATGTGAAACATGAGGAAATAATCAAACTATTAGAACAACTAAACATTGACGACACAGATCTGCAAATAATATACGTATATTAGCAGCAAAAAGCAGTCTTAAGAATCAACCTTTTAGAAATATTTCAGTGGATAAAGAAGGATGTCAGAATAAATTTAGTTGAGGTGAATCAGGTACTGTCATCAAAGTGCCCTGACCATGTCTGTCTTATCATGCATCACTACCTCACAGAACGATGCAGACCCAGCCTATGTGTCTGCCTCCTCGTTTCTTATCACCCCAGAATGTTCTGAGAAAAATCCAACAGATGCTTTCTATTTTGTATTGTTGAAATGAAGCCTGCCACTCTCCTCGAATTATGCCTGTCTTCCCTTTCTCATCATTCTTTGCGAGTCTGTAACAATCACAACATGAGTGTGCTGTTTGTCCTCCAGCCAGCGTAACGCTGCTTTGACTGTCTCCACCTCCATTCTCACTCAGAGAAGATACTGTGGTATCATTCGTCCGGCTCTCCTGCACCAAACACCGTTCACCAACCCTTGCCACAAACCTCCTGGCACTTTATTCATCTCTTAGCACAGAGCCATCCATGTAAATGATTACATCACCTGGTCATGAATCAATTGTTGCACTTCATCAATCAGCGCAGCCTGCTCATTCAGCACACTGAGTCCCTTCTTAGATGTCATAACAGCTTTTCCCACCCATTACCTGAATGGTAGGCTTCTTTCAAAGGTGTTTCCCGGGTATCTTAGTTTACTCTCTCTCTCTCTCTCTCTCTCTCTCTCTCTCTCTCTCTCTCTCTCTCTCTCTCTCTCTCTCTCTCTCTCTCTCTCTCTCTCCCCCCCCCCCCCTCTCCTCTGTCTGTTAATATTTCTGCCATTTAATGTAAGACTTGAGATGTCAACCCTAACAAAGAAAGTGCAAAATCTCCTGATTTGTTTTCATTGTACATTGAAAACATAATGAGGTCTATTGAAAATATGCCAGGGATACTGATTGGTGGTCATAGAATAAATAACTTAGTTATACTGATGACACCATCTTAATAGCAACAGTTCAGAAGGAACTTCAGGAAATGATACAGTGGTTTGTCACGAATTGGCAGCCTTAACTTCCCAGAACAATTTTCGGTTCACTTTTGATGGGCCATGTAGAGGATCAACAGACGAACAAAACTGTTTTCTCTATATCCAAGGCTATACTGTCTTGACGTAAGCTTGCAAAACCTGCAAGTAAACAAACCACCAGGAATGGCTTTCTAATTGCGAAGTTAATTTGACACCAGTACCGGTCACCCCCAGAGGTTATCAATCCAGCCAGACGGGAGGGCAGACTCAGGGGACTGAATAGTAATTAAAACCAACCAGGCATGACGCAAGCAAACCTGGTTTACCAACAGAGTTGTAAACTGGCTGTTGACCATGAGAACCTAATTGTTCCCTTGACATGACACCTGATAAGAATAGCTAGGAAATCGCCCAACCGCGATGGCTGACCCCATCTGGTAGAGACTAGAGGCGCAAGGTGTGAAATCACTGATAAGACTCAGTGGGCTAATAATTGTCAGACCCACAGGTGTGAAGGCTAGTGTGCATGCAGAAAGAATTTTTATGACTGGACAGACTTGGAGTTAATTGCAATTAACGTCAGGAGGAGATAAGAAGAATTTAGGAATGGAATTCCTGGGAGATAAGTGTCTACTGCTAGGCTAGGTATAAAAACCCACGATAGACCTTTTCCTTTTAGATTAAGTCTGACTTCAGAACAGGTAGGAACTATCTCAATGTTCTGTAGTCATATGCATGATTATTATGTTAGATTTCACTACAAAAGTTATTTCTTAGTTAGTGATTTTCAGTCTATATCTGATCTAGGTTATTGCAAGAACTATCATTGTCATAGGTTACTTGAGTGTTCT
Source organism: Cepaea hortensis (assembly GCA_963921405.1). Lineage (NCBI taxonomy): Eukaryota > Metazoa > Mollusca > Gastropoda > Stylommatophora > Helicidae > Cepaea > Cepaea hortensis. The sequence goes on along the minus strand of OY992876.1, from coordinate 473,359,755 downwards.
TTCTGAGTTCTGTGTTCAATATCATTGTGCTGTAAGTGCTACTCTTCTGAGAAGTAGAAACTTATGGAAGGCAGGTCTTGTCTAGATATACTTGAGGTGTCGTAGCAGATGCTTGCCATCTCTTTCTAAACTAGACTAGTCTTGTTTTGGTGTGTGCATTTGTTGTACAGAATATAGTCAACTGACTATTTATTTAATTCTTACAACAGCAGTAACTAAGTGTGATTAACCCGGGCAGCTCAGCAAATATGGCTGGTCTGTGGGGTAACTTCAATTAGACTTGTTGTATATCTCATTTTGTAGCTATACAATATTAGTACTCATTAATAATGCCTGATGCTATTATGTTGAGTATCATTAGATGTCCATCTTGAAGTAATATAACGTTTACGGATATGTTGGATGTATGTATGTGTAATTTCATAAACTAACTAGTGCATTATGCTATGATGTTAAAGTATAATATGTCTAGTTAATCAATATGTTTATGTGTATTGGATGTTTGATGTATTGATTTGTCATATGCAAACCTACCAATATGAAGTGCTATGCTATTGTCTGCGTATTGGCCCATTGGCCAATGATTGTGTTGGAAGCAGAGGTGTAATGGTACAGACATTACCCACAATTGGTATATGGTGCTAAACTTTCTCAGTGTATTGTGGGCATGCGTCCACGGTAATGCATGGAAACCTGGCACAGCTACTGGTCACGGCTTGTAAGCCCGGATGACCCGGCATTATTATAATACCATTACCGATCCTGTGAGCTGCTAAACTAACTTTGGATGGAGCGGCTGTATGACACAGAATTTCTGTATTAGCGACATGGACATGGGGCGGCAGAAATGTAATCATTACAGGCGTGTGAGACAATTGAAAAGCCCGTCCCAGACTAAAGACAGTAGGGAGAAGGAGGATGGTGAACACAGTAGAGCTGGAAGATAAACTTGGCCAGACTGGTCATTGTATATGTTTGTGTTATGATATGTTTTAATTAGGATTGCGCTGATGTAGAACTGATATAACACCTTCTTGACTTTCTTTCAAGCTCTCACAAGGAGCACCTATGTTATAGATCTCAAGACTAGAGACTACTGACTAGGAGTGTCAGGACTGACAGGTTCGTCAGAATACCTGCAAGCTGTTCTTTTGTTGAGTCTACTGGAGAGTGGGGATCTGGACCACAGTTCCAGATAGATGAAGTAACAAGTAAAGTTACGTAATGTTTCTCATCACAATATGTTATATGATTTCATCATCCTCATATTAAAAACCATCAGATGTCTATGATTAGTAAATAAATGTTGTAATATTGTAACTCATAGTTCTCTCGTTATATTTTAATTCCAATACGTGTTGTTGTGTACATTGGTGGGGGTTCACTTACACACCAAGGAAGGGAGCAGTCAGGGAGAAAAACCTGTACTGAGATAGTCGTCTATATTCATATATTTAGACTTAAACATCTATCTTAGCTAAACTTCTCTTTCCCATTCCTTGGCGAATATTCAGCACAGTTAATTTCATTTTGTAACGAGCCACTTGGAGCTGTACGTTGGATATTCAGGGCTTAATCTATAGTTCAGCCATATAGATTTTGTCCATAGTCAGTTTCTGACTATTTGGGGTTGCTCGCCAGTAACTAATACTATCACCTAGACGGTGGGGCACCCCGACTTCTGACAGATTAGGGGTTCGTCCGGGATCCTGAACCAGGATTCTAGTAATCATAGTGATTCTACTAGACCCTAGACAAACGATTTTTCAAAGTTAACTCTTGTAATCTTCAGTCATCAAAATAGACTATCATCAGATGTAGCTAATTTTAGTTGAGGAAGTTACAGAGTATAAATATAACTTTTCAAAAGTTTATAACAGATAAAAACTTATGAGAAAACTACCATCATCTATCATTTATTGATAACTGTTTTTAACTATTATCAATTAGTGTTACCATTAATCATTTATTGATAATTGAACACTTTAGTCATATTTACATTGATGTGTTTGATGATTTAACTGCTTGACTGATTTGCAAAATTTTTGCTAATATATGCCATGTTCATTTTGACATGTATGCAGTGCATTTTAATGTTTATTTGGGTAAATATTACTTGTTATTACTGTGTAGTATATCTTTCACACTTACTTCACTGCTGTCGCCAGGTACTACTTGAATATTATTTTCAGTTGTCTTTCACTGCTGAGGCTAAACTATACACATTGGATAGCGTAGACTGTCAGTAGTTAACTCTTGTCTTTCTAGCTTAGATCTGATTTTTGATATATACATAGGAGCTTACCTGAATATAGTCATTTGCAATTATGGCCTTATGTTACCGGAATCTCGAAGAGCACATGAAGGCGCGCACAGATTTCTCAGAGTCCGTGAGAGGGTGGGGCATAAGAAAAGGCTTAAAGGGGGAGCAACTAGAAATGTATATCATAGCTGAGTTAGAATGGTGGGACCAAGAAGAAGAAATTATGTTTAAAGAAAATGATGAGTTCTTTGGAGCACAAGAGCGTAGCAAAACTGAAGAAGCAGAGATTAATAAACAGCATATGGAAACAGTCAATGTGGAGAAGCTAACCTTTCTAGCGGAACATAAGGTAGGAGATACGGATGCTCACCCAACCAGGAAGGAAGGGACATCTTTGCCACCCACCGCAGAATCAGAGGTAGTGGACCAGGAACTACAGGTTCTCATTCGACCCAGTCCTAAACGGAAAAGAGGGAAGAAAAAACGTGCCAAGGGCATTTCAAACAGTCACAAACGTGATAACTGTTTGGACCACGGAAATTGTGGTCTCACTGGTTTGCCAGTACAGGACCTTCAGGAAAACCACTTGACTTCTATGAGAAATGAATCTCGAGAGAAAGAGGAACTGAAGACAACCTTTAATGAGGTCGCAAGCGGAGACCTAGCCGATTCTCACATTCCCTTCTGTTCACAGAATCACGAAGTGGAATTACATCTGACTGAAATAGGGAGGAAGGAAGGAACAGAATCCCAGGTGAATTTCACTGCTGCAACGCGGGAAGAGTCACTAATTATCAGTTCAGATAATTTACCTAGTAACAGTTACCCAGAGGACAACTGTTTGCACTACGGTTTGCCAGTACAAGACTCCCAGGAATCTCATTTTACTTCAACGAGAGGTGAAACTCAAGAGGAAGATGACCTGAGGACATCTTTTAAGGAGGTCGGAGATCGAAAGGTAACCGACTTTATTATTCCCTTCAGCCCAGACGAAGAAGAAGTGGGATTAAATTTGACTGACAGAGGGATGAAGGAAGACCCGGAACCCCTTGTGATCTTTGAGGCTGCAGTTCAGGACAAGACACTAGATCTCAGTTCAAATCATTTACCTATTGTGATGGATTTGCTTAGACAGCCCACCACAGGATTTACCTCAACTGGACTTAGCCAACGAAAGCAGGACAAGAGAGGAACATCCAGACCAGGAAACATTTCCAGTTGTTATCTCACAGTATACCAGTTCGGAGACTCAGGAAACACAGGGAATTGTTAGGAGCCAGAATATGGACTCTGATATTGTGCAGACAACATTGTCTGTAGTTGCTAAAGAAGAAAATTCTTTGCACAAGATGGAGGAAGAAACGCCTATCATCTCATTAGCTGAAGTTATCAGGGAATTCCAGCAACAGGGACCTGAAGTAACAGAAGTCAAGAGTGGTTTGGAATCAACACTCTTAGGACTAAATCTACCCTTCAGTCAGGTCGATTTGATAGGAGTAGATCAGCTATTTGTGGATACTTTATTCAAAAGTAACTCCACTTTATCGCCCTGGAGTAACTATGTTATCTCTCAAGGCATGACAACTTGGCACAATAAATTTCCAATTTCTAGCACGGTTTATACAAGAAACTCTAATGCAGAGAAACTCAGCCCATTAACTGAATATCAGGGGAAGAAACCGCGACACCGAGGAGGGACGATTGTTACACCCAACTTTGAAGGAGGAAAGCGCCAGTTGAATTTATATCATGGGACCATGATGTGTAACATTATTCCTTTCAAAAGGAAGATATTGATGAATCTGTTAAGGATCTATAAAGGATGGAGGAATATCACGGAGACAAGCTTTGCTGTGGCCAGCTTATGCACGACTTCACTACGGGGACATCCTCGGCTGAAAGGATTAAATCACATGAGGGAGTGGACTAAGACCGTTGCCCAGAGGCGTAGAAGAATCCCGTTGATTGTGATCTTTCCCAGAGGGGTAAAATTACAACCTCCTGACAATTACCGGATTTTACCAAGCTATTGCATGGAATCCCGGCCGAAAACCAGGTACAAGGACCTATCCAAAGTATCCTAGCAGTATGGAAATGGAACGTCTTTATGCAGATGCAAGACAACCCATTGCCACAAGGAATATTGGAAACCTTTAGGCAGATACAGAACGGAGAGTGCTTAGGCATTATTCTGGGATGTACGGCGTGCTTTGACAAAAGATTTCTGGCAGAAACTTTTTTTTTAAGGGGAAAGCTCTGTCACGAATTGGCAGCCTTAACTTCCCAGAACAATTTTCGGTTCACTTTTGATGGGCCATGTAGAGTTGTAAACTGGCTGTTGACCATGAGAACCTAATTGTTCCCTTGACATGACACCTGATAAGAATAGCTAGGAAATCGCCCAACCGCGATGGCTGACCCCATCTGGTAGAGACTAGAGGCGCAAGGTGTGAAATCACTGATAAGACTCAGTGGGCTAATAATTGTCAGACCCACAGGTGTGAAGGCTACCTGTGAAGGCAATATGTATTTAACTTTGTTAATGGGTGCAATGTTGTTTATCTTGTCAGTGAGGAGAGTGGTGTTCTTTGGTTGCATCAGCATTGTATAGTCATACCGACAAGTCTGTGATGGAAAGTTGAAACTCGGACCATTCACCTGAGTAGATGGGCATGTCATTGCCATGTCTTATGGTCAGGAAGCTTGGCTGAGATTCCCTCAAGTACGGTAATACTGTGTAAAAAAGACAGCCCAGTTCCATTTCATCCAGCAGGTCCATGTTGTTACTAATATTATCCAAAGCACTCCCAAAACTCCATACTCACATACTTCCATCGACTCTGACAGAGAAAGCATCCATCATCCCAGGCCATATATTTTCCTCAGGAGATGATTTTGACTGAACCCAAATTGTGTAGTGGATTCAGTTCATTTTAATAGAGACATATCCTTTATTTGAGAGACAACAGAATAATCTTAGTCATATTTATGAAGCACCATGAAGGAGGGAGAAACTGAGACTGCCTATCTCACAATACGTAATGAGATATATTATACATTCAATGTCTTTGATGATTTGTGCATTCCCCATTTGAATGTTTATGTATATGTATTTCATTTGTGATGCATCTAGTCATCTTTCCTCCACCTTCTAGATTTATTAGTTTTATTAAATGTTGAAATTTGATTTTTTCTTGCACTCACTTGTGATGTCATGTCAGTTCAGTATGTGTTTGATTATTAATTAGTTAACACACATTGATTGTATAGGAACAGAGTGAGGCTGGGTAACCTAACGTAGGCAAATTCATTTACTTTGTCCTACGGAAACATCCCAGGTTCTTATTGCCTGCCTAAGATAACCCATTTATTCATACTTTCTATTGTAACACTGGACCTTGTTAGGCTAGTAAGTACAATTGGGGGTTCTTGAGCCAATTTAGTCCTCATGGGAAGGGCAGAAATATGTATGGTTTCTTCAGTTAACCGGGAGTACCCTAGACCCCCAGAGTCCCTTTCTATTACAACACCTTTCAGTGACATATCCACACTATTTGAGATCACTCCCCATCCTCTAGCATTCTTTTGTAGGGGGATGCACCTCGTGTGATTGCATCTCACCATGAACACCTCACACCAACATATTTCAATTTTCTTTGTTTTATAGTCTTTAGTAGCCAACCTTATTCAATATTCAGACCGTGTCGAATTGATTCATTTGTTCTTTTCTGTATCCAAGAAATTCTTAGAATCCGTCTGTAACGTTTATATTAAAAGGCATTTATGCGCTGTTCAGTTTCTTTAGTAAGTGTCCAGGTCTCACAGGTGTATGTTGCAATGTCAAAAATACATATTCTTAAGAATCTAATTTTTGTAGTTCTATCAGTTCTATTCAGATGGTTTAGCTTTTGAAGAGCAATATATATTTGTCTTTTAATTTCCTTCATTGTGCTACCATTGTTGGTAATTAATGACCCAAAATATTCGAAATTTTCCACGACCTCAAATTATTTTCTCATTAACATATCTTTCTTTCTCCATAATTGTTTTATCTGTATGCATTATCTCTGTTTTTGCTATTTTCTCATTAACATATCTTTCTTTCTCCATAATTGTTTTATCTGTATGCATTATCTCTGTTTTTGCTATGTTAAGATATAGGTTGTGATTTTCGCTATTATTTTGGGTTGAGGTTATTATTATTAGTTGTTCTGTACCATTCTGTGATGTGGATATTAATACTGTATCATCAGCATAGTGAATCTCTGGTATTTCATGACCACCGATATTTAGGGCATGATGTTGCTCCCTGTTTATATCATCTCTGACATTTCTCATTATATTTTAGGCGTACAGGTTAAACAATGGTTAAACAGGTTACTTTTCACGTGTTTGTGAACAATGTGATAGGTCACATCTCACGGCCTCCTTCTGTCGACGGCTTAATACGTCTCACGCCATGTCCCCAACCTGTATCAACAGGACTACGGCAGATGTTAACCACGTGCCTAGATATTTGACTTTCTGCACTTACCCAAAATAGCATCATTTACTTTTATTGTGCATTTAGGCACAATCTGTTTCTTTGATAACATCATGACTTTTGTTTTACTTTTATCTATATATATAAAATACAATGTATGTCCGTATGTATGTTATTTATGCGTTCGCGAACGGTCCATTCGATTGAGATGAAATTTTCTAAATGTGTTCTTCTCATTCCCGTGCTGCCAACTGGCATAGTTTTAGTTTACAAACAGTTATTTACGTAATAAAATTTAATTTTTTTATTACATTATTTATATATAGCAAGGAGACTTAACTTAAGAAAAGTTATATCAAGGGACATAACTTTTAGTATGAATGAATTACCAAAATACAATAAGTAGATTGTGAACTTTACTAGAACACGATTACAAGAAACAAAATGGACATTGCGGCCAAATCCTTCATCAGCACAGAACAAAACAACACAGACATCAAACTAATAAAATAATCACTACATAGAAAGTACAGAGGTTACTTAGCTGAATCCTGTCTTGGTTGAATGTGTCTAAGGCGCTAGCAGTTTGATGAGTGTGGAGACGGCCGGATGTGAGGATTGAAACGGGTTGATGGGTAACAGGGATTAGCTAAGATGGGCGGGGGTGGGTGGGGGGAGAACACTCATGTGGGCGAACGGTGAAGGGCGAATTAGCAGTGAACTAAAGCCAGCTCTGTGGCTAATGTTTTAGTTTGCCATTCTGCATACCCAGTTGGTGGACGTTTTGAATGCAGTACGCCCTTTGTTGGTTAGCACAGGATAGCATGAGTAACGGTTGCTCAGAAAGCAATGACAACAACCGAACGCAAACCTGCCAAAAAATCACTAACGGCAAAAGTAATGCTAGGGGTGATGGCAACGCTCTGTAAAAGATACGCTATCACGTTATTCTAGTGGGCTATACAGCCGCGGGAAAAAGAAAGGGAGGAGGGGGGGGGGGTTGGAAGTTAAATGAAACTATGTTGGACATTAAGGCTGTGAGGGGAGAGTGTCCCCAACTGGAAGATGAGGTAGTTTCCCAATGTCTTGCGATCACGTTCGTGAGATGCGCACGATTTGAGCGCCGTGACCTGTATGTCCGCGACGCCACAGTGGTCAGAACTGTTGAAGTGCATGGGCACCGGTTTCTGGGCACCACTGCTGATATCAGATAGGTGTTGCCTAAATCTGTCAGCAAGATGTAAACCTATCTCACCGATATACCTCATGTCACAACGAGTGCAGACGGTCGCATAGATAACGTTGCTACTGGTGCATGAGAAACCCTCACGAATGTGGAAAGTGGTCTTGGGGAATGCCAGACTCTGGGTTTGAAGTACATATGGGCAGGTATTACAACGTGATCGAAGACAAGCCATCGTACCAAGAAGAGACGTATGAGGGTGGGGTAGACTACTATGGACCAGCACATCATTGAGGTTACGATCCCGCCTGTAAGCCACCAGAGGGGCCTCTGAAAAGACTTCGCGAGTGATCGGGTCTGCCTGGAGAATAGATAGATGCCTAAGGAGGATATTCTTGGCAGCAATATTGTGGGGATGGTAGGTTAATGAAAGGATCGGCCTGTTGCTACGTGGTTTAGGCCTGGCGGAGAGAGCCTCGGTGCGACTGATAGACTGACAGCGGTAAAGGGCTGTAGACAAAACTTTATCAGGATAGCCACGAAGGCGGAAGAAATCCAACATTTCATGGGCTTTTTGACGGAAGTCATTATTATCCTGACAAAGCCGTCGGAGACGTAACAATTGGGAGAAAGGAATAGCATCCTTACAAGAGGGGGGATGCGAGGAGACGTAGAGAAGGAATGCGTGGGAGTCAGTAGGTTTATAATAAACCGTCGTACGCAAACCAGCGGAACCTAAAGAGACTATTAGATCTAGGAAATTGACAGCCGACGAAGAAATAGCGGAGATGAGTCTGATGCTAGGATGAAAGTTGGAGAAAAATTAAATGAAGTCCTGGAGATCTGACAAGGGCATGCCTGAAACACCGAAGCAGTCGTCGATGTATTTCCTGTAGAACTCCCGGAGCCTACCGGTGTATTGACTCCATACCTGGTGCTCCAGATAGCCCATAGTTCTTATCAACCATAACTTTTAGTAGCATTGCTATGTATTTTATATATAATTGTTGCATTTTTATCAAAGTTTTATAACATTTTTATCTACAGGCATATGCGTTATAATATATAATGATAAAATCTTTAAGGCATTCATAAAAATAATACATCTATTTTAAATACGTGAAAATTTTCTATCTCAACTTTTTATTTTTTCTTCAACAGCACATTAGATGAGTTACTCAATTTTTTTTTTAAACATTCCCATATGTATGGAAGTTACACCCACATTCGATATTTATGATGCCCATGTTAAACATTGCCTCAACGATTTATTTTTAATGCGTTTTGTTGTCAAAGAATTGCTTCATAAGAGATGTTGAATGAAAGAATGTATGAGAGGAAATAGAGAAGAAGGGCAGAATGTAGGACGGGCCTGCGTGCCAAATTCTTAACCTTTTGAAAATAAAGATTTTCGTTCGTTTAAAAAAAAAAATGTAATTTTTTGTGAGAGAAAGTTAGTTGCATATCCTTTGCAGTACTCTGCAGTCAACCCACCGCCCACCATTTATTGGCTGTTCGTGATATCTTGGTAAGTTTACTTTCAGTACTATCTATTCTTCTACTAGATAGATAGATAGACAGACAGATACCATAGATAGATAGACGGACAGACAGATACCGTAGATAGATAGATAGATAGATAGATAGATAGATAGATCTGGAACTGGGCGAAGCCGGGCCGGGTCAGCTAGTTTAATGTATATAAGGCCCATAATTTCACTTCCTGAAACCACTGTATCTATCATTTCCTGAAGTTCCTTCTGACTTGTTGCTATTAAGATGGTGTCATCAGCATAACTAAGTTATTTATTCTATGTCCACCAATCAGTATCCGTGGCATATTTTCAATAGACCTCATTATATTTTCACTGTACAATGAAAATAAATCAGGAGACATTACACTTTCTTTGTTAGCTCTGACATCCCAAGTCTTACATTAAATGGCAGAAATACTAACAGAGAGAGAGAGAGAGAGTAAACTGAGATACCCCCGAAACACCTTCGAAAGAAGTCTGCCAGTCAGGTATCATGTGGAAGAAGCTGTTATGAGATCTAAGAAGTGCTGAAAATGACAGGCTGCGCTGATTAATGAAGTGCACAAATTGAACCATGACAATTCATTTACACGGATGTGCTAAGAGGTGAATGAAGTGTCTGGGGGTTTGTGGCAAGGGTTGGCGGATGGTGTTTGGTGCAGGAGAGCCTGGCATATGATACCACATCACCTAGACTGAGAATGGAAGTGTAGGCAGTCACAAACAGTGTTACGCTGGTTGAAGGACAAATATCACGCGCATGTCGTTATTGTTACAGACTCACAAAGTATGATGAGAAAATTGAAGAGAGGCATGATTCGGGCAGAGTGTCGGGCTTTAATTCAACAATCAAAAATAGATAACATCTGATGGATTTTTCCTCTTGGACATGCTGGTGTGGTAGGAAACGAGCAGGCGGACAGATTAGCTGGGTCTGCACCCCTTGGTGGGGTATTGGTGCATGATTATACAGAGGTGGTCGGGGCACGGTGGTCGGGGCACTTTGATTTTAGTTTTCGATTCACCCCAACCAAACTCATTTTGACGTCCTTCTTTAAGCACTGACATATTTCTAAAAGGTTGATTCATCAGACTGCCTTTCTTATGCTAATATATGTATATTATTTACTGACTTTTGCCGTCAATGTTAAGTTGTCCTAGTAGTTTGGTTATTTCCTCATGTTTCATTTTTCTAATGCTTTTGTGTAGTCCATGAAGCATACATAAAGACCTGTTCTTACTTCTATAGCTTCTTCTAACTGTCCTCAAAATATATTTTTAAATATAAGACTTGTATGTGTGTGTGTGTGCGGCCAAGCCATTCAGGTATTTACTTCTCGGTCTTCGCATAGGTCTCTTCCCTTCGATCTTGCCAGTTGTCACCAAGTTCTCAAATTCATTTCTTCTCATAACATGCCCAACATATTTTGACTGTCTATGTCTAATGTCTCTAATCAGTTTATAACCTTTATTTGTTTCTTGAAGGACTTGTTCATTGGTTTTTATGTCTGTCCATGGTATTATTTGCATTTTCCTCAGAAACCACATTTCCTCAGCCATCAGATGTTTTTCAGCTTGCCTGCTCATTGTCCACGCTTCACACCTATACAAAAGTACAGGTTCAATATAACACTTCAACACACTTTTCTCATTTCAATTGATATCTTTTTATTGGTCAGTATGTTTCTCATCTTGCAAAAGGCTACCCTCGTAATGGCAATTCTTGTTCCTATCTCTTCAAGGCATCTCCCATCAGTTGTTTAAGAATATGCATATATATATATATATTAAGGGTGTACCGGATTTCGGCTCCGGCTCCGGCCGGATCTCACTTCATAAATCCGGCCAAATCCGGCTCCGGCCGGATTTCAAAAAATTGAATCCGGTGCAGCCCTAGTGAAAACACTCATGGCTTTCCTCCAGAAAGAAGGTAGTGATGCTGGGATCAAAACTATGAAAGAAGCCCTGCTTGAAGCTGTTAGCAGCAGATTTGCGGACATTGAATCCAACAGTATTTACACCTGTGCCACACTACTGGATCCTCGATTCAAGCTGTGCTTCTTCTCCGAACGTGGTAGAAGTGATGCACGAGCCCATCTGCTGTTAGCAGCTTACTCCATTATTGATTCAGCAAACACAGTCAGTCCACAGGATCCATCAGCTACTAGTAGTAGTAGTAGTACTAGTGTTTTGACTTCTGTGAGCACTGCCACACAGTACGAGTCCAGCCTATGGAGCTGTTTTGACACAATTGTCGAGGAAAATCCCACCACAGATCGTTCTTCAAGTGCCGAAGGCAACAGCATTAACACTGAGGTGACACAGTACCTGTCAGAGCCACTTCAAACTCGACAGTCAGATCCAGTTTCATGGTGGCATGCCAATAAGCAAAGATTTCCAAGTATGGCTAGACTGGCGCAGGCATTTCTTGCACCACCATCTACAAGTGTGCCATCGGAAAGGCTGTTCAGTACTGCAGGAGACATTATCACTGACCACCGTAGTAGCCTTTTACCACAAAATGCGGAGACGTTGATTTTCCTGAAATACAACTCGTCCCTTCTTGACTCTGAGAGTTCAACTTCACAGACATAATGAAGACTGACTGAAATGGTGAAATTACTGAATGAATGTATTTCAATAAATTCAATCTGTTCAATGTACTGTTGTTGTGAGTTGTAACCGAGCTGCCAATTTGCCAACTGAAAACAATGTGAAAACTAAAAACTGAAACTGAAAACTAAAAATTAAAATTACTAAATTAGCATTATGTGCTTATGTATTATGTTTCATCTTGAACTTATGGAACTTAATATTACTTAATTACTTATTCTAATGTAAATGTAATTATTTTACATTTAAATGATTTAATATGAGTATATGTCATCATTATCATGTCAATAGTAATGAACTGCAGTAATGAACAGTCGAGTGACTCCACTCACCTAAGTCAAGTGATGTAGTAAGTTATTTTATTTTTATTTTTTTATTTGTAAATCCGGCTCCGGCCGGATCTCACTTCATACATCCGGCCAAATCCGGCTCCGGCCGGATCTCACTTCATAAATCCGACTCCGGCCGGATTTCAAAAATTTGAATCCGGTACAGCCCTAATATATATATATATATATATATATATATATATATATAAATCGTTGTGTGTATGTATGTATGTCCGTCCTTTATGCGTTCGCGAACGGTCCAACCGATTGAGATGAAATTTTCTACATGTTTTCCTTTCATTCCTGTGCAACCAACTGTCATAGTTTTATCTATCAGCTATCAGCTATTACCTTCCTAAAATTTAATTTTGTAATTACATGACTGAACATAAGAAAATATAAAAATATATGACAAAAAGGGATATAACTTTTAGTAGCATTGTTATATCTTAAGTTAAGTCCCCTGACTATAGAAAGCTATATGAATTAAATGAGGTGCAGCCGGGCCAGGTCAGACAGACAGATAGACAGACTGACAGACAGACAGATAGTCGGGAACGGGAGCCAAGTTTACTTTAGATAGCTCTCTTCCAATCATATTTTCTATCTATTCTTCTATTCTATCTATATTTTTAACGGGAACGGGCCGAACATAGATAGATAGATAGATACATAGATACATAGATAGATAGATACATAGATACATAGATAGATACATAGATAGATAGATAGATAGATAGATAGATAGATAGATAGATAGATACATACATACATAGATAGATAGATACATAGATAGATACATAGATAGATAGATAGATAGATACATAGATAGATACATAGATAGATAGATAGATAGATAGATATATACATAGATACATACATAGATACATAGATAGATACATAGATAGATAGATAGATAGATCCCCGCCAGAGCCTGGGCGAAGCCGGGCCGGGCAGCTAATATTTATCGTTTCCATCAAGGGGACTTAACATAAGAAAAGTTATTTCAAGGGTCATAACTTTTAATAACATCACTATTATTTTATGTATAGATTGTTGCATTGTTTTCAAAGATTTATAAACTTTCTGTCTATAGTTATTTACAGGCATATGAGTTATAATAAATAATGATATAATCTTTAAGGCATTTTCATAATTTTTATAAAAGTAATGCATCTATTTAAATAGTGAAAATTTTCTAACACATCTTTTTATGTTTTTAAAACCAGTGTTCATTAAAAATAATGGATTTATTTTAGATTAGATACGTTAGAATTTTATTTCTGTACATTTTTTCGGAGTGGAACTTTTGAAGTAATCGAAGCATTTGTTTTTTCCGTTCGCTTGGCAGAGAGAAGGTCAGTACACAATTAAATGGGTATATTCTTGATTTTGTTTTTGTTTTTAAAAAAAAGTTGGCCGCGTGTGTGTCAACATCATATTTTTCATTCAATGTTGTGGGTGTGCATACCTTATGCATACCTTACACGCAGCACGCCTGTTAAAATGCAGGTTGTTGTGTTTTTTTGTGTCTAAAAAAAGAAGTCTATCCTTTGATGTACTGTTGCCTCGCATCCCAATGATTCCAACAGACATGCCATTCGAATTCAAACGCCTGCAGTGACGATCAACAAAGCACAGGGACAATCGCTACAAGTGTGTGGGCTAAATTTTGAAAATCCGTGCTTCACACATGGACAGCTATATGTGGCCTGCTCACGCGTTGGAAAACCTTCGGATTTATTTGTGTACGCACCAGACAGAAAAACAAAAAAATATTGTTTATCAAAAAGCACTACATCAGACATCAAATTTGGTGTTCGACCATAACTGAAAAATTGTACGTCAACATTTAAAAAACTAAATAATCCTAACATTAAATGAAATTTTCTAGCTGCAACCAATAAATTAGCTGCGAGGGCCCAGGGGCCGAACGCATACTCTGTACGCTTAGAGAATGTATTTGAATGTATAATGACTACTTATATGAATTTAATGAGACGCTCCCCGCCAGGGGCTGGGCGAAACCGGGCCGGGTCAGACAGACAAACAGATACATAGATAGATAGATCCCCGCCAGAGCCTGGGCGAAGCCGGGCCGGGCAGCTAGTATATATATATATATATATATATATATATATATATATATATATATATATATATATATATATATATATATATATATATATATATATACATACATACACACACACACACACACACACACACACACACATCCATCCATCCATCATGTGCCATGCCGGTAAGCGTGGGCAGTCATGTTTTGCCATCTCACTCGATCACCAGAGTCGTGGATGGCGTTGACTGCAATGTCCTGTAAAGGATATGCGAAAATATGCCTATATATATATATATATATATATATATATATATATATATATATATATATATATATATATATATATATAGGTGTCATAGTCTTGCTCGTATCTAGGTAACTAAACTTGGGTTCATACAGGCAACAATAAATCTGTTCGTTATGAGATCGAATATTTATTGTATTTACATATACAGTATGCGTTGGCGCAGTGGGTAAACAGACCCGCGCTATATTACATATCACAAATAGTGAACATCAAACACATAAGTATCATTTAACAGTCTAGCAAACTATCTAGCCTATGTCTATATATCTATTGATATCTATAGAGTCCCTCAAAGGCAGGCCCTGTTGCCTCTCTCAAGTCCGTCTGTCCTCTGCCGGTCCACACGTGTCCCATTCCGACACGGGTGGTAACTCTGTCCGAGTTCCTCGTGGACCCCGCAATAGGCGGGCCACATCAGTGTCCACGGAACCCTGGACTTATTGGCCAGTCCTTCTAGAAGGCTCTAGATTACTCGGGCTCTGTTCTCTCCCTTGGGCTGGAGTTGTAGCCCTCTAAATAATCTATCTAACGGTGAGGCGGTGACAGGATTCCCCCCTCCCCCTAATATGGCTTGTTATTGGGTAATTAGATGTATTCTAATTCTGTCACCGAATCACATAAAGTTAGTGTTTGTAGATTGGTGGACAGTAATCTGGTAACCTACATACTGGCATTAAAACTCATGTATTCTCCCATACACCCCTTCTCTGATTTGGTAAAGAGATCACTCTGTCTCCTGTGTCCTTAACAATGCTTATCAGACCGAAGTTACGTGACGTTTAAGTAGTTGTATTTACAACCCGCCCTTCTCAATTGTACCCAACTGGTACCCAGACAATTAACCTCTGTTAAGAGAGTTAACAAGACCGAAGTCCTGGCTAATTAAGTACACCTTCAAATCTTGATTTGTGTGTGCATTTCAATACACTTTTACTCTCGTATGTTATCTAATGCATAATATGTAGTTGCCTTGTTATTTTATCCCCCTCATACTACAAGTGTCCCTGTTGGCTTGTTAGTGTGCTTGACTAATAAGTTGATGTTTCTAATAAAGTGACTGTATTTTAACTTGATAGTGTTGAGTTTTAAGGTTTGTGTACTGTGTGTGCTGAATGTGTGGCGTATTTCCAAGCGTCACGAGTTGGGATAACCTCACTCATGAACTACTGCACTGTGTGCAATACATGAACAGGCATTCCAAGTAGTGGTGCTTAGATGTATCCTAACTGCTAAACTAAGTATATTAACTCACTATTAAACTAAGTACTACACATGTATTCACAGATTAGACAAGTCATGCAATTCACATGAAAGACGCAGACAAATTAAAATAAATACGGTTTGCGTACAATTTGTCCGCCAAGTGTATTGTTCTCTCATTTAATACATTCACACCGTCATTCACTCACTTTTCATTAAAAATAGTATTTGGTTAAAATATATAATTAAAGATGAGGTAAGTATTATTGCCCTTAGAAAAAATGGGCTAGGCGATATTTGCCCTTTAAGAAAATACGTACTTCTTGTACGATGACTCAAAAATGGGTTATAATTTAAACAGAGCCAATTGTATAGGACGGTTCTTTAGCCTAGGAATGGTACCGCCTGTAATATTAATGTCGAATATGTACAAATTACAGGTTAATACAATTTATATACATCAATAATGGAAATATAATACATATTTAATCCTAAACTAATTAATTAATTAAATCCAACGATGATGTGCGCGTTGTCCTTCTGTTGCTAGCGTGTTATGCCATGAATGGTAAAGCTAGTATGGCTGTCTCTTGAGTGTTGTAGTCGATGTCGTTCTGTTTCGGCTGTTTGTAAAGTTACGTAGTAACAGCAAGTATGGAATGTCCTTAATGTCCCATATAACGAGTTCTTACAGAATTCGGAGTTAGTTCGCTGGTTGATCTTATTGGTTGACACAAACACAGTTACTGTTTCTTGCTGGAATCGTTCTAGCGCTTAGGCACTTGATGGTATAGTTCTTAAAGTAACGTATCATGTTCTTGGGTGTCGTAATTAACTAATCACTGAGAGTACTCTAGCAGGTGTAGAGTTCCACTGTAATATGCAACCGACTAAAAGTATCACAGTTTATAGTATGGCTAATGGTCGATGTGATCAGAGTCATTCTACTGGCGCATTTATTTGCCGTGATAAAAGGTCAGCCACAATGTTGTCAGTGCCTCTGATATGGCGGATTTCGAAGTCGAAATCTTGAAGTAGAAGACGCCATCTTTGTAGCCGATGGTTTTTAGGCGACCCCTGGTTAAGGACCAATAATGGCGAACTGTCAGTGAGGACCACAAAGTGACTCCCTAAGAGGAACTTCGATAATCTCAATATACAAAACAATAGGCTCAAACACTCTAATTCAACCGTGGCATACCGAGTCTCAGCCTTCTTTAGTTTGCGGCTCACATAGAGAATTGGGTGTCTTATGCCATCCACTTCCTGCATCAAGCATCCTCCTATTGCGATAGCGCTCGCATCTGTGGTCAAAATAAAGGGTAAATTTATGTTGGGTAATCGTAAGACTGGTGGATTAGAAAAAATATGTTTCAATCTACACATTGCATCATCTAAGCTGGTACTTTTACAAATTTTTGATGGATGATTTTTAGTTAACATATCAGAAAAGACTGAGGTTAGTTCTGCCCAATGTGGAATGAATTTAGAATAATAGTTGATAAGGCCAAGTAAACTTCTGATCTGTTTCTTGGTGGTAGGCACTTCTAGATTAAGGATCTTAGAAACAATTTTATCATCTGTCAACAATTTGCCTTCAGAAATTCTGTGACCAAGGAAGTCTATTTGTGTATAACCTATTTCAACCTTGGAAGGTTTGATAGTAAGTCCAAAAAGAGAGATTTGGTTGAAGACTTGTTTGAGGGTAAGTAGATGAGAAGTCATATCAGAAGAATGGACGCATATATCATCAATATAGGCTACTACATCTTTCATTCCGTGTAATAACAATCTTGTTAGTCTCACAAATGTGGCCGGTGCGTTCTTGAGCCCAAACGGAAGATATAGCCATTCGTACAAGCCGAGAGGTGTTGCGAATGCTGTTATATGTCTACAAGAAGGGTGTAGTGGAACTTGCCAATATCCTTTCGCTAAATCGGTCTTGGAAAATAAGGATGATTGAGCCATATTTAAGATAAGATCTTCACAGCTGTTCATTGGCTCTGCATCCGTTGTTGTTCTTGTATTTAATACTCTATAGTCGATGCACAAGCGAATTGTCTGGTCCTTTTTTTTCACCAGAACAATCGGTGACGAATATTGAGACATCGATTTTTGAATAATGCCATTCTTCTCTAAATCTAAAATTTCCTTATCTAAATTAGATCTGTAATGGAGAGGAATAGAATATGGTCTACATTTGACCGGTCTCAGATCTGTCAGCACAATTGAATGTGTTATTTTATCAGTGCGTCCAGGTTTATTAGAAAAGATAGATTTATACTCGTCAAGGATAGTCAAAATGTCTTGTCGCTGTTGTTGTGTCAAAGTGTCAGAGATATGTATGTCATTTATACTTCCGTCGTCAGTCATGATTGGTACAGGGATTTCAGTGTTGTCCACGTCTGTCTGATTTATCACAGATGCTACCGTTTGTAAATTGTCTTCAATGTCATTGTCGTCGTCGTTGAGATCAATCGTTGTCACTATGTCGTCAAATTTGTCGTCGCTGTCGATATCACAGATTGTCGGTAATGTACATATGTCTTCGTCGTTTTCGTTGTCGTAAGAGTGTGTCGTTAACGATGCTTCGTTTGTCGAGGTGTCATTTAGTTGGGAACTTGTCGTTTCGTCTCCGTCATCAGTTCGTTGAGTCAGTTCATTTGTCTCATTGTCCTGTCTAACATAATATGGTTTCAACATATTTACATGGGATAATTTCAAGTTTCTATTTAAAGAGAATGCAGTAGGGTTATTCCCCTTGTTGACCAGTTTCTGACATATAACACAAGATGTACAAAAGGTTTTAATGTCTTGGTTGACCTTTGGCCAATAAAACTGGGTCCTGACAATAGCCCTGGTCATTTCGTATCTCATGTGACCTCCAAAAGGGGAGTCATGGGCTATTTTTAGAACTTTGTTTCGATGTGCTTGTGGTAACAGTACTTGCTGTATCGTGGTCTGCTTTGTTGTGTAAAATCTAGTTAAGATGTTGTTCTGTAGCCTAAATGTCCACGATGCGTTCTTTGTTAATTTCGGTTTAAGTCCTATTAACTTAAAGTATGGTGCAAGTGTAGGGTCATTTTTTTGTTCATTTCCAAAATTGATGTTAGTTAAGTTAGGCGCTACTATTTCTAAGGATTCCTGCAGTTGGTCAGTGTTGGTTTTGTGGGTTGTCTGTCGTGTTATTGCGTTTGTGTGTTGTGTGTTTTGCTGCACATTTACAGGTTTGATACTTGGTAGCTTGGTAGCATCCTCAATTCGAGGTTTTAATTCGGTCGTATCGCTCATAGATTCGACCGCCCCTGCATTGTACACCTCGGTGAATTCTTTTTGAATTACCTCAGTGGTTGTCTCCCTTGGTATTTTGGCAGAATGAGACAAGCAAGAATGGTGTTTCTCTTTAGTGTCGCTGTTTTTGTGGTGGATACCGTGTTTTTTCTCCCACTCTTTGATTTCCTTTTCAGAGCATGGATGTATGTTGGGTAAATTGCCAAGAATAATATCTGCGACTGGATTGTCAAGGATAGCGCACAACACTTGACCAGATATGAACGGTGTTCGAATTTCGACCAAAGCAAGGGGGTATCTCTCTATCGTACCTGAGAATGTGCGACAAGTCACATGTTTGTTCGTGTAGTCTTTAGTGTCTATTAATGTTTTCTTGACCCCACAGAGAGTTGCGCCGGAATCACGAATTAATGTGCACTTTTTGTTGTTAACAAACCCTGTAAAAAAAACTAGCTTGCCTGTAGATGACGAAGCAGCATTAGCTGTTTCATTTGAAATAGGGATCGTGTGGCCACAATGTAGTGTTGTGTCTAGTTGGAACTTCGTACAGGTGTTGCACTTACTGTCTGTAATGGTGTTTATAATGTGTACAGCATTCCCAAGCTCGCTTTCATTGTCGTGTAGATTATCACATTCATTCAGTGATTCGAGATCTTCGTCAGACGACGTTTCTACTAATGCAGCCTTGGCCTGTTTTAATAATTTACGGCCTTCACAATTGCGACTAAAATGGCCCCAGCTATTGCAAAAATAACATTTAACCGCTCTGTGGTAAGCACTGCGTTTAGCTTTTTGTTTCTCCACCATCATTTTGAGGTGGTGAGGGTAGGTGGGTGCTTTGTCACACATCCCGTAACTGTCGTGATTAAAACCGCAATATTGGCATTTAACAAGTTTACTGACATTGGAGCGAGGTTTGAATTTACTCTCTGTTTGTTTGGAGTATTTGGTGTTTACTACTGCAGCTGCTGTATCGTTGTGACTTATGTTCAGCTGAAAAATATCCCTATTTGCTGTGAAAAATGCATTCCCCTTGGCCTCTATTTCCTGAATACTTTTGCAATCCATTTGTTTTAAGAACTTGGCAAAAGGTGTGGGGATGGTGCTAACTATTTTGTCTATAATAATAAGCTCTTTAAGTTTGTCATGGCTATTGTTGGTTTTAGCCGAGTTGATCCATTTTGTGCATACGTCTTGAACTGTACTGACATAATCTATAAAGGTTTGGTTTGGTTGTGGTGATAATTTGGCAAATTGTTGTTGGTAACCTGCAGTATCTAAAGAAAAATGTTGGAGGATGCGTTGTTTTAAGTAATCATAGTCTTTACGCATCTCCTGTGGTACTGTCTCTATTACTTTTAGTGGTTCAAGAGCTAAGTTCCTCATTAGAATAAATGCCCAATCTGATTTAATGATCTTATGGTAGGCCATGAGACACTCGAAATTTTCCAAGTAGGCGCTGATGGAATCTCCTGAGCAGAACGCTTTCACGAGGCCTTTATACTTATTATATTTTTGTTCTTCCTCTTTGCTTCTTAGCTTATTTATAGATATTTCTGCGTTAGACTCAAGCTCCATCTGTTTTAATTTTATTTGTGTTTCGGCATTCAATTGGGCCTGTTTGGCCGCCGCCTCAAGCTCCAGTTGTTTCTCCTGAGCCTGCAATTGCATTTTCTTTTCATCTGCCTGTATTTGCATCTGCAGTTTCTTTTCTTCGGCCTCCATCTGCAATTTCTTTTCCTCTCGTTCTATCGCTCTTTCTTCACGGGCAATGTTTTCTGCGTGCGTTTTCTGTGCCCATTCTGACAATTTCTCTTCTTTATAACCTAGCTTTATTCCTTGCTCAATGCATTTATCTAAGGTAGACATTTTGTGTTTCACTTGTTTGTAATATTTATAAAGTTAAATCCCTTAGAAAAAATGTTGTGTAGTCGAAAATTTGGTTAACTCCCTTAATTGTTAATGTGTAAATCAAAATGCAAGGTTATGTTGGTGATAAGGTCATGAATATGCAACCAAATCAATATGAAACAACATAATACATTGATGAAAGATGAGAAGTACAGCTTAGAGTTACAATGGGTATGACATGAAACTTAGCTTTCAAATAGAGAACTCGCCGATGTTGTCCCAGAAAGCTTGTCTTGTAATCTCACCACTGTTGTAAAGGTTACATAGGTTGCACGCGGCACTATTCGCGGAACAATCTGCTCGTAGAGTGAGAAAACATTAGTAACAGTCAAAAAACGTCACAGTCATGTCAAAAATAGTGTACAAATCACAATAATGAGGCACACTGCTTAGGCACTGCTGAGATACTGCTGAGGGACTCAGATTAATCCTACTTTATTGCTAGATAGCTACTAATTTTTGTAAACTTGTAAGTTAACAATTCTTTTGGTTTAAACAACTCAATGTGATATGATCAATTAAGTAATTTTACATGGCAATTAACAGAATTTTCACAAAACATTTTATGCCAAAACCGGAAAACTAGCCCTCAAAAAGCCTGTCATAGTCTTGCTCGTATCTAGGTAACTAAACTTGGGTTCATACAGGCAACAATAAATCTGTTCGTTATGAGATCGAATATTTATTGTATTTACATATACAGTATGCGTTGGCGCAGTGGGTAAACAGACCCGCGCTATATTACATATCACAAATAGTGAACATCAAACACATAAGTATCATTTAACAGTCTAGCAAACTATCTAGCCTATGTCTATATATCTATTGATATCTATAGAGTCCCTCAAAGGCAGGCCCTGTTGCCTCTCTCAAGTCCGTCTGTCCTCTGCCGGTCCACACGTGTCCCATTCCGACACGGGTGGTAACTCTGTCCGAGTTCCTCGTGGACCCCGCAATAGGCGGGCCACATCAGTGTCCACGGAACCCTGGACTTATTGGCCAGTCCTTCTAGAAGGCTCTAGATTACTCGGGCTCTGTTCTCTCCCTTGGGCTGGAGTTGTAGCCCTCTAAATAATCTATCTAACGGTGAGGCGGTGACAATAGGCATATTTTCGCATATCCTTTACAGGACATTGCAGTCAACGCCAGCATCTTTCAGCTGTTGTTGATTTCTTGGCAATATTACGCTCAGTAGTTTGCCGTGGCTTTCTGAGCGACCAGCTCACATACCCCAGTAAGTAACGAGCGCGAAGTGATCTGCTACCGAATCTCGCGCAGCTGCGTTGCCGACGTGAATATACGGGATTACGGAGAAAAAAATTAGCCTCTTAGCCAGGGAAACCGGCTTATATATATATATATATATATATATATATATATATATATATATATATATATATATATATATATATATATATATATATATTGTCATGAGTAGGTGTCAGGTATTAGTCAGATATGACTCAGCTACCGTATGACAGTACACAGTACACGTTAATAACTGCTTTCTGTCAGCGCCGAATGTTGGGCGGCGCTTACCAAACCCGACACCCCACATTGTGCCAACGGCTTCGGGCGGAGGAACGCATTTGGGAAGGTATAAACCTTATCCTGGGGCGAGGAAATGCAACCTAAAGACAAAAATTGTCATGGCAGGACAGACCAGGCCCTAAGCGTTGGTTGGCAGATGGTTTAGGATCGAAGCTCCGACAGGCGGACAGCTAGAACATTGCTTTACTGATCCGACAGCTTTTGCAGCTTGTCTTGTTCCAGATGTATAGGTGTTTCCTTTCCTCTGGAGTGAACTAGGCAGGCCGAGAGAGGGATCATGCTGCATGGGCAACACATGGTCTCTATATTTTAGCCCATGCTTTGTGCTATGGAGAGGCAATAACTCCATCCCTGGTCTTAACTGGTCTCGGAATCAAAGCGAGAGGCAACTGTTACGGGTTATAAGTCCCTGTTAATTGGCGTAGACATGGGGCGCCATGTATTGCCTCTGACGGTGGGAGACACCTACAGGCGTTACTGATCAGCTACCGGCCGCCTCAAGCTGGGCAGTCCCCGACCAATTGGGTACTGATCTGCCACAGCTTGCCTGCTTCAATGGGTGCTTAGGGCTAGGACAAAATCTGAATCGCAGGCTGTAAAACTAATGCACAAGGTACTAATAAAATGAAAAATAGAAACCTCAACCTTCAGCTTGCAACCTGGAACGTGAGAACCATGTGTCCAGGATTTTCCACTGACTTGACAAATATTGACGATGTGAGGAAAACGGCTGTGATTGATGCCGAACTCAATCGTCTTAACATTGACATTGCTGGCCTGCAGGAGGCTCGCCTCGCTGAGGAAGGGTCACTCAGGGAAAACAATTACACCTTTTTTGTTGGGGGGGGGGGGGGTAGAGGGCAGGCAGATAAAGGCAACATAGTGTAGGCTTTGCAGTGAAGAATTCGCTACTGGAAATTAATTAAATTTCAGCAGGAGGTAATGAAAGACTATTATCACTGAGCTTGGCAACCTCTTGTGGTTTTGCCACCATTATTACTGCATATGCACTGACACTCGCTTTCTCTGATGAAGTGAAGGATACGTTCTATGAGTAGCTAGACTCTGTGATCTAGGCAGTTCCAAAATCTGACTACATTTATATGCTCGGTGATTTCAATGCTCGTGTGGGCAAGGACTCGAGTTCATGGCCAGTGTGCCTTGGAAAATACAACATCGGGCAAAAAATAAAAATGGGCAAAGGCTGCTGGAGCATTGCACCAGAAATGATCTATGTATTACAAACTCCTCTTGTAAAACAAAAGAGCTACATAAGGTCACTTGGAAACATCCTAGATCCGGCCATTGGCACCAGCTGGACTTCATTATCACACGGAGACAACATCCGAACCATACATCATTAACTCGAAGTTACCACAGTGCTGACTGTGATACGGATCATTCTTTGGTTGTTGCAAGGGTTAGACTGAGACCAAAGAAAATCTACACAGCTAAACACAAATCTAGACCCAGGTTAATATTATCAACACTCACGATCCTGGAAAGTGCTTTGAGTTTCAACAGCAACTTGAAGAAGCTTTCACTGATACATCAGAAAAATGTACAGTAAGTGAAAAGTCGAGTAAACTTAAGGAAACTATTTATAAAACAGCAGTAGGGGTTTACGGCACTGTGGATCATAAGAGGCAGGACTGGTTTTCGGCAAACAGCCAGATACTGCAGCCCTTGATTCATAAAAAGAAGATAGCTCTCTTAAGAAACAAGGAAAGAATAACGCGTAACACTCTCAGTGAGCTGAAGCAAGCTAGGAAGGATGTGCAAAAGGCTGCCAGGCAGTGTGCGAATGACTATTGGATCAAGTTATGTGAGTCCATTCAAATCGCAAGTGATAAGGGAAACATCAGAAGCATGTATGAACGGATAAAGAAAGCCTTTGGTCCAATGATCAAAAGAAGTGCACCACTAAAAACCATGACTGGAGAAATCATCACTGAAAAGAAACAGCAGACGGATAGATGGGTAGAGCACTATTTAGAGCTTTACTCAAGTGAGACCAAGCTAGCGAATGATGCCCTCAATGCCATAGAGGCCCTGCCAACTCTTGACCACATGGACACACTTCCCACCATGACAGAATTAAAGTGTGCTATAAATGGACTTGCATCTGGCAAGGCTCCAGGTAAGGATGGGATTCCAATAGAGGTTATCAGGAGTGGGCAAGACACACTCAGTCTACAGATCCACCAGCTAATAGAGCTATGCTGGCGAGAAGGACAAGTTCCACAGGATTTCAAAGATTCAAGCATCATAACGCTGTACAAGAACAAGGGCGACCGGAGCGACTGTAACAACTATAGGGGTATCTAACTTCTGTGTATTGTTTGGAAAGTATTTGCCAGAAATGTTCTGCGCAGACTTCAAGTCCTGGGAGATCAAGTCTACCCCGAATCACAGTTTGGCTTTCGACAGAACCGGTCTACCATTGATATGATATTCTCATTGCGACAAATGCAAGAAAAATGTCGAGAACAAAATCAACCACTGTTTATTGCCTTTATCGACCTCACAAAGGCATTCGATTTGGTCAGTCGTGAGGGTCTGTTCAAAGCACTAAAGAAGATTGGCTGCCCACCAACTCTTCTGTCCATTGTGGAATCGTTCCACACAGGCATGAAGGGTATAATCAAGTTTGATGGTGCAACTTCAGAAGAGTTTCAAATCAAGAGTGGTGTTAAGCAAGGTTGTATACTATCCCCCACCCTCTTTGGGATATACTTTTCACTTCTACTGAAATATGCCTTTCGTGATCAGGATGCCGGTATATATATTCACTCACGCTCAGATGGCGCCTCTATAATGCTCAGAGATTGAAGGCTAAGACCAAAATTAGGAGGGTACTAATCAGAGAGTTGATTTTTACGGATGATAATGCAATTACGACCCACTCTTAGGAAGAATTACAACATCTACTATCTGCATTCTCCATTGCTTGTTCTGAATTTGGTTTAACAATTAACAAAAAAGAAGGCACAGATTATGTCACAAGGTGCACATGGGGTACCATCAATCTTTATTGACGACATAGAACTGGAGATAGTAAACCATTTTACATATCTAGGATCAGAGGTAAATAGCAAATTATCCCTAGATCAGGAAATCAACATCAGGATTGGTAAGGCAGCAACAATGAACAGGTTAAAGAAAAAGAGTCTGGGAGAACAGGAAGCTTACTGCCAAAACGAAAGTCCTCGTCTACCAAGCCTGTGTCCTTAGTACTCTTCTTTATGGCAGTGAAACCTGGACAACTTACTCACGCCAAGAGAAACGTTTAAACAGCTTTCATATGCGGTGTCTGCGAAGAATACTTGGTATTAAGTGGCAAGACTAAATCACAAATACTGAAGTATTGGAAAGATCAGGTTGTGTGACGGTTTATTCCTTGCTCAGTCTTCGTAGACTTAGATGGATAGGACATGTTAGGAGGATGGATGATGGTAGAATACCAAAGGACATCTTTTTTGGTAAATTACAGATGGGTAGGAGATCTCAGGGTCGGCCTCTACTACAATACAAAGATGTAAGCGGGACATGATTGATACTGGCATTGATAATGCACATTAGGAGCAAGTTGCCGCTGAACGTGTTGTATGGAGGGCAACTATCAGAAATGGAATAAAGACATAGTCCCAGGAACGCTACCTGGTCAAAAAAGCACGCTAAAAGTCGAATGTGTTGGCCTACGGGTTTCGGCCTAAGGGCACATAACTTAGACACACCGCAATCACATCTGAAAGGAAAAAAAAACACTCCGGATGAACGCAAAGAAGAAGAAGAATAAAGACGTAGGAGAAAATGATTGCAGATAAAGCACGCACAGAGCATGAGAGACGCAAAATGGTGCATGATGGTGGAAATGACCATGTTTCCATATGCATCCACTGTGGACAAGCATTTGCAGCACGAATTGGCCTTATCAGCCACACTCGCCACCACCATGCGTCTTAGTTATTAAGCGTTTTTGAAGCACAGTGTACCAAACTATCGTCTGTCAGGACGGAAAGGTGCCAGTGTGTGTCATGAGTAAGATTGATTGATTGATTGATTGATTGATTGATTTAGGAATCGACATCATAGCATTCGGGGCATTCCCATAAGCGCTCCGTCCCCATCCTCAGCAGCCAGCGAAGAGTTCCAACACCAATAGTACCAGTAGCAATCTAATTATATGTCCGTCTCGCCTTTTCTCTGAGCGTTGAGTGTCGGCCAGATTCCCTCGTCACTCCTCGCTTTCTTATTCTTGCCAGACCATGGTAATCCATTTGCTCCTCCGAGGTGTACCCGTGCTCCCACAAGGCCGCAACCACGTCTGCCTTGTCATGTATCAATATTCCACCAAGTTCTGCAGAGCCAGACAATCTGTTCGCCTGTTCGTTTCCCAGCACACCAGCATGCCCCGGGGAAAAGATCCAGGCGATGCTTGTCACCCGTGACCTCCGAAGCTAAGCAAGCCACTCCGCATGAAGCCTGCCCGTCCTCACCCTCGTCAGCATGCTTTCTGAGTCAGTTACAATCATGATGTGTGTGTGTGTGTGTGTGTGTTGTGTGTGTGTGTGTGTGTTGTATTCCCCATCCAGCGGAGAGCCACAGTGACTGCCTCCACCTCCATTTTTAAGCTGGATGTTGTGGTATCATATGTCAGGCTCTCCTGCACCAAACGTCGACCATTAGCTTTGGCTATGAACCCCCAGACACTTCTCTCACCTCTTGACACCGAACCATCTGTGTAGATAATCACATCACTCGAGTGAGCATTGTCCTGAATTAGTTGCTGGATTTCCACTTCCGTGGCCCCTGCTGGCCACTCCCTGCACTCCCGGCTTAATGTGATTATAACTATGCACAAGTCTGACTGCTCCGCTGGCACTCTGACCCACTCCTCTCCACACCTAATGTTCTCCAGGGGGCACACCTGTCTGATCGTATCCTCCGCCTGAGCCATCCATGATTTCCCTCTTATCAGTCGCTGACCCTTAACTGCGTCCAACGCCTCATGCAGTGGGTGATCTGTGTCAGCAGCTACTCTGAGGTATGCCTTTGCCTGCATCACCTTGAGCCTACCAGCAACAGTCGGCAGACCAAGGATGTAACGCATATACACTACTGGGGTGTCTCTGGTGCATCCCAGAATGACCCGCATAGCTTCGTTCTGTATGCGCTCTAACTTCACCAGCTGACTCTCTGAGACAGTGAGCAGTCCCAATCCATAATCAATTACTGAGAGGATCAAGTGCTGGTATTTTCTCTGCTCTGTGTCCATTGCACCCATAGTTGTAAGTGCACTGAGTCCCTTTTGAGATCTTGTCGCAACCGTCTCCACATGGTCCTTGAAGGATAGGCTCCTGTCAAATGTGATCCCCAGATACTTCAGTTTGTTCTCTCTGTTGACATTTTTACCATCTATCGCGAGGCTTGGGACATCAGTTCTCACAATCCTGTTGTCCAGAGAGCACCACAAAACAGCCGCCTTTTCCGGGTGGATGACAGCACTAATTTCTCTGCACCAGTCAATCATTTTATCTGTTGTCGCCTGTAACTCCTGGGCTGTTTGCCCCTATCTCTCCCCTGCCTATATGCAAGAATATTATCTGCAAATGCTAGTATTCTTTCAACCCCTGGTGCTTCTAGGTTTGCAATCTTGCTCGTATACACATTAAAGAGTACCGGTGAGACTGCAGATCCCTGTGGCAGTCCCGGGATTAAAATATGTGGCTCTGAGGTCCATGCACCCAGACGGAGAGCAACCCGATGAGAATGCATGACGACTGCTATCCAGTTCACCAACCAGGGATTTACCCCCTTCTCCATCAGTGCGGTCATCAAAATATCATATCGAACTCTATTGTATGCATTCTCGAAATCAAGCGCAGCCGCCATCGTTTCTTGTCTACCCTGGAACCCCTCATAAACGTCAAAGGCAAAAGTGGCTGCAATTTGACCAGGTATCTTTTCCTGGCCTGTAGCTCCCCAGGCCTCTTGGAAGAAGCTTCCCCCTTTCAAAAAACTCTTGCAGCTTGACAGCGACTATCTTCTCTAAAACCTTCCCAAATGTATTTTGAAGGGTGATGATCATAAAGCCGCTAAGTTTTGACTGATCCTTGAATAGTTTTTGGAGAGGGATGAGATAGCTGTGCACTCAATCCTGCGGTACTGATGCTGCCCTAATGCTCTGGTTAAAGCAGTCGGTAATCTCCTCCATGTCTGCAAAACTCAAACCTTTCATGTGGCCATACCTGACCCCATCCTACCCTGGTGCCGTGTCTTTTCTTCTTCTTCAGCGTTCCGAGCCATTGAAGTTCTTTGCTGCAGATACAATCCGTCTCCATTCGTCTCTCTGGTTGACCTTCTCTTGCAAGTCGTTGATTCCAAGTGCTTGTAGGTCTGTATATATATTATCTCTCCACCGTCTTCTTGGTCTATCTCGGGGTCTACGGTCATTTATTTCCTGAGTGTAAGCGAGTTTTGTTTCCCTATTATCTTCCATTCTTTCTATATGCCCCAGCCATTGTAGTCTATTAGCCTTCATGATACCAGTGATTAGCGGGGACTTAAACAGATCATAAATGTCTTTGTTACTTCTTCTTTTCCACTCTCCACTTTGTGTATCTCTAATGGGTCCAAAGATGCGTCTTAAAACTTTGTTCTCAAAGGTTTGTAGCAAGGCTTCGTCTCCTTTCGTTGTACTCCAGATTTCAGAGCCATACAGCACAACTGGTCTGATCAGTGTTTTGTATATTGTGGTCTTGGTGTTACGAGATAGCGCCTTTGATTTTAGTAGATGTTGTAGTGCATAGTATATTGTATTTCCAGAGGGAGTCTCTGTGGCGAAGTGGTCAAGCCGTTTGACTCGTGCTCCGAAGGTTGTGGGTTCGATTCCGGGCCGCACCCTTCGGTTTACGAGTTAAATGTTTCGGAGATTCCTGTGGGTCGTCGCTAAAAGCTACGGAGTTCGTGCTTTGTGTGACGCTTTCCGCGCTGCGGAAAGAGACTGAGCCATATGGGATAAAACCCGGTGCGATGAAGTCGACCTTGTCGACTTTTAAGCGACTTTTTTTTCTTATTTCCAGAATTGATTCTAGTTTGTATTTCTTCCCTTATGATGTTGGAGCAGTTGAAGATTGTACCCAGGTATTAGTATGTTTCCGTTCTTTTAATGGTCATATTATCTATTTGTATGTGGCCAGAGTTTTTAGGCATTCCTTCTCTTGAAATTACCATATATTCTGTCTTATCTTGGTTGATAACCAGCGCCATCTGTTGGGCTTTTTCCTTTAAGTGAGTCAATATTTAGTCTTTCCTCTTGAGCCTAAGGCGGCGCATAGGGCAGAAGTCCTGTCTCTCCATGCTTGGCGGTTCTCTGCTACCTGTTGTAGATCTTGGATATTTACTTGGCCATTGAATGAGCCTTCTCTAATGATGGTTCTACGCAGGGTCTCTCTTGGTCTTCCCCGTTTTCTTTTCCCTACTGGTGACCATATGAGGGGTTGGTAGGGGAGTCTTGTCTTGTCCATTCTGAGTACATGGCCGATGTAGTTCCAACGGCGTCTTCTTATGAAATTGGATACTGTATCTTGCTTAGTCTCTTGTCTTATTTGCGTATTGGTTCTGAAGTCTGTCCAGTGGATGTTTAGAAGTCTTCTAAGACATTTGTTCTCAAAATTATCTATTTTTTTTAAATCTAAAGCTACCGTTGATTTCCAACTTTCACATCCATACGTTAACACTGGAATCACACAAGAGTTGAAGATTTTAAGTTTTGTGTGTTTGCTGAGTGTCTTTGACTTCCAGATGTTTGACAGTTTATTGAAGGCACCAGATGCCAGTGCGATTCTAGATGATATTTCTGGTGTTGAGTCCCCTGTAGATGTCATTTTGCTTCCTAGGTATGTGAAGCTGTTGAATTTTTCAAGAACGTAGCTGTTCAATTTGGTGTCATCTGAACACCGGTTTCCAGTTTTAGGTCAAGATGGCGAGACGTGTTTCTTTCTAGCTCGGCTTAGAACGGTTGATCGGCGGTCCGACAAACCACCATCGTAAAACTTCCCGTTGTTTCAGAACCAGATTTCTGGCTCTAAATGTTATGTTGCTTCGCTGAAATTTGTTGAATTCCAAGGATATTTCAAATTGGCTATTGGAACGTTATAATCCAACCCACGTGTGTAGTCAATATTTCCAATGCCTTTTTTTTCATTTCCCCCTATAATATCTATATCATCAGCATAACCAAGCAGCTTGGATGTTCCTCCAATATCACATTCCTCCTTTACCCTCTTTACAACTTTCTCTAGAGCCAGATTGAAGAGTAGCGGCGATAGTGCATCACCCTGTTTCAAGCCAGATGTTATTTGGAAAGGGTCTGATTTCCTGCCTTTATATGTTACTATATTATAAGTATCTTCCATGCATAGTCTGGTCATGTTGATTAACTTCCTTGGTATTCCAAATTCCCGCATAGCATTCCATAGACTGTTCCTATGGACACTATCATAAGCCTTTTTAAAATCGATTTAGTTGGTTGTTTCGGGATTTGAAATTTAAATATTGAGCACAACCCACCACTGGCAACGCTGATCGTATTCTGGTATGAACCTAAGGCCTATCCACGTCAATATGAAAGCACTATACTCGAGTTTCGCTCTCGTTTGAGCTCGTCATTAGTGCATATCCCTGACCGGATCCGGAAACAAGCCCCGGATCACTGGCGTGTGAAGCGGGTGTGTAACCAAGCGGCACACGATGGGCACGGCCAAATTATCACAACAGAACACTACAACGTCACCATCGTAGGCTATGCTCAAGATTGCCCAATCGCCGCGGCTGACGTCCGTCAATCGATGTGGACCCGAAGGATCGTGTCTTTTGCCTTTTTCAAAATGTGTTTAACATCTTCCACCCGTATGATGTCTTCATACTGCATATTTTTCGTGGTGCCAGATAACTCCTCTCTAACTGCATCCCCGGTGTCTGCATCATTATGATTGGTCTGCTCTAAAAATATCTGGAGAAACGCCTCCTTTTTCTCTTTGTCTGTTGTCACGCGCACACCATCATTTCTATAAACGCTCCCACTTTCATAGGCCTATCTTTTCTCTGCATTTGCCTGTGCAGTTTCCAGAATTTTCGCAGTGTTTTATCACCTCCAATCTCCTTCATGAAACATTCCCATTTTGCCCTCTGCAGCACAGCGCTTGAAAACCTCCATCTTGTCTTTCTTGGCATTTTCCGCCGTGTCCACTTCCTCTCGTGAGCTTCGAAGTGTCTGCCGCACTTTCTTTAGCTGCTTCACTGCAGCTTTCTTTGCTTTCCAAGCATGATCTACTTACGGGGTCCACAAAAAAGGAGTTTTAACAGTCCTGTTGCATGCCCCTTGTCCGAGGCGTCCAAGAAGGCAATCGGTCCACTCAAACCAAAAGGTCTTGCACGCTCTCCCAGCTATAACTTTCCTGGGTTTAGAGATCAGGACTGAGCATGGCATGTGATCACTCCCATGGTCATTCAAAACAGTCCATTTTACATCAAGGACTGATGACTGGGAGACAAGTGTCAAGTCAATAGCTGTGTCTGCATCGCCAGGCCTCATTACCATTCTAGTCGGCCTACCATCATTTATGCATAACACACTGGAGTCCATCAAGGCATCCGCAAGGGCAATTCCCTGTCGGTTTTCTCCACTACTGTCCCAATCTCTGTTCCTTGCATTGAAGTCTCCATATATGAGTAGCCTATCACCTGGTAATTCCTCCAGTTCCTTAAGCCAGTCCCAGTATTCCTTTCTAACAAAACAGTCCACTGTGGCATATACATTTATGATGTTCCAGCTTAAGCCACCAATCTCCATTTGTATACCCCGGACCTCTCTTGCACTGTGATTCCACTGGCTCAAGTAAAGTACCACATGCTTCACTCCTTCCTTCACCAGCAGACCTTGTCCATGTCTCTTCTGCCCAGTAGGATTTATGTAACTGGCGTACCCTGGGCAATGGTATTTGTCTGTATTTAGCTCCTGGAGTATGAGGACATCAAAATCATATATTAGTCTCTCCAATACAGGACCTCTCTGTCTGGCACTGCGACAATTCCAGTATCCCACTCTTACATAGCTGAAACCTAGTCTCTCCACTTTTCGCCTTGTTCTCCTGGCGCCTGCCCTCCTATTTCTATGCCGTTTTCTCACACCATTTCCTCGTCTTCTCCTCCTCATTCTCTCTCTTCGCTAGCCTCTGGGGTGTGTGTCAAGCGCAGAGCACGTGCTCCGTAGCTCCGGCGACGGTTCATGTGTTTAAATAAATCCATAGGCAAAGTTTGGATGTTGCAGGAAATAAACGGTCACCCTAGCATTGCCTGCTTGCTAGGGAAGAGGCAGGGGATGTCCCGCAGGAGTCCATACGCCTGGTGCCGCCTCGCACGCCTGCCAGACGTCCAACGTTCACGACCAGTTAACCCATGGCCATCCAGTTCCTCAGCACGCTGGTCCACCTTGAACTTGGGGGTTTATATTTGGAGTTTTCCGTCTCCTAGATGGACTGCTGTCCAAAGCTAACGGGTTCCACCTACCCGGGGAGGGGTTAGAGCGCCCCGACTCGCTTGGCAGGCATGTCTCCGAGCATATGAGGTATTTTCTAAGGAACTCAGATCCCGCCTCGCCCTTTGTGCCCACCGCTAGTTGGTCCACGACTGCTTATTCGATATTCGCAGCTAACCTCTATATCTAGAGGCCATTCCACGATCCGCTACCAGTGGACGCGCTGGGTCGGAGATGGTTGCCCCAGGTTTACCCAGATGAGTAAGAATCTTGGCTCATCGTGAGTAAATTTGGTATTGTATCAGTGGCTGTTTATCATTGAGTGACTTTTTATAATGTTATGTTTCAACTCTTTCACATCCTCCATCTATCATTCCGGAATCACAAAATGACACACAAATTATAAGTACTTAAAAATAACACGGAGTAAAGTTTCACATTGTCTATTTTGTCATTGAATTAACAATTACATTCTCACCAAATATACTTCTTTAAAATACTCAATAACTAAAAGTATTTACAATTGGCGGCCTCATTTTAGCCTTGCCTACTACGAGTCTGAGCCATCTGTCTGCTACCATGATCTCAGCTGTTGTGTCTGATTTTTAGAGAGACCTTTCTCTCTCGGACTCGGTACAAAGCGTGTTTCTCGCTTAAGGTGATTCACACTTTCTACGGTGATGAGAGTGTGAGATTTAGTCACACTCCTAATTATAACTAACACACACAGTATATATATATACTAGCTGACCCGGCCCGGCTACGCCCAGGACCTGGCGGGGATCTATCTATCTATCTATCTATCTGTCTGCCTGTCTGACTCGGCCCGGCTTCGCCCAGCTCCTGGTGGGGAGCATCTCATTTAATTCATATAAGTAGTCATATAAGCTCCCGTTCCCGACTATCTGTCTGTCTGTCTATCTGACCCGGCCCGGCTTCACCCAGTCCCTGGTGGGGAGCATCTAATTTAATTCATATAAGTAGTCATATAAGCTCCCGTTCCCGTCTATCTATCCATCTGTCTGACCCGGCTTCGCCCAGCCCCTGATGGGGAGCATATCATTTAATTCATATAAGTAGTCATATAAGTTCCCGTTCCCGACTGTCTGTCTGACGACCCGGCCCGGCTGTCTGTCTATCTATCTGTCTGCCTGCCCGTTCGTCTCTCCCACCCTCTCTATCTATCGGGTCAGATCTATCTATCTATCTATCTATCTATCTATAGCCAGGGGACTTAACCTAAGATATAGCAATGCTACTAAAAGTGATGTCCCTTTATATATTTTTTCTTATGTTAAGTCATGTAATTTAATTATTAAATTTTAGTAAGTAAATAGCTGATTCTACACTAAAAAACTATGACAGTTGGTTGCACGGGAATGAAAAGAAGACGTGTAGAAAATTTCATCTCAATTGGATGGACCGATATCGAACGCATCCAATACATCCCCACCCACATACATACATTCTGTTTGTTTATATATATATATATATATATATATATATATATATATATATATATATATATATATATATATATATATATATATATATATATATATATATATATACACTAGACGACCCAGCCTGGCTTCGCCCAGCCCCTGGCGGGGAGCATCTCATTTAATTCATATTTGGCCCCTGCTCCCGTTCCCATTCCCAAAAAAGACGACCCAGCCCGGCTTCGCCCAGTCCCTGGTGGGGAGCGTCTCATTTAATTCATATTAGTAGTCATATAAGCTCCCGTTCCTGGAAATATGGCAAACAGATTGGAAGAGATCAATCTTCATCCCAATAACTAAATACATAACCTAAACTATATATATATATATATATATATATATATATATATATATATATATATATATATATATATATAAAGTCACAGACTATAGATATTGTCTTTGTGATTTATTTGTTGTACTTTTTAGTGTTTAGCATATTCATTGACAGATGTGAGTATTTGCCATATGTTCAAGGATCTCCAATAGGGAATCAGCGACTAAGGTGTAGATAGAATATCCTTAAGTCTTACCTAGGAAGATTCACTTCCTTAAAATATACAAGGCATATATCAGTTAACTTGAAGCTACGAGGAACCTATTTCGTCCTGTTAAGTTATTATGCGGCACTTAAAATAAAAGATTTACCACATTCATCACATTTGTAAGGAATTTAGTGTTTAGCATATTCAGTGACAGATGCGAGTATCTGCCATGTGTTCAAAGATCTCCAATAGGGAATCAAAGACTAAGGTATAGATAGAATATCCTTAAGTCTTACCCAGGAAGATTCACTTCATTAAAATATACAAGGCATATATCAGTTAACTTGAAGCTAGGAGGAACTACTTCGTCCTGTTAAGCTATTATGTGGCTCTTAAAATAAAAGATTTACCACATTCATCACATTTGTAAGGTTTCTCACCTGTATGTGTTCTCATGTGTAAAAGATTTACCATATTAATCACACTTGTAAGATTTCTCTCCAGTATGTGTTCTCATGTGTAAAAGATTTACCACATTCATCACATTTGTAAGGTTTCTCACCTGTATGTGTTCTCATGTGTAAAAGATTTACCACATTAATCACACTTGTAAGATTTCTCTCCAATGTGTGTTATCATGTGGCGCTTCAAATTGCCAGACTGAGTGAAAGATGCACTGCATTGATCACACATGTACGGTTTTTCTCCTGTATGTATTCTCTTGTGGCACTTCAAATGACTGGCTTCAGTATAAGATGCACTACATTCATCACACTTGTAAGGTTTCTCTCCTGTATGTGCTCTCATGTGGCGTTTCAAACTGTTAACTTCAGTAAAAGATTTACCACATACATCACATTTGCAAGGAATCTTTCCTGTATGTGCTCTCATGTGGCGTTTCAAACTGTTGGCTTCAGTAAAAGACTTACCACATATATCACACTTGTAAGGTTTCTCTCCTGTATGTGTTCTCATGTGGCGCATAAAATTACTAGCTATAGTAAAATATTTACCACATACATCACACCTGAAAGGATTCTCTCCTCTATGTGTTTTCATGTGTTGCTTAAAACTGTAGGATAGTGTAAAAATTGCACCACACACATCACACACATGAGGTTTCTCTCCTGTATGTTTTCTCTTGTGGCGCTTCAAACTGCTAGCTTCAGTAAAAGATGCACCACATTCATCACATTTATAAAGTTTCTTTCCTGTATGTGTTCTCTTATGGTGCTTGAGATTGTAAGCTTCAGTATAAGATGCACTACATTCATCACACTTGTAAGGTTTCTCTCCTGTGTGTGTTCTCATGTGGCACTTCAAATGGCTAGCTTCAGAAAAAGATTTACCACATAAATCACACTTGTAAGGTTTCTCTCCTGTATGTTTTCTCTTGTGGCGCTTCAAACTGCTAGCTTCAATAAAAGATGCACCACATTCATCACATTTATAAAGTTTTTCTCCTGTATGTGTTCTCTTGTGGCGCTTGAGACTGTAAGCTTCAGTAAAGGATTTACCACATTCATCACACTTGAAAGGTTTCTCTCCTCTATGCGTTTTCTTGTGGTGCTTCATATTGCCAGCTTGAGTGAAAGATGCACCACATTCATCACATTTAGAAAGTTTCTCTCCTGTATGTTTTCTCTTGTGGCACTTTAGACCTTTAGCTTGAGTAAATAATGCACTACAAACATCACACTTGTAAGGTTTCAGTGCTGTATATGTTCTCTTGTCTCTGTTTACATCAAAACCTGGATCAAAAACAGGAGGCGTATATGGTGCACCGTCTGCTTGTATTTCTTGAGGACTAAAACTGGCATAACCAATAGTATCACTGAGAGACTTCACAGAGGTCTGTGCATGTTTTTCCAGCCAATCTAGATCTTGTAACTGATGATTCTCACTAGTCAAAGATAGTTTCACATTGCCTTCAATCACAGGAAACATATTTTCTGACATTTGACAATTTTCATAGTCTGATAATGCCTTACAACCATTCTCAGCAAGTCTTGATACTGTTTTACTGTGTCCTGTCATTCCTGGAATATTGTGACAACCTGTCATGACTATTGTTTTACTGAATCTTTGACTTCGGTCCTCACAAAATGTGTCTGGCAGTTCTTGTTTCACAACCTCTATGTTACCATACATTTCCATTTGTGAATGCTCTTGTATGGAGATGGACTGATAACTTTCAGAAGATGGATGTATTTCTGAAACACACCAAAGTAAATACTTTGTTAATTGCAGGATATAACAGTTTACAGTCTACAGACAGATGTGATTGATTGATTGATTGATTTAAGAACCAACATCACAGCATTCGGGGTATTCCCATAAGCGCTCCGTCTCCATCCCCAGCAGCCAGCGAAGAGTTCCAACACCAATAGTACCAGTAGCAATCTGATTATATGTCCAACTTGCCTTTCCTCTGAGCGCCGAGCGTCTGCCAGATCCCCTCGTCACTCCTCGTTGTCTCATTCTTGCCAGACCATGGTGATCCATTTGCTCCTCCGAGGTGTACACATGCTCCCACAAGGCCGCAACCACGTCTGCCTTGTCATGCATCAATACTCCACCAAGCTTTGCAGAGCCAGCCAATCTGTCCGCCTGTTCATTCCCCAGCACACCAGCATGCCCCGGAGAAAAGATCCAGGCGATGCTTGCCACCCGTGACTTCCGAAGCGAAGCAAGCCACTCTGCTCGAAGCTTGTCTGTCCTCACCTTCCTCAGCATGCTTTCTGATCCAGTTACAATCACGATGTGTGTATGTATCTGGTTCTCCATCCAGCGGAAAGCTGCACTGACCACCTCCACCTCGATTCTTAAGCTAGATGTTGTGGTATCATATGCCAGATCTCCTGCACCAAACGTCGACCATTAGCTCTTGCTAAGAACTCCCAGGCACTTCTGCTACCTCTCAACACCGACCCATCTGTGTAGATAATCACATCACCCGAGCGAGCATTATCCTGAATTAGTTGCTGGATTTCCACTTCCGTGGCCCCTGCTGGCCACTCCCTGCACTCCCGGCTCAACGTGATTATAACTCTGCACAAGTCTGACTGCTCCGCTGGCACTCTGACCCACTCCTCTCCACGCCTAATGTTCTCCAAGGGACACACCTGTCTGATCGTATCCTCCGCCTGAGCCATCCATGATTTCCCTCGTATCAGTCGCTGACCCTTAACTGCGTCCAACGCCTCATGCAGTGGGTGATCTGTGTCAGCAGCTACTCTGAGGTATGCCTTTGCCTGCATCACCTTGAGCATACCAGCAACAGTCGGCAGACCAAGAATGTAACGCATACACACTACTGGGGTGTCTCTGGTGCATCCCAGAATGACCTGCATAGCTTTGTTCTGTATGCGCTCTAATTTCTCCAGCTGACTCTTTGAGACAGTGAGCAGTCCTAGTCCATAATCAATCACTGAGAGGATCAAGTGCTGGTATAGTGTGAAAAGCATTCTCTGTTCTGTGTCCATTGTTTTAAAAGCATTGAGTCCCTTTTGAGATCTTGTCACAACCGTCTCCACATGGTCCTTGAAGGACAGGCTCCTGTCAAATATGACTCCCAGATACTTCAGTTTGTTCTCTCTGTTGACGTTTCTACCATCTATCGCGAGGCTTGGGACATCAGCTCTCACAATCCTGTTGTCCAGAGAGCACCACAAAATACCCGTCTTTTTCGGGTGGATGATCCAGACAGCACTCATTTCAGTGCAACTGTCAATCACTTTGTTTACTGTCGCCTGTAACTCCTGGGCTGTTTGCTCCCAATCTCTCCCCTGCCTATATGCAAGAATATCTTCTGCAAATGTTAGTATCCTTCCAACCCCTGGTGCTTCTAGATTTGCAATCTTGCTCGTA
Source organism: Cepaea hortensis (assembly GCA_963921405.1). Lineage (NCBI taxonomy): Eukaryota > Metazoa > Mollusca > Gastropoda > Stylommatophora > Helicidae > Cepaea > Cepaea hortensis. The sequence continues at coordinate 473,320,612 of OY992876.1, read as the reverse complement.
TACACATTAAAGAGCACCGGTGAGATTGCTGATCCCTGTGGCAGTCCCGGGGTTAAAATATGTGGCTCTGAGGTCCATGCACCCAGACAGAGAGCAACCTGACGAGAATGTAGGACGGCTGCTATCCAGTTCACCAACCAGAGATTGACCTCCTTCTCCATCAGTGCGGTCATCAAAATATCATATCGAACTCTATTGTACGGATCCTCGAGATCAAGTGCTGCCGCCATCATTTCCTGTCTACTCTGGAACCCCTCATAAACGTCAAAGGCAAAAGTGGCTGCATTTGACCAGGTATCTTTTCCTGGCCTGTAGCTCCCCAGGCCTCTTGGAGGAAGCTTCCCCCTTTCCAAAAACTCTTGCAGCTTAACAGCGACTATCTTCTCTAAAACCTTCCCAAATGTATTTTGAAGGGTGATGATCCTAAAGCCGCTAAGCTTTGAATGATCCTTGAATGGTTTTGGGAGATTGATTGATTGATTGATTTAGGAACCGACATCCACAGCATTCGGGACATTCCCATAAGCTGGTTTTGGGAGAGGGATGAGATAGCTATGTAACCAATCCTGCGGTATTGATGCTGTCCTAATACTCCGGTTAAAGCAGTCGGTCATCTCCTTCAGGTCTGCATCGCTCAAAACCTTCATGTGGCCATACCTAACACCATCGGGCCCTGGTGCCGTGTCTTTTGCCTTTTTCAAAATATGTTTAACATCTTCAACCCTCAAATTCCTCTCTAACTGCATCCCTGGTATCTGCATCATTATGATTGGTCTGCTCTAAAAATCTCTGGAGAAACGCCTCCCCTTTCTCCTTGTCTGTTGTCACGCGTACACCATCCTCTTTATAAATTGTTCCCACTGTCATAGGCCTATCTTTTCTTTGCATTTGTCTGTGCAGTTTCCAGAATTTACGCAGTGTTTTATCACCTCCAATCTCTTTCATAAAACATTCCCATTTTACGTTCTTGGCCTCTGCAGCACATCACTTGAAAGCTTCCACCTTGTCTTTCTTGTCATTTTCCACTGTGTCCACTTCCTCTCGTGAGCTTCGGGGTGTCTGTCGCACTTTCCTTAGCTGCTTCACTGCAGCTCTCTTTGCTTTCCATGCATTGTCTACTTCTGGGGTCCACCATGGGGGCTGAAAAAAAAAAAAAGAGTTTTAACAGTCCTGTTGCATCCCCCCTGTCTGAGGCGCTCAAAAAGGCTGTCGGTCCACTCATACCGGAAGGTCTTGCGCACTCTCCCAGCCTTAACTTTCCTGGATTTAGAGATCAGGACTGAGCATGGCATGTGATCACTCTCATGGTCATTCAAAACAGTCCACTTTACATCAATGACTGATGACTGGGAAACAAGTGCCAGTGTCTGCATCGCCCGGCCTCACTGCCATTCTTGCCATTGCCTCTTTCTTATTGTTGTATATAATGTTCTAGTTTCATTAGCCTCATTCATGCATCCGTTGTTAGTCATTTGTGTAGTGCAAGGATTTTGCAACATTCGTTTCAGGAACCACACCTTTGTCACTTCCAATTTCTTCCTAATTTGTTCATTTACATTCTAAGCCATACTGCAAAACAGGTTCTATATAGCACCTCAGCACTCTCTTTCTTACATTCAATGATAGTGACCTATTGCATAAGATATTCTTCGATTTCTGAAATGCAGCTTTGCATGCCCTATTCTGCTCTAAATCTCTGTTGTGCATCTTCCATCTGATGTTATAAATGTTCCTAGATATTTAAAAATATCCAATTAATGAAGAATTTTCGCTTCTATCTCTATTTCACATTTGGGTGTCATCTTTATCTTTGATATCACCAATGTTACTGTTTTCTTGATATTCAAGGAGGGTCCTTTCTTTGTACTCTCTGTTATTACAATGTCCAACAATTGTTGTAGATCTTTTGTATTATCCGCCATCAATACTGTGACATCTGCATAGCATGTATTATTTATATTATAACCTCCGAATATTATTCCTGGCTTTTCTTTGATCTCTCTCATTATTACTTCACTATAGAGGGAGAAGAGATCCGGTGACAAAACACATCCCTGTCTTACTCCCAGCTTTGCGTGTTCATAATTTTCCTACTTTATTTTCCATTTTAATTGCTGCTATTTGGTTCCAGTAAATATTTTTTTTATTATTCTGAGATCTTTCCCATCAATGTTAATATCTTCCAACATTTTAATAATTTCATCATGTTCTACTTTATCAAAGCCTTAGTATAATCGATGAAGCACAAATATATGTCCTTCTTTGTCTCAACTGATCTTTCTAATAGTGTCCGTAATGTATATATTGCATTGTTTGTACCTTTTCCTTCCACAAATCCATACTGTTCTTCACCAATTTCCATTTTTATTTGCTTTCTGGTTCTTCTCATTATAATTCTGAGTAGAAGCTTAATGATATGGTTTATGAGGTTAATCATATGAAAATCTTCACATTCAATTGCTCCTGGTGTTTTTGGTATAGCTATAAATACAGATTTCAACATATCACTGGGTAAATATCCACTGCTGTAAATATAATTTAACATTTTGGTTAATATATCTACTCCAAATTCTCCAATTATGTCTAATTCATCTATTGTGATTCCAACTCGCGCAGCTGTTTTTCCTTTCTTCATATGATTGATAGTGTCATTGACTTCTTTTAGAATAGGACCTTCTAAGTTACTTTCTTCTGTTAATTCTACCCTTTCTCCATCATATAAGTCTCTTATATACTCATTCCACCTCTTCATTATAGCATCTTCATCCAAGAATATCTTTCCTATTTTTAATTTTAAACACCCTGTATTTATTCTTATTTTTCTTTGTGTGAGCTCAGTAATTTGTTTGTGCATATATTTTGTATCTTTAATAACAATTTAATTTAATTTTCTTGCACTGTTTGTTTAACCACTTTCTTTTGCCTTCATGCAATTATTTCTTATTTTTGTATTTATCTCACTATATTCTTGTTTATCATTATTACTCGTTTTATTTTGGCCATCAGCTTTAAGATTTCTTCAGTCATCCATTTTTCTTTTAGCCTTTTGGCTTCTCTCTGGTAATATTTCTTTGATTGTTTGGTAACTGGAGTCCTTTAACAACATTTCCTATTGTTCGTTTATTTTCTGTATTTTAGCTATTGTAAAATACCCATTTTTCACAATCACTCTGTATTGTTCTTGAATTTCTTTATCTACCCTCAAAATCTCTTTATTAAGTCTCATGTTCTTAACCACTTTTTTTCTCTCTTCAGTCTTACTTTTATTATTCCACATAGTGGTACATGATCACTATTACCGTCAGCACCCGACATTGTCTTTAAATTAATTAACGCATTCCTAAACCTTTTATTAATAAGTATGTAGTCGATTTGGTTGAGTATTTTCTTATCAAGGCTTTTCCATGTGTATAGTCATCTTTTATGGTGTTTAAACCAGGTGTTTCCAATTATCATATCATTGATATTTGCCCATTCTATTAGTTCCTCTCCTCTTTCATTTTTTATATCTAAACCATAATTCCCACTATTCCGCCAGTTTTCCTTTTCCTATTTTTGCATTAAAATCACATAGTATTATTTTTATATCTTGTGATTTAATTTGAGACATTGCCATGTCTACTTCATTGAAAAAATGTTTTATTTCTTAATCACTACTGCTTGTTGTTGGTGCATATACCTGAACAATATTTATATCTATTGGTTTACTTTCAATTTGACCCATAATAGCTCTATCTGAAATACACTAGTAACCATTAATTGATTTGGCTGTTTGTTTACCAAATATTAGCCCTACTCTTTTTTTGTGTGTATCCCCCCCCAGAATAAATTATTCTGTGTTTTTCATTTCCTTTCCATGTCATTTCATGTATGCCTAGGATATTCACTTTCATACTTTCCATTTCACTTATAACACTGTGTAACTTTCCAAGCTCATTTAACGTTCTAACATTCCATGTACATATTTTAAATTTCTTCTTCTTCAGCGTTCCGAGCCATTGAGGTTCTTTGCTGCAGATACAATCCATCTCCATTCGTCTCTCTGGTTGACCTTCTCTTGCCAGTCGTTGATTCCAAATATTAGATATTTTAAACTTATTTGTTTTAATTAAGATATTGCCTTCAGCTTCTGGATGACGGTTTGGTGTCACCCATGGCACATGACTGTCCAAACGATGATGTCCTAAGACAGTCATTGACGTCATTTACTGACATTGAAGTGTGTTTAGTCATGAAAACTTGGGAAGATAATGAGGTGGTTTCCCCTTACCTTCAAATCTGCATGGAGGTACAAGGGTCCCTTACTTACAGTCAGCCAATAGACCTTTCTTCACCCAGTGTACAAGGGTTCCTTACTTACAGTCAGCCAATAGACCTTTCTTCACCCAGTGTATACAGGTCCCTTACTTACAGTCAGCCAACAGACCTTTCTTCACCCTGTGTACAAGGGTCCCTTACAGTAAGCCAGTAGACCTTTCTTCACCCAGCAATAGCATCATTGTGTAATCATTCAAAATGTCACATGAAGAAGGAAAAGGAGGAGGAGGAAGAAGAGGAACATTTTATACATATGTGTTTTAATATGCTATATTTAATTTATTCTAACCTTGACCTGGGTAATCTACATATACTTCAGGTTGTTCTATCTTGACACTTGCTGGTGTTTTATTGTCCATCTTATCAAAGACTTGAATCTCAGTAAGAATCTCTTGAGCAGAATTGTGAACACAGTCAGTCTGAAAGGTTTGGGTAGGACATTTTAATCAAAGGTAAACAAAGTATATACATGAATTTGATATGGTGGTGAATCCTCTAGAAGACTGACTTGTGTCCCCTGTGTATTAATGCTTAGGTCATTGTAGCACTGAAATATCCTTGTGTCTATCAGTGTGAGCTTAGTGTAGGGTTGTCTCCAGACCTAATACCAATGTACAATCTTCATTGGGACTGTCTAGCACAGCTCTCCTGTCCCTCCCCAAGCTCAGATACCAGTAGCATGTGCAAGACTGGTACTGGAGTCTGAATTAAAACACAAAATACGACTAAGAAGTTCAATGAGTGGAATAACACACACTGATACAATTGATGCTTTTATGAACAGAACATCAAAAACAAAACAATAAAAAAAACAGAAAACACAAACGACATGTGCAGCGAAAAAGGGGTAAAGAGGAAAGAAAAAAAAATTAAAATGAAACAAAAGATGCATGTGTCGATATATATCTTATATATAAAAAAGACTTGTGCGTATGTATCTCTGTCCGTATGTCCTTTATTTGTTCGCGAACGGCCCATCCGATTGAGATGAAATTTTCTACACGCCTTCCTTTCATTCCAGAGCTGTCAACTGTGATATTTTGTTAGTGTGAAATCGCCTGCTTACTCAGTATTATTTCATTTTTCATTTTTCATCATAATTTCATATATCTCAGGGGACCTAACTCTGTAAAAGTTATTTCAAGGGGCATAACTTTTCTGTATAACTTATAGTCATATTGTGGCATCGTTTTCAAAGATTTATAAACTCTTTGTCCATAGTTATGTACCGGCATATGAGTTATAATAAATAATGATACAATCTGTAAGGCATTTTCAAAGTTTTCATAAAAATGATGCACAATGCATAACATTGTAACTCATCTTTTTTTGCTTAAGAAGTTACTGTAGTCATGCAGGTGATTAGAAAGAGTTTTCATTAAAAATAATGGATGGTGTGTGGAAGAACGTTCTTTATGAATTTAATGAAGCCGGACAGACAGACAGATAGACAGTCGGGAACAGGAACTTATATGACTACTTATATAAATTAAATGAGATGCTTCACACCAGGAGCTGTGCGATGCCGGGCCAGGTCAGACAGACAGACAGACAGACAGACAGATAGTCGGTAACGGGAACTTATATGACTACTTATATGAATTAAATGAGATGCTTCCCACCAGGGACTGGGCGAAGCCGGGCAGGGTCAGGCAGACAGATAGACAGACGGGAACTTATATGACTACTTATATGAATTAAATTAGATGCTCCACACCAGGAGCTGGGCAATGCCGGGCCGGGTCAGACAGACAGACAGACAGACAGACAGTCAGTCGGTAACGGGAACGAGAACTTATATGACTACTTATATGAATTAAATGAGATGCTCCCCACCAGGGTCTGGGCGAAGCCGGGCAGGGTCAGCTAGTATATATATAAACAAATACACAGACTGGTACTTTACATCTGTGGAGGGGCATATTAGGATGCAACCAGGTCATGATTCAGTACAGCATGTAGGAACAACATGAGATGAGGTCTAGAATGGTCATGTTTCTTCCACAGGTTTTAGGTACTTTGTTGTCAACAGACTCCAACCCAGTGCCCAGAAGTTGACACACTGATATCAACATTTCTGGACTTCTGGTCACCAACATGGCGAATAGGAATTTGAACCATTAAGCCTGTGGAGTGTTTATGCTTCTGGTTACGGTTTGCAGTCGCATTTTCCTCATGTTGGACTGGTAGTGCATGGTTCTGTCACCCTGCTACTGATTTGAGTGCTGCATGGCGCGACACTGTGAGCTGTGAATTTCGTTTGCATGTTCAGAACAATGGTGGTCGGCCTGTTGCTTGGAATTATATATATATATATATATATATATATATATATATATATATATATATATATATATATATATATATATATATATATATCTTTCTCTCTCTTGTGCGAGCGTGCGTGCGTGCATGCGTGTGTGTGTGTGTGAAATTAATCAAATATACACTAAACCAATACAGAATTAACAGGTTGGAATAACAAGATCTGGCCTCTGCTATGCCATCTCAGTTGTGTCTGAGAATGTCATGTGAATATTTACGACAGCAGGATAGGTAACAGTGCAATTAAATTAGAAGAATTAAAAGTATACATATGAAAATGCAAATGTAGTAATATTTCAGTGTTTACACTGATATCCTAAACATGACAATATTGAATAACAACAAAACAAAAATTACTCACTTCAGAAATTGCTTCCAGTTTCACATCGTTATATGGCCTCTCTTCAAAACCTGGTTCCAGTTTTATATTGTTACATGGCAACAGACTGTGTGATTCCATGATTCCTGCAGTCAATAAACTGTGATCAGTTGTTGCGTTTAAAATATTCTTTGTTGTTATTATAGCACACAATCTTCTTCTGCCTTTCATCTCCCAGTGGAGGACATGTCCTCCAGCCAATTAAAGCAAAGCCCTTTCTAGATTTATTCTTGATGGGTTGGATTTTACAGCCAAAGTTTTCAATGGGATGAGGTTGCCAGACTCACATCAAAGCTTCTCAGTTGCCTCTTATGACATGCATGGTAGTTTCCACTCTTACAATTATTTGTTTACCTTATGGACCTCAGTAACATGTGAGCAATAACATACAATTTTTTTTCCCCCCAGCGTTTCTATCTTATATCTGGATATTGCAGTCAACATCAGTATCTTTCAGCTGTATGTTGATTCCTAGGCTAGATAACGCTCATCAGCATGTCACGACTTTCTGAGCGACCGGCTCCATACTCTCATAAGTCACTGGTGCGACTCGAACCGCTTCCAATTCTCATGCACTCACGTCAACCACGAGAGTATTCGGTATTACGGAGAAAGCTGCTAACCCCTCGACCAGGGAGCCGGCAATAACATACATTAATATGTATAAATAGTACAAATGTACACATTTATATATGGTTTTAAAAAGATAACAAACCTACACTTTCAATTAATTCAATAACTATAGGCTTGTTCTAATCTGTGATACTTTGGTTATTAACAATGAATTGACATGTTGTTGTACTGCAGGCAACATTCTGACAACTAAAACTCAATATAGTTTGACTGCAATAGTTCTTGCTCAATTTAGGCAAATGTCAATATGGCGGTATGGGATAGAGTGGCTTTTAGAAGTAAAGAGATCCTCAGACATTTAAAAACTTAGTCTTCTACCATCATTATGTGGACAATATAAGTATAAATTAATAATCATCAACATTGAAGAGCAACAAGCAATATATATCATTCTAGACCACAATGAACACAGCCAAGCTTTGCCATTCATAGATATTCTAATTACATGTAGAGAGCAGATGGGAGATTTCTTCTTCCACTCCTGCGTTTCTCGAGAATCTGTTTGTTTGTTTTGTTTCTTTGGACGTAATTTCAATTTCGTTGTGCCTTTTTACACTTTACAGCACAGCTGGGATATTTGCACCTTTCGGCTTACACCATCCGACTTCTTCAGGTGTTGTATATTTCGACTTTAAGGATGTATCTCCACTTTTTTAGTTTATGCTGTATGATTTATGTAGTATGTACCTGACGTGATGCAATGAAAAAAGTTTCCAATCTATTGACTATTGACATTGTGTGGTGTGTCACTGTGTGTTTCTTCATTATTCTCAAGTTCATTATTTTACATTACTAATTTTAGTTTAGTATTTTAACTCTTTCTCTGCCAATGGATGATACATCGTCACAATTTACCGCCAGCGGCGCCCACTGGCCCTTACATTGTCGCATTGTAAACAGTGCTGTATTTGATAATTTCTTCTATATTCCACAATTTTAAGTGACGTTGAAAATTCAGAAACCCGGAACACTTCCCTTTCGGCATTGTAAGGTCACACGTTCGAATTCATTGGTTTTTGTGAGTTTTCTTGAGTTTTAAACTAGTGTTAATTAGTTTGTTTTGGTTTTTAGCAAATGACAACGTCCTCGAGTACGCGGCCTTGTAGAATGACATTAGATTAAGCTAGATATTATATTTATAGTGCTTTCAAGGACTTTGTGAAAGATTCTAAAACGGAAACCATGTGTAATATTCAGTTAGTTAGATTATTTCGTTAGATATTTCGAAACACCACTGAAAGCGAAAGTCCATCACAATATGTCATAATATGATGGCACATATCGAATTATGAATGCGCTAATGGGCCACATTTATGCCTCTAAATGTGTTTTGCCTATCACAAAGTATTTAAGGAGTATTTAAATTACTAAATTTAAAAGAATAATAATCATAACTAAATAGAAAATAGTGTTTATGTTCTTCTTCTCAGTACAATCTGAGTGGTGTGTTACTGACATTTTCCATTTTGTGTTAAAATTATGTGCTTCAAAATATTATGTTTTACGTATGTTTTAATATTATTAGTGTTGTGGTGTAGTTCATGTGATATTATTTAACAAAAGTCGTGTGTGTAACAATATTCAGCAAATTTAACTGGATTAGCTGCAGTGGATTATAAATATCGACTTGGTAAGTGAAATTTTCAAATAATTTTTACCTTTTTAATTTTTATTGTTATTACTAAACCTCTCATTATTGTCATAATAATAATTAATATTTCATTATTTGTAACCTATTAATGAATTATTAACACTGTCATGTTCCTTGTGCAATCCTCTTTAATTTAATATGTAATAGTATTAGTAGTAATACAATATTATATCTGCTACCATTTTAACCATTTTAAAAGCATTATTGAAACACACTCCTACTTCCAATTTTCTGCCATGAATTTTTTTGTGTGTGGTCAGGACCGAAATGTTGTTTGGCACAGAAAGAGTTAATTTACTATTGTTTTGAATATACATTAGCATTACCATTAATTGTTAACATATTAGTATTAGTATTATTAGAGAAAGTTTCCGACAATACTGTTGGGGTTGGTTGGTTGTAGGCCATATTTAAATATGATGTCACTAACACTTTTACTTTTACATTCAAGATCATCAAGACGGCAAAGAAAATTACAATTCGATGCTAGTCAACATCGATAAGCCGCCATGTTCCGATTCCGATTTCCGACACAAAGCCGGATATTTATACACAAAACCTAATTAATTAAATTATATCATAAAACCGGACCGTGGTTTGGTTCAGAGACCGACAGTTATCGTCATCCAGTGCCTTGCCGGCTGGCGTGGACATGTCTCCACAAATTACGATCTCCGACGTCATGGATCAATTCGTGTGTTGTCTTCTCATAACGGGGTCCCCCCCCCCCCCAAAAAAAAAAAAAAAACGAAAAAACGGTGACTGTTTCTGATATTTGCGATAAGTTGTCTTTGCGATTCAGCTTCCCTTAGAACGTTCAGATTGCTCTTTTGGCTGTCCAATTAATTTAATTTTCCGCGAAGGGGGGGGGGGGGGAGGGCTGAGTGGTCTCGAGGTATGGTGTCCGCCTCGAGTGCTGGAGGTCCCGGGTTCAAGCCCCGGTGATGCCGGGGTATTTTCTCGTGGACTTCTAGTAATAAAATTTCCCCTGGTCTCTGGGTAGTGAGATCGGACGCCCGTGTGTATTGTTGCGCACGTAAAAAATCCCTTGGTAGTTGGAAATCGAAAAAGAGTAGCCTAACGGCGCTGCCCGGGCAAAATTTCGCGTTAAAAAGCTACCCAAAAGTATTTCAGGATCCTCGCCGGTGCTACGGAGTACGCGCACTGAGCTGAGCTTCTCCAGACTCAGGTTTGAGTTAGGAGGAGAACGGAGCACTCATGGGTTGCACCCGTGTGCCGTGATGTTGATCCTTCGACTATACTAAACTAATTTTCCGTGCCATGACACAAGACTGCTAAGAATCTTCTACTTCTCACGCTGTCTTCCTCTATCTCTCTTTCTGCAAATCTTTCCAGTTGTCACAACCTGTTCCAGTTTTTGTCTTTTCATAACGTGGCCAAAAAAAAAAATGGTGACTGTTTCTTTCTGATGTTTGCGATAAGTTGTCTTTGCGACTCAGCTTCCCTTAGAACGTCCAGATTGCTCATTTTGGCTGTCCATTTCATTTTCTGCATTCGTATATCATACCACATCTCCATGTGACTAGATATCTGAATTTCTGCACTTGCCCCAAAATATGTTCTCGTACTGTGCACATTTGGGCACAATCTGTTTCTTTGATATCACCACGACATCTGTCTTTCTATTATTCAAACTAAGGCCCATTGTTTTCACTTTCTACAACCACTGTATCATTTCCTGTAGAAGATCCTTCTGACTTGTTGATACGACAGTTATAGAAATTGAGATTTAAACCAGATCTAAAATAAGGAGAACTTTGTCGTTCTAATGCTGCAGGGGGTAATGCGACTACCTTTAAATATCCAGGATACACCAGCCATAGCAATCCATTTCGAGAGGGGACGCATGGACAAGAAGCGGTGGTGAAAGGGGAAAACAACAACAACAAGTCATTATATGATATGGGCCAGTGGAATCAGGAGGGTAAGGGGAAATAATGAATATGGGAGGGTTTTGCTTATATCATCACCATCTCCCCTGTCAGCTGGCCTGGGCTTTCATGTCTTACCCAGATCTCAGTCTTTCATATTCTGGATAAAATCTGTTGATGAATTCCCCCATCCCACTGCCTCAGTTCAAATATAATTTCGCTTGGTCTCTACCTCAGCCTATTTTCCTATTGATCTTTCCAGTTGTCACGATGTTCTCCAGTGCCTCTCTTCTCATCACATAACCAAAGAAAGTTGTTTGCCTCTTTCTCATAGTGTATCTAGATAACGTTGGAGTTTTGTGATTCTCTTCTAGGTAATTGCGCTCAGTTACTCAGCATTTCTTCATTCATATTCCAAGATTCACTGCCATGAATAGAACATCTTCACATTCAAATACTTTTCTTCTTATTTTTTTTTTTTTTTTTTGTGTATGTTAAAAGTTAGTTGAATGTCCTTTACATGACATAACAGTCAACCCCAGCATTATTTGGCTGTTCGTGATTCCTGAGTAAGTTTACGTTCAGTAATTTCCTTTGGCGGTAGACACAAACACCTACGCTACGGTCTTCTACATTTAGTATAATATATTATAAATCTACATAACAATAAAGAAGATAGGGTAGGCTTAAAGAGTCCTACTTTAACTATATATATGTATATACCTTATAACAGGAATATAATTATTGTAGGCTTACTACTGTTACTTCGTCACAATATCCAAAGCAAACAAATCTGACGAAAGAAAGAAAGAAAGAAAGAAAGAATACATGGGTAATGAGTAACACTTGTGTATGATGTGCATACTTAAACGCGAAACTGCAGTTGCAGTGTTGAATCTAGAAGACTCGTACATTGGGTAAGTATTGTTCCCGGACGCTGCATATGAAAGCTGTTTAAATTACTTTAAATGTTTCTCTTGGTGTGAGTAAGTTGACCAAGCTTCACTGCCATTACTCCATTAGTCATTAGTCGCGGTTCCAACATTACAGCAAAGGGTCGTCCCCATTATGCTCCGTTCCCGTGCCAGTGAAAATCACATAAAATGTTCCTCACTGCCCCATGTGAAAAGTAGAAAAGACTGGAGTCTCGACAAATAACGGCCCGCTTAGGCACACTGTGCAAAATGCCACCGCCAGAATGTCACCACAAAAGTCCTCTACGAACAGTACAGTTCACCCCTGATGGAATTGGCAGCTTTCCCAACCAGATGTTCGCCAACAGTCTCAGTGTCTCTAGATATTGTTGTTCCATTTCTAGATGTTTTCTAGCCACCACGCCATTTTTCTCCAAAATGTACTAAGGACACAGGCTTAATAGTCAAGGACTTTTGTTTTAGCAGTAAGTTTCCTGTTCTTCTAAACTCTTTTTGTTAACCTGTTCGTTGTTGTTGCTGCCTTACCAATCCGGATGTTGATTTCCTGATCTAGGGATAATTTGCTATTTACCACTGATCCTAGATATGTAAAATGGTCTACCATCTCTAGTTCGGCGTCGTCAATAAAGATTGATGGTACCCCATGTGCACCTTGCGACATAATCTGTGTCTTCTTTTTGCTAATTGTTAAACCAAATTCAGAACAAGCATTGGAGAATGCAGATAGTAGACATTGCAATTCTTCCTCAGAGTGGGTCGTAATTGCAGCATCATCTGCAAACAGCACATCTATGATCATTACCCTGGTAGTCTTGGTCTTCAATCGCTGAGCATTGTAGAGGCCATCATCCGAGTCGAGTGTCAGTGAATGTATATACCACCATCCTGATCACGAAATGCATATTTCAGTAGAAGTGAAAAGTATATTCCAAAGAGGGTGGGAGCTAGTACACAACCTTGCTTAACTCCACTCTTGATTTCAAACTCTTCTGAAGGTGCATCATCAAACTTGATTATACCCTTCATGCCTGTGTGGAACGATTCCACAATGGACAGAAGAGTTGGTGGGCAGCCAATCTTCTTTAGTGTCTTGAACAGACCCTCAAGACTTACCAAACAAATGCTTTTGTGAGGTCGATGAAGGCAATAAACAGTGGTTGATTCTGTTCACGGCATTTTTCTTGCAGTTGTCACAATAAGAATATCATATCAATGGTAGACGGGTTCCGTCGAAAGTCACACTGTGATTCGGGGTAGACTTGATCTCCTAGGACTTGAAGTCTGCGGAGAACAATTCGGGCAAATACTTTCCCAACAATACACAGAAGTGAGATACCCCTATAGTGTTTACAGTCACTCTGATCCTCCTTGTTCGTGTACAGTGTTATGATGCTTTTTTTTTTTTAATGCCCACTCCTGATAATCTCTATTGGAATTCCATCCTTATCTGGAGCCTTGCAAGTTCATTAATAGCACACTTAACTTCTGTTACAATGGGAAGTGTGTAGAGGTGGTTAAGAGTTGGCAGGGCCTCCATGGCATCGAAGGCATCATCCGCTAGTTTGGTCTCACTTGAGTAAAGCTCCAACTAGTACTCTACCCTTCTATCCATCTGCTGTTTCTTATCAGTGATGATTTCTCCAGTTAAGGTTTACAGCGGTGCACTTCTTTTGATCATTGGACCACATGCTTTCTTTATCCTTTCATGCATGCTCTTGATGTTTCCCTTATCACTTGCATTTTTAATGTACTCGCATAACTTGATCCAACAGTAATTTGCACACTGCCTGGCAGCCTTTTACATATCCTTCTTAGCTTGCTTCAGCTCATTGCGAACGTTTTGCATTGTTCCTTCCTTATTTCTTAAGAGAGCTATCTTCTTCCTATCGAACAAGGGCTGCAGTGTCTGGCTGTTTGCCACAAACCAGTCCTGCCTCTTATGATCCACAGTGGCACATGCATGCCGTTATTTATTGTTCTTGATATAGTTTAATCTAGGCCTATTTTATGGGTGTTTCCACATCATCACGCAGTTGTTTTGAATTCACTATTCCGGTATGGTTTATATTGCTTACAAGCACTTCTGGGTAAGGATGAAATAACATCTTTGCTACACTTTCAAGATTCGTTGGAACTGTGTGAATGTGTATGTATGCTCTCATGTGGCAGCTGTAAATGCAGCAAAAGATGCACTACACTAATCAAACATGTAAGGTTTCTCTAAAAACAATCATCATAATCATGTGCCATGTCTCAAGCGTGGGCGGTTATGTTTCGCCCTCTTACTGCTACCAAGCAGCAGAACAAGAGAAATAACGCAGGAGAAAATTGGTACAGAAATCACGAACCAAATATTAATATAATCTAAAACGCTGACGTAGAAAGGAGAAATCGTCAGAAAAATTGTCAACAACAACAAACAGTCAGATCAGCAAGCTTTACAAAGTGGCAGCATGATTAGATTCTCAGGAGCGAGATACATTATATACTGGCTGGACTCCAATCTGATGGCTGACCAATATCGGACAGGAGGACAAGATCACTGATCTATATCTATAAAACACAATGTATGTGTGTCCGTTATTTATGCGTTCGCGAACGGTCCATCCGATTGAAATGACATTTTCTACACGTCTTCTTTTCATTCCCGTGCAGCCAACTGTCATAGTTTTTTAGTGTACAAATGTTCTTTACTTACTAAAATTTAATAGTTAAATTTACATTATCATTTCTATATAGCAAGGGGACTTAACATAAGAAAAGTTATTTCAAGGGGCATAACTTTTAATAACATTGCTATATACTTTACAGTCATATTGTTGCATTGTTTTCAAAGATTTATAAACTCTTTGTCTACAGTTATTTACAGGCATATGAGTTATAATAAATAATATGATATAATCTTTAAGGCATTTTCATAGTTTTCATAAAAATAATGCATCTATTTAAATAGTGAAAATTTTCTAACTCATTTTTTTAATTTTTCTTCAACAGCACATTAATTTTTTTTAACATTCCCATATGTATGGCGCATTACACCCACGTTGGGTATTTATGATGCCCACCCATGTTAAGTTAGTTAGTTAGTTAGTTAGTCGACAGATCATCCTCATTGCACATCGAACCATTCAGTCCTAAGTGCTCGGATCCCCTCCTCAGCAAATCCCGCAACGTGTAGCGGCTAACGACGCCAGTTCTGTGTTGGTTTATAAATCTTCTTTGGCTTCCTGCGTAGTGTTCTTGTTTGGCCACCCCTCTCTGGCCATTGTTGTAGATTCAATCATCACTTGGTTCTCGCAAAAGTCTTACTTCTCGTAGAGCATTCAGAATGTCGGCCTGGTCCATGGCGCGTCCGCCCTCCACAGTAGCCTCACCTGCGAGCTTGTCAGCCCGCTCATTTCCTTGTACTCCCGCATGCCCTGGCACGAAGATGAAACTAATCTTTGCCAGTCGAGACCGCTCCAAAGGCAGCCCATGTTAAACATTTCCTCAACGAGTTACTTTTCATGCATTTTAATGCTTATTGTTCTTTTGTTGTCAAAGAATTGCTTCATAAGAGATGTTGAATGAAAGAATGTATGAGAGGAAATAGAGAAGAAGGGCAGAATGTAGGACGGGCCTGCGTGCCCAATTCTTAACCCTTTGAAAATAAAGATTTTCGTTCGTTAAAAACAAAAAAAGTAATTTTTTTGTGAGAGAAAGTTAGTTGCATGTCCTTTGCAGTACTCAGCAGTCAACCTACCGCCCACCATTTATTGGCAGTTTGTGATATTTTGGTAAGTTTACTTTAGATAGATCTCTTCCAATCATATTTTCTACTATCAATATATCTATTCTTTTATTCTATCTATATTTTTAACGGGAACGGGCCGAACATAGATAGGTAGATAGATAGATAGGTAGGTAGGTAGGTACGTAGGTAGGTAGACAGACAGACAGTCAGGAACGGGAACTTATATGACTACTTATATGAATTAAATGAGATGCTCCCTACCAGGATGGGCGAAGCCGGGCTGGGTCAGACAGACAGACAGACAAACAGACAGATAGTCGGGAACGGGAACGGGAGCTTATATGACTACTTATATGAATTAAATGAGATGCTCCCCACCAGAAGCTGGGCGAAGCCGGGCCGGGTCAGACAGACAGACAGATAGATAGATAGATAGATCCCCGCCAGGACTTGGGTGAAGCCGGGCCGGATCAGCTAGTACATTATATATGGCAACCTGAAAAGCATGGGCCACTACGATCAGATTAGATCGGGCCTTAGCGAGTTAGAACAAGGTCACATAGAGGCAGTTTGGTGAAGGACAGGAGCACCAGGACGTTATCATGATAATCAATCAGTGATATGTGCAACAAGTCAATTGATATTTATATTTGTCACTACCGTCCCGCCTGGCCATAACAGGCACGGTATGCAAGCTGTCAGGGTCTTAAACCTGGCTCGTTTTTCCTAACACATGTGAGACAGTACAAGTACAACGTGATTTGACTTGAGACTCAACGACACAACGTTCAATGGATTTATTTACAAATCATATACGACACGATGATCATTACAAGATATAAGTTATACTTCAATACACTTACATACACAATACAGCTCGCAGTCTATCTCTCCAGATGAACAGACACTCGACTTTCGGGCACAGAAACCGCACAACGCCTTTCTCTCATCATACGTCCTGTCGAGTCCACGTCCCAGAGCTGTCTGTCTCTAGCTCGCAATGTGCCTCCCCACCTGAAGTGGCTTCACGAGGCATGCGTGCGTCTTGCTTCGTCCTTGCCTGACCGCTGGCCGTCTCGTCAGCCAGCAACCTCGCAGGCAGGTAACTACTACTCGCCTGGCGGGCGTAACGAAGTTACGGCATCCCGGCTGGGGAACTAAGTCGCCTGGCGGGCGTAACGATGTCACTGCATTACTGCACTACTCTAGACTCTGACATGCTCCCCCGGGCAGCTCCATGAAAGATGTCATCTTTCATGTATACTATATGTACATACTGGGTTAATATTTTAACCTTGTCAGAGTCGACCCTTCTGTTGTTATATACATTGGAATCAGAATACATAGACATACACATCTTGACATAGAAACATATAAGAAATGGAAGTTGTATTCAACGACATGTGGTGTTCAACCTTTAACACTTGTCAAGTTTCATCCTCTCGATGGCTGATTACCTCAATTGCATTATTGACCCAGTCAGATCGGCAGTACCAGCTCCAAGCATCTACCTCGCAGCCTTTCAAAAAAAAGTAATAATATGGTTTTTGAAACAAAAAACATCTGGCTAGACCGAAATACGACTTTACGTAAGTCGCATTAAACGCTCAAACCCTGACCTTATTTGGCCAGGAGCTCTCGTGTTGGTCTGCAATGTCGGTGACTCTCTACCATGCCCAGTAGATGGCTTCTTGGTGTGTTAACAATCTGGCAACAACATGGTTATTTTTACACAACACATACTCGTATACATTTCACATTATAGCCCTTTGGTGTAATGATGTAGTAACAACTGAATGAAAGGGGAATAACTTCAAAATTTCTGAAATATAATATTTTACAATAATTATTCTATTTCTTAGCGTCATCGCTTGATGTTTCTTCATACTAGCGAGAAAAAGTCGGTAGTATGAATAAATTAATCAAGATATGATTCTAAGATTACACTACATAAAAAATATAAATACACAATTTGTGTATTCAAACTTGTTGATTCCTAAAGATTTTAGACTCGTCATAGCTTTTTAAACTTTTGTTTGTCGTTTTGCTAATTTTGAACTAACTTTCTATTCTTCTCATTTTCTTCTCACTCCACTTCGTTAACTCATCACCTGTTAACTTTAACTTCAACCCCATATCGATGAAATCATTTAATGACGACATGATGGAAAATGCCTATGAAATACCAGCCACACAATTTGTTACAAGTGGTTAGTAAAGTAAATAATTTATAATTATGTTCTATTGACAATACGTGCCTAAATTTGCATCCAAAAGTATATGAAAAGAAAAATATACTCAAGTGCACCGGATGCGGTGAAGAACGGTTGGAAATCGGGCTAGGAACTGTAGGGTCGCTACTTCAAACACAAATGACCTCTACGGGCAAGGGTTTCAGATGGCACAGAAAACCTGCTTTGTTTTTGGAGGAAATAAATTAGCGTCTATTTGATGTGGTGTGCCTGCTTGTCACTAAGTTTTGATTAGGTTTGTATGGCGTTGAGTGTAGTTGTATGTCGTAATGTTGTCAGTCAACAATTTTTTTTTTTCAAAACACAAGTCACTTTCTTTCCAAAACTTTCTGCTTTCCACAACTTACTTTACAAAGACAATCTAAATGTATCTCAACACGCTACAACATTGATGACACATCACTTACATCAAGATGACATTCAGTAAGGACATAGACATCAAGTTTACAAGATGGCGACAAGGTCACAATGGCGACAATTCTACAATGTCGACAAGGTCAAAACGGTGACAAGTTTCACAATCACAAATGTTTTACACGTTTACAAGATCAAACAATATACATGCACTGTACAATCACATTTAGTCTTCATGTTTAAATAATGTAATAATATCTATCAAAATGAGCCTTCAACGATCACATTTACATGTACAATGAAGTTGGACAAAAATTCTAAGTTCACAACTCTAAGTTTAAATGTTAAATTATCTAAACTACGTTCATTTCAAAGCCGGACGAGCCCCCACGTCCACACATGTCAGGGTCTTAAACCTGACTCGTTTTTCCTAACACATGTGAGATAGTACAAGTACAACGTGATTTGACTTGAGACTCAACGACACAACGTTCAATGGATTTATTTACAAATCATATACGACACGATGATCATTACAAGATATAAGTTATACTTCAATACACTTACATACACAATACAGCTCGCAGTCTATCTCTCCAGATGAACAGACACTCGACTTTCGGGCACAGAAACCACACAACGCCTTTCTCTCATCATACGTCCTGTCGAGTCCACGTCCCAGAGCTGTCTGTCTCTAGCTCGCAATGTGCCTCCCCACCTGAAGTGGCTTCACGAGGCATGCGTGCGTCTTGCTTCGTCCTTGCCTGACCGCTGGCCGTCTCGTCAGCCAGCAACCTCGCAGGCAGGTAACTACTACTCGCCTGGCGGGCGTAACGAAGTTACGGCATCCCGGCTGGGGAACTAAGTCGCCTGGCGGGCGTAACGATGTCACTGCATTACTGCACTACTCTAGACTCTGACATGCTCCCCCGGGCAGCTCCATGAAAGATGTCATCTTTCATGTATACTATATGTACATACTGGGTTAATATTTTAACCTTGTCAGAGTCGACCCTTCTGTTGTTATATACATTGGAATCAGAATACATAGACATACACATCTTGACATAGAAACATATAAGAAATGGAAGTTGTATTCAACGACATGTGGTGTTCAACCTTTAACACTTGTCAAGTTTCATCCTCTCGATGGCTGATTACCTCAATTGCATTATTGACCCAGTCAGATCGGCAGTACCAGCTCCAAGCATCTACCTCGCAGCCTTTCAAAAAAAAGTAATAATATGGTTTTTGAAACAAAAAACATCTGGCTAGACCGAAATACGGCTTTACGTAAGTCGCATTAAACGCTCAAACCCTGACCTTATTTGGCCAGGAGCTCTCGTGTTGGTCTGCAATGTCGGTGACTCTCTACCATGCCCAGTAGATGGCTTCTTGGTGTGTTAACAATCTGGCAACAACATGGTTATTTTTACACAACACATACTCGTATACATTTCACATTATAGCCCTTTGGTGTAATGATGTAGTAACAACTGAATGAAAGGGGAATAACTTCAAAATTTCTGAAATATAATATTTTACAATAATTATTCTATTTCTTAGCGTCATCGCTTGATGTTTCTTCATACTAGCGAGAAAAAGTCGGTAGTATGAATAAATTAATCAAGATATGATTCTAAGATTACACTACATAAAAAATATAAATACACAATTTGTGTATTCAAACTTGTTGATTCCTAAAGATTTTAGACTCGTCATAGCTTTTTAAACTTTTGTTTGTCGTTTTGCTAATTTTGAACTAACTTTCTATTCTTCTCATTTTCTTCTCACTCCACTTCGTTAACTCATCACCTGTTAACTTTAACTTCAACCCCATATCGATGAAATCATTTAATGACGACATGATGGAAAATGCCAATGAAATACCAGCCACACAATTTGTTACAAGTGGTTAGTAAAGTAAATAATTTATAATTATGTTCTATTGACAATACGTGCCTAAATTTGCATCCAAAAGTATATGAAAAGAAAAATATACTCAAGTGCACCGGATG
This sequence comes from Cepaea hortensis, assembly GCA_963921405.1. Classification (NCBI taxonomy): domain Eukaryota; kingdom Metazoa; phylum Mollusca; class Gastropoda; order Stylommatophora; family Helicidae; genus Cepaea; species Cepaea hortensis. The sequence goes on along the minus strand of OY992876.1, from coordinate 473,300,123 downwards.
CGGTGAAGAACGGTTGGAAATCGGGCTAGGAACTGTAGGGTCGCTACTTCAAACACAAATGACCTCTACGGGCAAGGGTTTCAGATGGCACAGAAAACCTGCTTTGTTTTTGGAGGAAATAAATTAGCGTCTATTTGATGTGGTGTGCCTGCTTGTCACTAAGTTTTGATTAGGTTTGTATGGCGTTGAGTGTAGTTGTATGTCGTAATGTTGTCAGTCAACAATTTTTTTTTTTCAAAACACAAGTCACTTTCTTTCCAAAACTTTCTGCTTTCCACAACTTACTTTACAAAGACAATCTAAATGTATCTCAACACGCTACAACATTGATGACACATCACTTACATCAAGATGACATTCAGTAAGGACATAGACATCAAGTTTACAAGATGGCGACAAGGTCACAATGGCGACAATTCTACAATGTCGACAAGGTCAAAACGGTGACAAGTTTCACAATCACAAATGTTTTACACGTTTACAAGATCAAACAATATACATGCACTGTACAATCACATTTAGTCTTCATGTTTAAATAATGTAATAATATCTATCAAAATGAGCCTTCAACGATCACATTTACATGTACAATGAAGTTGGACAAAAATTCTAAGTTCACAACTCTAAGTTTAAATGTTAAATTATCTAAACTACGTTCATTTCAAAGCCGGACGAGCCCCCACGTCCACACATGTCAGGGTCTTAAACCTGACTCGTTTTTCCTAACACATGTGAGATAGTACAAGTACAACGTGATTTGACTTGAGACTCAACGACACAACGTTCAATGGATTTATTTACAAATCATATACGACACGATGATCATTACAAGATATAAGTTATACTTCAATACACTTACATACACAATACAGCTCGCAGTCTATCTCTCCAGATGAACAGACACTCGACTTTCGGGCACAGAAACCACACAACGCCTTTCTCTCATCATACGTCCTGTCGAGTCCACGTCCCAGAGCTGTCTGTCTCTAGCTCGCAATGTGCCTCCCCACCTGAAGTGGCTTCACGAGGCATGCGTGCGTCTTGCTTCGTCCTTGCCTGACCGCTGGCCGTCTCGTCAGCCAGCAACCTCGCAGGCAGGTAACTACTACTCGCCTGGCGGGCGTAACGAAGTTACGGCATCCCGGCTGGGGAACTAAGTCGCCTGGCGGGCGTAACGATGTCACTGCATTACTGCACTACTCTAGACTCTGACATGCTCCCCCGGGCAGCTCCATGAAAGATGTCATCTTTCATGTATACTATATGTACATACTGGGTTAATATTTTAACCTTGTCAGAGTCGACCCTTCTGTTGTTATATACATTGGAATCAGAATACATAGACATACACATCTTGACATAGAAACATATAAGAAATGGAAGTTGTATTCAACGACATGTGGTGTTCAACCTTTAACACTTGTCAAGTTTCATCCTCTCGATGGCTGATTACCTCAATTGCATTATTGACCCAGTCAGATCGGCAGTACCAGCTCCAAGCATCTACCTCGCAGCCTTTCAAAAAAAAGTAATAATATGGTTTTTGAAACAAAAAACATCTGGCTAGACCGAAATACAGCTTTACGTAAGTCGCATTAAACGCTCAAACCCTGACCTTATTTGGCCAGGAGCTCTCGTGTTGGTCTGCAATGTCGGTGACTCTCTACCATGCCCAGTAGATGGCTTCTTGGTGTGTTAACAATCTGGCAACAACATGGTTATTTTTACACAACACATACTCGTATACATTTCACATTATAGCCCTTTGGTGTAATGATGTAGTAACAACTGAATGAAAGGGGAATAACTTCAAAATTTCTGAAATATAATATTTTACAATAATTATTCTATTTCTTAGCGTCATCGCTTGATGTTTCTTCATACTAGCGAGAAAAAGTCGGTAGTATGAATAAATTAATCAAGATATGATTCTAAGATTACACTACATAAAAAATATAAATACACAATTTGTGTATTCAAACTTGTTGATTCCTAAAGATTTTAGACTCGTCATAGCTTTTTAAACTTTTGTTTGTCGTTTTGCTAATTTTGAACTAACTTTCTATTCTTCTCATTTTCTTCTCACTCCACTTCGTTAACTCATCACCTGTTAACTTTAACTTCAACCCCATATCGATGAAATCATTTAATGACGACATGATGGAAAATGCCAATGAAATACCAGCCACACAATTTGTTACAAGTGGTTAGTAAAGTAAATAATTTATAATTATGTTCTATTGACAATACGTGCCTAAATTTGCATCCAAAAGTATATGAAAAGAAAAATATACTCAAGTGCACCGGATGCGGTGAAGAACGGTTGGAAATCGGGCTAGGAACTGTAGGGTCGCTACTTCAAACACAAATGACCTCTACGGGCAAGGGTTTCAGATGGCACAGAAAACCTGCTTTGTTTTTGGAGGAAATAAATTAGCGTCTATTTGATGTGGTGTGCCTGCTTGTCACTAAGTTTTGATTAGGTTTGTATGGCGTTGAGTGTAGTTGTATGTCGTAATGTTGTCAGTCAACAATTTTTTTTTTTCAAAACACAAGTCACTTTCTTTCCAAAACTTTCTGCTTTCCACAACTTACTTTACAAAGACAATCTAAATGTATCTCAACACGCTACAACATTGATGACACATCACTTACATCAAGATGACATTCAGTAAGGACATAGACATCAAGTTTACAAGATGGCGACAAGGTCACAATGGCGACAATTCTACAATGTCGACAAGGTCAAAACGGTGACAAGTTTCACAATCACAAATGTTTTACACGTTTACAAGATCAAACAATATACATGCACTGTACAATCACATTTAGTCTTCATGTTTAAATAATGTAATAATATCTATCAAAATGAGCCTTCAACGATCACATTTACATGTACAATGAAGTTGGACAAAAATTCTAAGTTCACAACTCTAAGTTTAAATGTTAAATTATCTAAACTACGTTCATTTCAAAGCCGGACGAGCCCCCACGTCCACACATGTCAGGGTCTTAAACCTGACTCGTTTTTCCTAACACATGTGAGATAGTACAAGTACAACGTGATTTGACTTGAGACTCAACGACACAACGTTCAATGGATTTATTTACAAATCATATACGACACGATGATCATTACAAGATATAAGTTATACTTCAATACACTTACATACACAATACAGCTCGCAGTCTATCTCTCCAGATGAACAGACACTCGACTTTCGGGCACAGAAACCACACAACGCCTTTCTCTCATCATACGTCCTGTCGAGTCCACGTCCCAGAGCTGTCTGTCTCTAGCTCGCAATGTGCCTCCCCACCTGAAGTGGCTTCACGAGGCATGCGTGCGTCTTGCTTCGTCCTTGCCTGACCGCTGGCCGTCTCGTCAGCCAGCAACCTCGCAGGCAGGTAACTACTACTCGCCTGGCGGGCGTAACGAAGTTACGGCATCCCGGCTGGGGAACTAAGTCGCCTGGCGGGCGTAACGATGTCACTGCATTACTGCACTACTCTAGACTCTGACTCAAGCCTTTGCAAATGTTTCTATTGCCAGTATTCTGATGTCACGAGTTGGATAAGGGCAAATAAATATTGCCTCCAAATAACGCATCCTGGCTAGGATTCTTCATTCACTGTTCATTTTATTTGCGCTTCGATGACCTGTTGGAGGGTACGACCCTAGACCGTTTCAATCTCTGCCTTCCCCTTGTTCTTTTCCCCATTAACCTTGCCAATTGTCACCAAGTTCTCTAGTTTATTTCTTCTCATAATGTGCACAAAGAAATTGACCATCTACGTCTCATTTTTTTAATCAGTTTGCGGTTTTCATTTGCTTCTTTTAGGCCTTGCTCATTAGTTTTTCTGTCTCTCTTAAAATTAAGCATAGACAAATCAGTGAGTTGACAGGAAGAAAATGAGAATAAACACATTGTTTGAAATAAAGAGATGGAATGAGTGTATAGTATTTTTTTTTTTTTGTAAATAAGGAAAACACAGCCAGCTCCGATGGAAATACCATAGAAGAACTAGAAGCACTGGGAGAATTTCACTTAGAAATGATAACTAAAATGTTGAATGACATTTACAACAGTGGATATACCTAGTGACATGCTGAAATATGTATTTATAGCTCTAGCAAAAACACCAGGAGCATTCGAATGCAAATAATTTTGAACAATCAGCTTCCTAAATCCAAAAACATTATGAATGCTTGTTTTTTATATCAGTTGTTTTTGCAGTTAAGCTTCTCTAAAAATGTCCAGATTACTCATGTTGGCTGTCCAGGTAATTGCCTGCATTATTTTATAAAACCACATCTACAAAGGGATGTTTTCATCTTGTTTACTAATTATTCATAATTCACAGCCATATGTTAGACATGGCTCTAAGTAACATGCAAAAATTATTTATCTAACATCCCATAAATAGGACATATTGCATAAAATGTTTATTTGATAGAATGCAGTTTTTGCTTGTCCTATTCTCTTCTTTATCTCTGTGATGCATCTTCCATCAGATGACACCTTTGGTAAGGATGACTTTCATGTCCTTTTCAGGACCCATCCCCTACTGGTCCAAGCCTGACACCCAGCTCGTGCCTGTGGCTCCTAGTAGCTGTCAGCATGCGACAGCGGCCACCCCCAGGGCAACAGCTGTGATAGGCTGGCTAAACCAGGCATGGGTAGCCGATTTGGTGTCAAACCAAGCGGTAAACTAGGGTATGCCTACCCAGCATGTGAAGACAGGATTCGGCAGACTGCGCGGAAGAAATCATTCCTGATTCAATAGGCAAGACGGCGTTTACCTGCAAAGCGTTGTGGAACGTAATGAGCACGGCAAGGCACGTAGAGCACCCTGGTCATTATAACAGTGCTGGAGACGAATGTGTTGTGGTAAGAATAGAGCAACTCTAAGTCATGGTAGTAGTTGTGAGTTGTTCCTCTTTATTTTCTCATATAGTGGATGTTATCAATCAGAGACCAGATGTTGACAACACGTCTTGCCGGTAAGTTAGTGAGTTGGTAACTAACTTATCTACTACCCTCACTTCACTGCGTGACATTCCCTAGTTACCTCCCATTGGGGTGCTCACCCGTGCATTTTCGAATACTAGATCCTTTCTCCTTGCACACCCATCTATATCCCCTATCAGAGAGACTCTGTTATATTACCTTATTCACCCCGAAAAGTCTTAACTCCAAAACCTACCTTTAACATACTCTAATTTCCAGCAAAAGTAATATATAACTTGGGTCTTTTTATAAACCTCTGACGCTTATTATTGTCATCAATTATTCACTACCCCCTTATTACTTAACTTCTATTGAGATCCCTAGCCATCCGCTACTAACACTACTCTACTCAACCTCTCAGGGATTGTTCTATAATTATTTGCCATTACCTCCCAACATTAGCTAAGCCTTAAACTTCTCCTAACTAGGTAAGTTACAACCCTGCATGAAAGTTAGCTATCCGCCAATTCAGTATTCTCAAATCATCTTACTTCTTATAGCTAGCCACTATAAAACTCCCCCTCCTATGTACACACAATTACTTCTTCTTGGTTAACTAAATTTCTCAGCCATTATAAAACTCTCTCCTATGTACGTACAATTACTTCTTCTTCGTTACTAAATTCAAATCCAAATTTTTACTCTACTGGTATCATGATCATGTATACGTGCCGACGTATATTTTAATCATAAAAATATCATACTCTTCTAAAACAATTGTACACAAGATAGAAAAACAGATATGGTGCGCACCAAGGAAAGAGAGATAGCAAGAGAAATAATATCATTTATCCTCCCTTTCACACACGAAACTTTATGAAATAAAGTTTTTTAAATACAAATCTAAAAATGATTTGTTTCTCCCTAAGCCATATATTGTTATCTTCAGCATTAGTATGTACAATCTGAAAGCTCTAACCATCCGCATATTAATAACCAAAGTAAAAATATCTTCTAAAATAGCTCACCTAATCTCTGACCAGTACAAGTTCTGCTGCTATTTGCAGCCAGTAAAATTACTAACAATGACCTTATGTCTGTAACCTCGTCTTTATTCTTTATTAGGCCACGTATCATGGACCCTTACTATCAACCTCTACTTCCTGCTGTCACTTCATGTTTACTGTAACCACAGTACCCTAAAAAAATAATATTACTGTTCATATTTTATGAACATAGCTGTCATTCTAGCTATAATTATCTTGAATTATGCTATACCTACAGCACTCCAAAAAATAATATCACTGTTCACTTACTGTGAACATAACTTCTATCCTTTGGGATTCAAGCTATAGTTATCCCGGCCCATGCTGCAACCACAGCATGCAAAAAATAACATTCATAGTTCATATAGTATGAACTTACCTAACTTAATCCATCCCCCATATTTTGGACACTGCGCTCAGTCCATGTTTATTCTAGTCATTGCTGACAACCGCAGCGATTTTAAATGCCAACTATGTCCATTTGTTATGGGCATTACCTATTAAAAGCTGTTATCTACGGGAACAAAAATACCACTACTGACCTCATGTCTGTGAATGTCCCTCCTGTCTAGCCCTTTTGTCATAGCTAATTTCTAAAACCCTGCAACAGTATCTATAACGCCGTTAACCACAGCAACTGATCAATCCCCAGGGCACTTATATGATATCTATAACGTCATGGCACTCAATCCATGTTCACTCCAGGTTTGTTAAAAAAAAATCGACCCTATCAAGACCATGTCCTAAAGTTGCCCCATATCTTCTGAACGTAATTCTGCATCCAGAACTCCCAAGGACCCTATTAACATGTCTCCTTAATATGGACAAGTCGTATTGAACAACTATCGTTTCTGTTTTATAACTCCATGTAATTAAACACACACAAAACTATTTACTCAAAACTAATTGTAAATATGGTCAACGACAACTCAAGTATGAATACCAAAAATCATAACACTGTTTGCAAGTGAAAATAACTGATCAAAGTAATATGCTAATATTTAACCAAGGCAAACTAAATAAAACCACAATTCATGAGTAATTGGAGCAACACAAATCAAAACAGAACAATATCACCCCCCCCCCCCCCTTAATTTTCAACCAATATTTTATCCCCGACATTTTTCAAAATAATATACATAATAAAATAATAATCAATTTTAACTAAGACATAATTATATAATGACATGTAACATTATTAGTCCGTAATAATTTACACGTAAAAAACACAACAACTCATGACCAAAATTAAATGGCACCTAAACATTATACGTTTCGTTGAGCATGGTATCCCCGCAACCCAAAACCACCAGATGTCTACCTGAACGTAATAATGCGCTGAAAACCAAGCCCGGACGCACTCAATGTGTCCTTTCACCATATCTTAATGACCCAATGTGCAAATCAAGTAAACAAAGCAACATTCAAGGCTGGTCAATAAATCATTAAAATTACGGAGTTAAATTTACAACTTAATTATAAAGACCCAAACTGAAAACTAGAGTCAAACTAATTGGTCAAAATAATATGCTAATATTTAACAACTACAAGGCCATGGGGACAACAGTCGAAATCAATTGGACACGCCGACAGCCTAAAACACGACTCTCCTTTTCTCTAATATTTGTCGTTTGTATGGACACAATTGCCGGTCTCTCTGGCTGTGGGGCTACAACACTTTCTCTCTGTGGTCCCGTTTGTCATGCGGAGTCTCGTGGCGGAGCGAGAGCTGAGGCGGTTCGACCCCCGCTCGTGACTTGCGGGATGCTGAGCCAGCCGCTCAGAAAGCAATGGCAAACTACTGAGCGTGGTCTTGCCGGGAGATCAACATACAGCTGAAAGATGCTGGTGTTGACAGCTAAGTCCTGTAAGGGATGTGCTAGAAAAAAAAAATTGGACACAATTATCCCCCAACATTAACTAAAACACCTTATTCAAACACGTCGTACCTGCCCCAAAATAACGGCTAATAAAAACAAAACTGTTAACCACAGCCCAGATATTCGTTATCTACGGTGAGACAATCAGAGAACTATTCTGGTACCTCATCCAGTCTTAATACACGGCAGCATACTTGTACCACAGTTTATTTATTTCTTCATCCTATTTTGCCATCTTATAAACTATCTCTACGTTTCTTCACTGATGCTAAATTTCTGAAACATAATTTCTTTCTTTCTATAAGAGCCATATCCCTATCATCGTCCTCGTTTTCATGGTGAGAGCTTATAATATCTTCACTCATACTATTATCTCCATCAGGTTCTGATTCTTCATCCATTTCCTGCTCATCTGTATTTACATAACTGGCTTCTAATTTTTTTCGTTCGATATCTAACCTAATTTGTTTGTCTTGACTTCTTAATAACCTTTCTAAAACTGGGATATCTTCATCACTGGATGAAACTTCTCTAATTCTCTTGATTTCTCTCTCTTTCCACACAACAACTTTCTCAGAGTCAGTTACCTCTTCTTTCTCCACCACTTAATTACTTCATCCCCATCAAGCAACAACTCGCATTCTTCAACCATCACCTTCTATAGTTTTTTACTCACCTCACCTGACTATTTTACACTGGCTACACTATTCCTCATCAATCTCCCTCTCTTCATCAACTTCTCATCTAACACATTGGTCCTTTCATATGTCTTCTCGCTCTAACTCACGTTTCTCGGACCACGTTCGGAAACAGCATCCAAATACGCATACGGCTAATGACTGGTTCTACATGGACAATCTAACACAGTACTGTCTATCTCCTTTACATACTAACCATCAAATTTATCAACAGCTCCTCACAACAAACCTCATTCCGACGAGACATACTAATCACGTCCTCACTATATTCTCTAATTCCTCTGCATCAGGCAATCTCACCTCAACATACTTCCGCCAACGATACTGGATCTGCTTCATAAAACAACAACCAAAACGTTAATTCAACATCTGACATCCTGTCACAATCCAACTACTCTCTTATTTCAATTTTTCTCAATCATTCACTCCTCTTTCAAAAACTCTGAGTTAACCCGACTCAAACAACACATTAGCTCTAGCAATCAACATTCATACCCAGCCTACATCTCTTCGTGTCAGCTTTACACTACGTCAACTACTCCCGCACATATCACTCAACGTGAGCATCCCACGCCATCTGGCCACTCTGGACAAGGGACGTTTCAAACTCTAATCACTACAACCAACCACAAGATATGCACGCATGACACTCTCTGTCCTACCTTATTCTCTATAGTAAACCACTCTTACATTCAACATTTTTGTTTCCTCGGAAATACAATCAAACACACTCAACCTACCATAAGCGGCACGTCAACTTCTCCTTTTAACACGCGTATATTATGCGCTATCATTAAGAACCTGACATCATCCTATCCATGCATTCTACCCACTTCATTCTCTAACCAGCACGATGAACATACACGTTTACGCACGCAAGAACACCCCCTACGTATCTACAACATGACCAGACAGATCACTCCGATACTCAATTACTCCCTAGCTTCTCATCAACCTCTTCTTCAGCTCATCCTACACCATCAACTACTCAAATTATCTCAATGCGTTCCGTCACCCATCAGTTAATTCTCACTCAACCTTTCAGCTCTAATCATAGCAGATTGCCTCATTTTCAATATCTGTAACTGTAAAGTATTCAGGTCTTAAAGTCATATATTCTCTGATCTTCATCGCGTCGTCTTCTGTATAAGTCGGACCACTTCCTATTCTTGCTATCTGCTTATTACTCTTCTTCTTCTTCTTAAGTACTTTCTTTCTATTACCTATATTTGTTGTATGTGTCTTTACCGCGTCAGTCTGTTCAGTATATATCTTATATCTTCCCATTTCATCCTCTGAGTAGTCAGTACCTATAGTTGTTCTAGCAGCCTGTTTACTATATGTTATAGAAGAGGAAGCAACGTCTTTGTAATCAGAACTAGCACCTCTGGTATTCTCATTTCTGTTACGATCCTTCGTATTTCGGTCGGGTATATATTTTATGTCCAACTCTTAGAAGTCTGACTCGTCTGTCGTATAATCTCCTACATTTACCAACATACTGTTTGCAGATCTAGCCTTAATGCTTTTTCTAACTTTCTTCCTGGAATTCTTGGTCTTTGTCTATTTTTCTCAATTTCAACTGTGTCTCCCTTTACTGATTTCACCTGTGGTTGCTCGGAAGTCTCTACTGCGTTGAATCGACTTCCTCGTGCTATTTTCTTAGTTGATTGTACTTGAGTTTTCTTTTCTACTTATCAATCGGTGTCTGGGTACTCTTCTCCACATTACTAACTGTTTGTGTCTGTGTCTCTCTTTCCTGTCTGCCCCTAAAAATTGAAAACACCTTTTGACTACCTGAGTTTCTATTGGCCTGATCTTCCCTTTTGCTTGACTTTGCCAGTGAATATTTCAATCGTCTGATCTCGAACCATTGATCCCGTAATGTTTTCGCATCTTTATTATTAGCTGGCCAGTTCCATCGTTTCTTATTAAAATTCTTTCTCTTATAAGCATTGACTTCTGGCTTGTTATATTGTTTCTCCATATACCATGTCCCTGTCACGTCAGATTTGATATTTATACAGTTTATATCACGCCTGCGGAACTTTCTGTCATTGTTATAAAGCGGCCGTCTACTATTTGGACACGGTCTACAAAAGTGTACTTCCTGCCCACAGTTAAAGCAGGTTGAACCAAGACGTGGCCTTAGCGTAGTGGTTTTATATTGGCTATTTGGATTGAAACCTCGACCATGTCGACCTCTATTGTGTGTCCGTGTTTCTATATTATTTATCCTATTCCATCTCCAGCTATTTCTATTTTGCCTCCCATTAACATGATTCTGTGTGTTTACCTGAGCGCGTCTGTTGCCGCAAAACCTATAACTGTGTCTATTCTGTCCACAATTCCAACAGATCATACCTGTGTTACCAGTGTTTGTCTTGTATAATTCCTCATTGATTGGCTAAGGAAGGAGCAAAAGAAGAACAGCCTGATGTGCCCATTACATACCACCTAAAGAAAAGAATGATCAAATCAGTCAGAAGGCCACCAAAACCTGCTGAAGATGACTACCACGTTATGGACAGACCAGAACAAGTCATTGTTCTGTGCCTCATAACAGGACGCAATAGATTACGCAACCACATATATACAAGATTCAAGATTGGTGAATCAGCCATGTGCACATGTGGATTGGCGTCACAGACAGCAGAGCACATACTCAAAGACTGCCCAAATTACATGTCTAGGCAAACCTACTGGCCTACAGAGACGACAGCGGAAGATAAACTCTATGGACTGCTCAGTGAACTAAAAAGGACAGTTAAATTCATACAAGAGGCAACATTGCAGTTACAGACATATTTAAGGCCAATGAAAGAAGAAGAAGAAGCATTACATTACGAAGGTCAAGGACTTTTACAAAAATAGATAATTAGAAAGAAATTTTATCAAAAATGTTTAAACAATCATAACGGTACATGAAATTCTGTAAAATTCAACAAAATAACTAAAAAACAAAGTAAAATTTTTTTTATTTCAAAATCCCTTCGCGGGCCGCATAAAATCAGTTGGCGGCCCACATGCGGCCCGCGGGCCATAGTTTGCCCACCCCTTGTTTAGGACATCTTGGTACCACAGTATCCTCAGCACACAGGACTTGAACCATACTCAGCTGCAGGTAAAGAAGTGACAGTTGCCTACAATAACTAAGACTGGAGACTGATATCGACATCCAGATTCCCAAGGCAACATTAACCAGGTGACTCCGTAACCAGAATTGAGTCCAATTATTGCAAACTACCCTGGCACACTTGACCACCATTACACACATCTTGACTTGATATTTTCCACCAGGACCACTCTCCCACGTATGTTGGGGATATCTTGGCGAAGACAATTCTTAGTGTAGACATCTGTTCTGGCTGTAACTCGATTACTGTCTCAATGAAATGATATTTGTGATTCTCAAGAATGGTTCTGTTATTTCAGTGCCAGACTATAGATATTGTCTTGTGATTTATGTAGTACTGTTTAGCATATTCAGTGATAGATGTGAGTATTTTTCCTGTGTACAAGGATCTCCAAAAGGGAATCTGAGACTAAGGTGTAGATAAAGTATCCTTAAGTCTTACCCGGGAAGGTTTACTTCTTTAAAATCTAAAGGCATTTATCAAAGATATCTTGAGACTACAAGGAACCATACTTCATCCTGTTACATTTATCATGTGGCTCTGTAAATGGCTCGCTTGAATACAAGATGTACCACATTCATCTCACTTGAAAGATTTCTCTCCTGTATGTCTTCTCTTGTGGTGGCGCTTCACACTGCTAGCATCAGTAAAAAATGCACCACATTCATCACACTTGAAAGATTTCTCTCCTGTATGTGTTTTCATGTGGCACTTCAAATGGCCAGATTGAGTAAAAGATGCACTGCACTGATCACACTGGAAAGATTTTTCTCCTGTATGTGTTTTCATATGGCACTTTAAATTGCTAGCATAAGAAAAAGATTTACCACATTCACCACAATTGAAAGGTTTTTCTCCTGTATGTATTCTCTTGTGGCGCTTCACACTGCTGGTTTCAGTAAAAGATGCACCACATTCATCACACTTGAAAGGTTTCTCTCCTGTATGTGTTCTCATGTGGCAGTTCAAACCAGAAGCTTGACTAAAAGATGCACTACATTGATCACACATGTAAGGTTTCTCTCCTGTATGTGTTCTCATGTGGCATTTCAAATGGCTAGCTTCAGAAAAAGATTTACCACATACATCACACTTGTAAGGTTTCTCTCCTGTATGTGTTCTCTTGTGGTACTTAAGTCTAGAAGATTCAGTATAAGATGCATTACATTCATCACCTATGAAAGGTTTTTCTCTAGTATGTATTCTCTTGTGGCGCTTCAAATGGCTAGATTCAGTAAAAGATGCACCACATTCATCACATTTATAAGGTTTCTCTCCTGTGTGTATTCTCTTGTGGCACTTCAAATGGCCAGATTGAGTAAACGCTGCACCACATTCATCACACTTGTAAGGTTTCTCTCCTGTATGTCTTCTCTTGTGGTACTTAAGACATGTAGATTCAGTATAAGATGCATTACATTCATCACTTATGAAAGGTTTCTCTCCTGTATGTATTCTCTTGTGGCGCTTCAAATGGCCATTTTGAGTAAAAGCTGCACCACATTCATCACACTTGTAAGGTTTCTCTCCTGTATGTTTTCTCTTGTGGTACCTGAGACTGTTAGCTTCAGTATAAGATGCACTACATTCATCACACTTGTAAGGTTTCTCTCCTGTGTGTGTTCTCATGTGGCGGTTTAAATGTCCAGATTGAGTAAAAGATGTGCCACATTCATCACACTTGTAAAGTTTCTCTCCTGTATGTCTTCTCTTGTGGTACTTGAGACTTGTTGCTTCAGTATAAGATGCACTACATTCATCACACTTGTAAGGTTTCTCTCCTATGTGTGTTCTCATGTGGCGCTTCAAATGTCCAGATTGAGTAAAAGATGTGCCACATACATCACACTTGTAAGGTTTCTCTCCTGTATGTATTCTCTCGTGGCACTTCAAATGGCTAGCTAAAGAAAAAAATGCACCACATACATCACACTTGAAAGGTTTTTCTCCTGTATGTGTTCTCTTGTGGCGCTTCAAATTGTCAGCTGCAGTAAAAGATGCACTGCATTCATTGCACTTGAAATGATTTTCTCCTCTGTGTGTTCTCTTGTGTCGCTTCAAGCTACACGCTTCAGTAAAAGTTGTACCACATTCATCACATTTATAAGGTTTTTCTCCTGTATGTATTCTCTTGTGGCACTTCAAATGGCTAGCTTGAGTAAAAGATCCACTACACTGATCACACTTGTGGGGTTTCTCTCCTGTATGTGTTCTCTTATGGCGCTTGAGATCTGAAGCTTCAGTAAAAACTGCAACGCATTCATCACACTTATGAAGTTTCTCTCCTGTATGTGTTTTCTTGTGGCGTTTTAGACCTTTAGCTTGAGTAAATAATGCACCACAAACATCACACTTGTAAGGTTTCAGTGCTATATGTGTTCTCATGTGTCCGTTTACACCGAAACCCGAATCAAAAACAGGAGGTATGTATGGTGCACCATCTTGTGTTTGTTGAGGATGACAACTGACATAACCAATAGTATCACTGAGAGGCTTCACAGAGGTCTGTGTATGGTTTACCAGCCTGTCTGGATTTTGTAACTGACAATTCTCACTAGTCAAAGATAGTTTCACATTGCCTTCAATCACAGGAAACATATACTCTGACATTTGACAATTTTCATAGTCTACTAATGCCTTATAGCCATTTTCAGCCATTCTTGATTCTGTTTTACTGTGTCCTGTCACTGCTGGAATATTGTCACAACCTGTCATGATTATTGTTTTACTGAATCTTTGACTTCGGTCCTCACACAATGTGTCTGGCAGTTCTTGTTTCACAACTTTTATGTTACCATACATTTCCATTTGTGAATGCTCTTGTATGGAGGTGGACTGATAACTTTCAGAAGATGGATGTATTTCTGAAACACACCAAAGTAAACACTTTGTTAATTGCAGGATACATCAGTTTACAGTCTACAGACAGATGTGATAGTTTTGATGAAATGTTACTGCAAGTGCAATGTTACATGTATAGAATAACTACATGTGACTGTATTCGGTGAGAAACATATTCAGGGACATTCTAGTCCACAACTGTTGGAGACATGCTGTTGGATGAATCAGATGAGTCGGGTCTTAACAACAATGTAACATAACAATCACAAATATGTAGCTTGCTCTCTTGTCTGATGCACATCCAAATCATTTGATAACGGACATCCACATCAGTAAAGAGTTTCAAGTACCTAGGAAGTATAATATCATCAAATGGCAAATCAGAAGACGAGATCAAAAATAGATGCTATAAGGCAAATCTACTCATTGGACAAATGGCACCAATACTAAAGAACAAACATGTATCAATAACTACTAAGAAAGCACTTTACAACACAATCTTCCTACCAACTCTATGTTACCAATGCCAAACCTGGACAATGACAGAAAAAGAGAACAGAAAAATCATAACAACAGAAATGAGATTCCTGAGAAGAATGCTCAATGTATCAAAAAGAGATAAGATCATAAATGAAGAAATCAGGACTAAAGTGGGGGTTATAGGTGAAATGGCGAGTCATGACTGCCAACGCTTTCTGGTATGGCACATGATTGATTGATTGAGATTTTATTAGAAGACAGCAAGTCAAATAGTTTGGCCATACAAATAGGTTACCAACTAAAAGTATACCACAACAAGCAATGATGTGCAGACCAGAGGGAAGCAGAGGAAGAGGTGAGTAACAGAGTCCATGGGAATATCGATACACGAAGCCCATAAGCGGGCACTCTCCCGCTGTTTATACTTCACATCGACACCGCAAGGTACAAGAGGAACATGATGAGATGAGATGAGATCCACATCATTTGACAACTGATATAGAAAGTAATTGTTAAGAAATTTTGGGTACTGATGACGCTAAATATTATTTGACACAAGTTTTTAAATAAGAATAAAGCTGTATATATGTAACTTTTTTCTTCACTAGTTTTTGCAAATAGCATGTGTGGAATGATAAATGAACAAATAAACACACAAGTGATGAGACATGAAAAGAAACATCTCAGTATGCAAAAGAACTTTTTCCTACATCTTTTATGGCATATTTGCTGGACTGGGGTAGTCAGCATGCCTTCTATAATTATTCTGTGGTCAGAATGTTGCGCTTTGGTACAATTCTGAGTTGGGTTTTGGATTTCATGATCAAGGCTTATCATCATGTGTCCTGCCACTTGGCACAATCATTCACACATCTAGAGCTATCTTGGTCCCCGGTGTTGTCAATCAATTCTATTGATGATGTTTCTCTATACCACCATCAAAGTTCATCAAGCATTCTTTCTATCAGTCTGCCTCTGACTCTCCTACCACTGATTTTTCCAGTCATCACAATGTTATTCAAAGTCATCTCATTACATGACCAAATAACACATTTATTTGTATATAATGGTGGAAGTTCATTAGTATTTTCCCAGCAATCATTGTAAGTTACTCTGGCAGTCCAAAGTTTTCACAACATACATCTCAAAAATCACATTACAGCTGTCTCTAATCATTTCCTACATTATTCTGCACCTCAGAATGGGACACAATAGATTATGAAACCACATGTATACAAAATTCAAGATCGGTGACCCAGCAATGTGCACATGTGGAATGGTTCGCAGACAGCAGAGCACATACTCCAAGACTGCTCAATCTACAACATATCCAGACAAACCTTCTGGTCTAGAGAGACAACAGTGCAAGATAAACTCTATGGACCACTGAGTAAACTAAAAAAGACTGTTAGATTCATACAAGAGACAACATTGCAGTTATAGACATATTTCAAGCGAACAAAAGAAAAAGAAGAGGAAGATTTCCTACTTTATCCATTCACATTCCATGATCCATTGCCATTTTGTGATCAAGTTTATCATTCCATATACTATTACAAGCCAGATTATCAATGTCAACACTTTCTAAAGACATTGCTATATGGTACTGGTTAGTAGGAATCATCATCCAGTGCCTTGCCAGCTGGCATGGGCGATCGTGCCTCTCTACAAATTACAATCTCTGATGCCACGGATCAATGTGTGTGTTGACTCCCCTCCATGCCATGACACAAGACTGTCAATTATCTTTTCACGCTGTCTTCCTCTATCTCTCTTTCCACAAATATTTCCAGTTGTCACAAAATGTTTCAGTTTTTGTCTTCTCATAACGTGGCCAAAAAACAAGGACTGTCTCTTCCTGATGTTTGTGATAAGTTGTCTCTGCAACTCAGCTTCCCTTAAAACAACCTGATTGCTTTATTTGGCTATTCAACTAATTATCAGCATTCTTCTATAAAACCAAATCTCCAAGGCTTCCAAGGATTTTTTGCCTGTGTACTAATTGTCCAGGACTTGCAGCTGCATATTAAAACTAGTTCTATGTAACATGCAAGAACTCTTGTCCTGACTTTCAAGGACAGTGACTTATTGCACAAAATGTTCTTTATTTGACAGAATACAGATTTTCTGCTATTCTGCTCTTTATCTCAGTGATGCATCTTCCATCTGATGTTATCCATGTGCCCAGATATCTGAATTTCTGCAATAGATACATAGCAATTTGTAATGGAAGATAACATCCAGCGATGGAATGAAAAGACAATGGAAGACTGTATCATCTGAGTGAGAGGCATAGAATGCTGGAGATCCATCACAGCTGACCTTATCGTGGAGATGACAACTTATATGATGTGATTCAAACAGGAAACATTTTACAATGTAATTATACATAATATACAGAAGACACACACAAGCAAACAGGGATTGTGAACAAGAAAATAGTGAAGGATCCTTCTCTGAAAAAAAAGAGAACTATCCAGGCTATCAGAAAGGTACTTAACTAACCAAAAGATGGCTACTGTTCTTCATGGGTAGGGATAGATCACTGTTCCTTGTCTCAGGATGGGGCATAACAGACTAAATAAACACATGCATAGACCTTGTCTGTCTGCTTCATCACACTTGGGATAATCAAACAATCTGCTGATCATGTTATACACAAGTGACCTTTGTACACTGGGTGAAGAAAGGTATGTTGCCTAACTGAGCCAACACTGATCTCTAAGTTGCAAGGAACAGCAAAGGAATTTAAAAAAAAAAATATTGAGTTCATTATGAGAAATTGTCTGAACAAGGAGAAGGGAAAATCAAAGAAGAGTGAGGAGGAAGAATAGAAAGAAAGACAGACTGACAGACAGACAGAAAGAAAGAAAGAGAAAGTAAGAAATAAAGAAAGAAAGAAAGAAAGAAAGAAAGAAGGCAGAAATGGGGGTGGGGAACAAGAAGAAGAAGCATGTTATATATGTTAAAATATATCAAATTTCACTTATTCTAACCTTGATCTGGGTAGTCTATATATACTTCAAGTTGTTCTATCTTGACACTTGCTGGTATTGTGGTGTTCATCTGATCAAAGGCTGAGATCTCAGTGAGAATCTCTTTGGCAGAACTGTGGACACAGTCAGTCTGAAAGTTTTGGATAGGAAATATTTAATATAGATAGATACACAATGTACATGAATTTGATAGTGAGGTAAATCCTCTAGACGATAAGACTTATGTGCCCTAGGCATTTATGTTCAGATCAAATTAGCAGGGAAACATCCCTGCAGAGTAAGCTCACTTGTCTATGACCATTCACTTTGATATTTGGCGGGTGTGTTTAAACTCTGGAGCTGGCTGGTACATAACTACAGTCTTCTCAAAGTTTATATTCAACCCAATCTTGGCACAGGCATATGAGAAAGCTGAAATATTGCATTGCATGTCTGTCTCTGAGTTGTAGAGTGCAATCATCAGCAAACAGGAGCTTTCTGACAGTGTCGCTGGTAGTTTTGGTTTTAGCTTTCAGCCTTCTGAGATTGAATAACTTTCCATCCATACGGTAGTTGATGTCTATTCCAATGTCATTGTTTTCAAAGGCATTGGTTAGCATAGCTGAAAACATAAGGCTGAACAGTGTTGGTGCCAGGACACAGTCTTGCTTCACTCCATTGGTGACAGGAAAGGGCTGAGACAGTTCACCATTTTCCGTGTTCTTGCCTGCATACCATCAGGGAATAACCGCACTATTTGGACACACTTCAGTGGACAGTCATATGTCGCCATAATCTTCCACAGTCCTTCTTGCTAACTGTATCAAAAGCCTTGGTAAGATGAATAAAAGTGGAGAACATTTCAGAGTTCTGTTCCTGACATTTCTCTTGCAGCTGCCTTACAGCAAAAATCATGTCACCAGTCTCCTGTTCTTTTCTAAAGCTGCATTGACTCTCAGGAAGAAGATCTTGGCCGAGATAGGCTGTGAAGTGATTGAGAAGAATTCTGGTGAGTATCTTCCCTGCAATTGAGAGCAAGAAGATGCCTCAGTGGTTGTCACAGGATTGGCAGTTTCCATTATGTCAGTATAGATGGACTATTGACATGTCCTTGAAATCTTATAGCAAGGTCTCGTTAACCCATATGTTTGTAAAGTCTTGGTGAAGCTGCTCTATAAGAACCAGTCCACCTGCTTTGTAGATCTTTGCCAGGATTGAGTCAGGACCAGGGGCCTTACAGCTGGAAAGTTGATGGATAACTTTATTATATTCCACTGTAAGTATCATTAGTGGAGGGCTTGGGGAAGGCAGTTGATAGTTTTGTCATTGATAGAAGAGGTTGCATTTGAGATGTTGCTCAAATGCTCTGCCCAGTTTTGGAGGATTTCTTTCAGTGACCAATGTTCTCCCACCTGCACTAAGAAGGGGAACTATGCCTGGTGATGTAGGACCATAGACCACTTTCAGTGTGTCGTAGAAGTTTTTCAAATCATGTCTGTCAGCAAAGCCTTGAATCTCACCAGCTTTATTGCTCATCCAGGAGTTCCGCATGTTGTTGAAGGCATCTTTTTTTATGTTGTCTTTGGGTTGTTCAAATATGCCTTGTGGAGAAGGTGTTACTCTGCCAGAAATTGGTAGTCTTTGTAATTTTCATCAAACCAGTCTTTATGCACTGGACCTAGGATTTCCAAAGCAGTGTTGTAGATTGTGCCCTTTAGGGCTACTCACTGTGTTTTTGTGTCTTGATTAACTTACCCACTGGGCTTGAGGCGGTCCTCCAGCATATTTACAAGCAACAGCTGCACTTTCTTACTATTTAGGCAGGTGACATTTAATTTTTTCTGTGTGTGCACTTTTCCCCTTGAGGACGCCGTGGTGGTTTGATGTGCATGTTTATTTTTGAGAAATCAGATGATGGTCTGTCCAACATTCAGCACCATACATGGATTTTGTCACCCAAACGTCTTGTCTGTCATTCCTCCTGTCAATGACATTGTCAACGAGGTGCCAGTGTTTCAAGTGAGGGTGCATCTATGATGTCCTATTTCTCATGGGAAGACGGAAATTGTGCAGGTAATCAGGAGATCGTGTTCGGCACAGGTCTAAGGAGGAGGAGCCCATTGCTGTTACAATTTCCTACATCCGTGCTTTCCAATAATGCCACTCCAAGAGGCAGTGTCTATGCCTACTCTGGTATTGAATCCCCCAAGGAGTATAGCAAAAGTATGTCAAAAGTGGGAAGGCCATCTTTAAAATGTCATAATTATGTCATCATGTTTGTCTGCACCATAATGTCAAATGCTGAACACTCTTGACATCCTTAACAACAATATTGACAGCTTACAAGACAATGGTGTGGTTATTGTAATTTCTATCACATTTTGAAGCTCCTCGTATAAAGATTTTTCAGGTTCATGTGAAAACATGATATAAGAAGCAAAATGACTCACATCCACTGACTGATTTATGATTGAGCAGGCAAGAAAATGTAATATTCATCATCACGTTGCAAATAAAAGACTTAAATAAAAGTAAAAATGTGTCAGTTTAAAATTGCCATGGTAGGCAATTCAAATTACTGTGTGAATATGTGTCTTGTGTATTTTAGCTTGAAGGATTTATCTTATTGATCTAGTTTATGTTGTGTGATTTGTGCAGTACGTACCTGATGAGATGCTGCAAAATATGCCAGGCAATAAATCATCTGTGTCTTTGTTACGCAAATTAAAGTTGTATATTTTATAGGCATTAACGATTCAGCAATCAAGGTTATAATTATACAGACAGTTACTCTGTGATGTAATTATTTTAAAAACAGCTGTTGCACTAATTTGTGGCAGGAAATTAGGTGGAAAGAATAACAGACATTCTGACAATATCAACATTCCACAACATTAATTGATTTCTCAATTATTGATGAATGGTGAAAGCCTTATTAAACATGTCCTGACTCCACTGAAAATTTAGAAATGCTGTGTTGTCACAGAGGTACTCTGTGTTAACTCAGCCTCCTTGAGGGGTACCCTTTTTATTTCAATTGACTAACTAGTAGTACCACATATTCTCACACTGACTAAATAGAGATAACAACTGTTGTCACATTTAGAGGTATCAAATGTTATTTCAGTTGACTAAATATAGGTACACAAAACTGTATATTGTAAAATTTTTCTTCAACTGATGAAACATCATAATCCCAATGTAAATAATTTACACTCTTGACTCTTCCAATTAGTTTAGCATCCATCACAGGCATTACAATGTCTATTGTTTCAATGTTTTGCTGTTGTGTCCAAGGCAGACATTTACAACAATGTTAGAAGGATGACTGTGATGGTCAGTGCGTACATTTTTTAAACCATCTAGCCTTTATTTTGCAATATATGTGACTCCTGAATAATAATTTAATTTGCCTGATTACATTCTGTTTAATTACAATGTTGCCATTCTTCAACCAACTGATATCTGTGCTCCCAATGTTTGTGAATTATGTTTGACTACACTGTTGTCATTATTCAACCAAATGAAATCATGCTCCAAATTTGTTGTGAACTATGTCTGCTTTAGCTGAGGAATTGTATTCAGGATCTTAGTTACTATTTCATACCCTGTGATGGCCATGACCTCTCTTTTAATTATTTTACACCTATCATTAATTTTTTAAGCTGTTAATGTTGAAATATGCCATTGTAATTCATCTGATATGAGTGACAGTAAGGATATGAATGAGATACATGAGCCAATGACAGCAGAGACAGAACCAGAACCCTCATTAGATGAAATTGCGTGGGCAATAAAGAACCTGAAGAATGGTAAATCACCTGCATGTAATGAGATACCAGCTGAACTAATTAAAGCGGGAGGAGAAGAAAGCATACAAATCTATCACGCATTATGTAAAAAGATATGGAAATATGGTATATGGCCAAAATATTGGAAGAGAACTATCTTCATTCCAATACCAAAATAGGGCAACCTGAAATTATGCAGCAACTATAGAATTGTTGCCCTGATCAGACATGCAAGTAAAATTCTACTAAAAATCATAATGGGAAGACTTCGTAAGAAAATGAAAGAAGAAATTAACGTGGTTTAAGCTGGATTTAGACAAGGAAGAGGAACAAGAGATCACATACTCAACATGCGTTTAATAACAGAAAAGTGCAGAGAATTTAATATAAACCTATTCTCATGTTTTGTGGATTATTCAAAGGCATTTGACTGTGTACAACATCAGAAACTTTGGGAAATCATGAGGAATATGTGCTTTCCATCATATGTAATACAACTCATAAGATCATAAGAATGCCCTACCTGGGCCAACAAGCAGCGGTTAGAATAGATGGCAAGACATCAGATTGGTTTGGTATCGAGCAAGGAGTCTGTCAGGGATGTGTGCTGTCCCCCTATTTGTTTAACCTGTATGCTGAAAATATAATGAGAAATGTAAGAGATGACATAAACAGGAAGCTATATGATGCCCTAAATATCGGTGGTCATGACATACCAGAGATTCGGTATGTTGATGATACAGTATTGCTATCCACAACACAGAATGGTATAGAAAACCTAATAGCCTCAACCCAAATTGAATAGTGAAAATCACAACTTATATCTTAACATAGCAAAAACAAAGATAATGCATACAGATAAAACTACTATGGAGAAAGAAATATATGTTAATGAGGAAAAATTGGAGGTGGTGGAAAATTTTGAATATCTTGGGTCATTGATTACCAACAACGGTGACACAATGAAAGAAATTAAATGACGACTATTAATTGCTCTTCAAAGACTAAAACAACTGAATAAATTATGGAGTGGGACAGACAGAATGACAAACATTAGATTTTTACGAGCATGCATCTTTCCCATTGCAACCTACGCCTGTGAGACCTGGACACTTACTAAACAAGCTGAACAGCACACAAATGTTATAGACGAGTTCTAAAAATATCTTGGGTAAAGAAAAGAACAAATGCACCCATACTTCAAGAGCTGAATATTGAAGAAGGTTGGCTATTAAAGACAATAAAACAAAGAAAATTGAAATATTTTGGTCACTTGAAATGTCACGAAAGTTTGGAGAGAACAATAATGGAGGGGTATATGCCTGGGAAGAGAGGAAGAGGAAGGCCAAAGAGAAGATGGGTGCAGGATGTGGCGGATGATTTCCAGATAGGTGTATCAGATGCAGGACATCTTACTTATGATCGAGAGGTTTTCCGGAAGGTTGTTATGGGAGCGAGGTTCTGCAAAAGACATGCTACTGAATGAATGAATGAATTCATCTACTCTGCTGAGAAATTGCTCATCAGGAAATGGGATTAAATTACACCCATGGCCATATTCTGCATTACTTTTGCTACTCCACTATTTAGATGAAGAATCTCAGATACATCATGGCCAAGCCTATTGATATATATCCTTAGTAGATTCTGATTTAGGGAGCCATGATAGTGCAGTGTGTAGCATGTTTGGCTACCAGCCTGGTGATCATCTGTTCAGATTCCCACTGAGGCCAGGATTATTTTTTCTAAATTGATCTGGAATTCCAGGTCGACCCAGCCTAAACTATATATAAAATTTATAATAGACAGAACAATAGAGAATTAACTAGCTTACCTAACTAGCTGGCTTTGTCGCGAAGAGGTTATGTTTTAAACACAACTGCTGGTGATTTGGCAACAGACCGATTTGCGTTGTTTTTCAACAATAGTATGAGTGCTGGTCATTCAGAAAGCAACGGTAAACTACTGAAGATAAACTTGCCAAGAAAACACAAACAACCTAAACATTATGGGGTTGATTGCGATATCCTGTAAAGGATATGCATCTAACCAACTAGATTAACGAGACCTGGTCTCTGCTGTGTTACCACAGTTGTATCTGAGAATTTCTTATGAATATGAATATGTTTTGATAACATTATAGAAAACAGAAACAAACTATCTATCGTCTGTCAAGATGACATGATGTCAATATAGAAAACAGAATCACTACACAAGAGGAATTAAAAGAATAAATTAAGAATATATTGGAAAATGCAAATGCAGTTTTCTAGTAACATGTCTGATGTCAATATTGGATAACAATAAAACAAAAAGTACTCACTGCAGAAGCTGGTTCCAGTTTTATGTTGTTACTTGGTAACAAACTGTGTGATTCCATATTTCCTGGAGTCAATTAAACAGTGATCAATTGCTGTGTCTGAGATTTTCTAAATTATTATAACAAATATTTGAAATGTTCTCCTGCCTGTCACCTAAACTTTGTTGAATACTGACCCTCAACCAATTAACACAAAGTATTTTCTGGATGTTGGTGGGTTGGGTGGTTTTGCAGCTAAGATTGTCTATGGGATGAGGTTGCTGGTCAGACGACACTACAGTGTCTTACAGCTCCTTCGTTCTTTCATGTTTACCCCGACAGATGAGATTTCCTGATGCAGTCAACAGATTTGAGGAGCTTCTCTTTTGTTCAGCACAGTTTTGAATGCCGTGCTGTCTCACTAGGCCAGTATTCTATTTTTAGCTTGCTGCATTGGGGGATGATACCCTGGAGAAACACACTCTGCAGTTTCTACATTGCCAGCATGAGGCTAACAGGGTTGCCATTTTTTTGTGTGTGGACCAAACAAATCTAGAAACGGCCCAAACAACATCCATAAATATCTAGATTTCTTTGGAAAGTATCTAGGAAAAATATCCAGATTGAGAAAGTAAGAAATAACATATGTATTGATGTGACTGCCGTTCTCCCTGGCGAAGGTGTTTATGGCTATCGCCGTAACCCCGTATATTCTCGTGAGTAATGCAGCTGCGCCGAACCGGCAGCGGTTCGAGCCGCGCTGGTAACTTACGGGGGTATGTGAGCCGATCGTTCAGAAAGCAATGGCAAACTACTGAGTAGTTAGTAGTACATCAACAGCAGCTGAAAAATGCTGATGTTGACTGCAACGTCCTCTAAGGGATATGCAACATAAAAAATAAAACAAAATTAAAAAAAAAAAAAAAAAAATCATTGATGTGACTTACCATATAGAACCATGTCCTCATCTTCACTGATGTCTGTCTCAGATGAAGCAGTTGAAGCTTCAGATTCAAAATGACTCTGGTATGCTTTGGTTGTTCTAATTTCTTTTAATACACGATCAGGGAGCTGATAAGTTGAACAGCATTTTCCTGCTCTCGTCAGGCTAAATCGTATTGTCAAGTTAGCATTTAACAGGTCAAGTTTCATTGTGTTTCTTAGTTTACATTTTGTATAATTCGTAGGCCTAGTACTGAAAACTCTTTCTACATCAGCATTTGAATGGGGTAGTATCATGGCAGACATCGCACATTCAAAGAGCTTATAGAATTGACTGTTACCTGAGGCATCTTTAAATTGTCTTACTTCACTCCAAAAGGCTTCAGCTTCTGTTTTTTTTTTTTTTCTCCAGTCAACCAAATTTATCTTGGTTAACTGATATTCTGCTTCCGCCACACTATTATCAGTAGCCCCTAAAAATTTCATAACTTGTCAATATTTTGATATGTCCTTTACTGGCTGAAGTATGTTGTTAACAGAAAAGAGTGAAATATTTTTAAATACATCTAAATTTTCAGGAATTCTCTGCTTCAAGTGCTTGAATAATAATAATAATAAATACATTTTGTTGCGTATCCCTTACGGGACGTTGCAGTCAACACCAGCATTTTCAGCTGCTGTTGATGTACTAGGCAAGTGTTACGTTCAGTAGTTTGCCATTGCTTTCTGAACGACCGACCCCTATACCTTTTTCGAAAAAACCAGCACCGCCGTGTTTCGAACCCGGGTATACGGGCTCACAAACCGCGTTCGCAAGCCCTTAGCCACAGAATCTTGACAGCGCTTTCTTAAGTTGTTCTCTTCATTTTCTGTTAACAGTCCTTTTGTTTTTCATCTCTCTCACTCTTCATGTTCCTCTTGTACCTTGCGGTGTCGAGGTGAAGTATAAACTTCGTGAGAGTGCCCGGTTATGGGCTTCGTATATCGACATTCCCATGGATTCTGCTATTCCCTCCGTTCAACGTTTACGTGGTCGGCCTCTTCCTCTATTTCCATCTGGTCTGTACATCATTGCTTGTTGTGACATGCTGCTGACTGGTAACCTACTTGCATGGCCAAACCATTTGACTTGCTGCTTTCTAATACAATCTAGTGCTGCTTTAACCCCCACTTTAGTCCTGATTTCTTCATTTCTGATCTTATCTCTTCTTGATACGTTGAGTATTCTTCTCAAGAACCTCATTTCTGTTGTGATTTTTCTTTTCTCTTTTTCTGTCATTGTCCAGGTTTGGCATTGGTAGCACAGAGCTGGTAGGAAGATTGTGTTGTAAAGTGCTTTCTTTGTAGTTATTTATACATGTTTGTTCTTTAGTATTGGTGTCATTTGTCCAATGAGTTGATTTGCCTTATTGCACCTATTTTCGATCTCGTCTTCTGATCTGCCATTTGATGTTATTATACTTCCTAGGTACTTGAAACTCTTTACTTGTTTCAAGGGATGTTCGTTTAGGTGAATTGTTGCTGTTTGTTCTTCTTTAGTTATAGTCATTATGTCAGCAACTCAACTTTAACAGGCATACAAGGATTCCGCTTTTGTACCACACGCAATGATAACACGGAGGTTGTACAAAGGATACAAGTATAATACAAGTTTATTCTGAGCTTGATTTACAATAGCTCGGCGAGCGGATAACATCGTGGGTAATACATATCATGGTATATCGTGATGATGTTAAATGAGAGATGATATCGATGGTAATCTCTATCGAAGTTAAGTAGCCTAAGTCATATCTATTGATACTGTCCTTTCTAAGCAACACAGTATTCTCAGCGAATACAGCAGTCCGTCTTCTAAGCTGTCGAGTCCCGGTCTGAGGATCTTCGTGTCGTGTCCAGCCACGAGCGGTAGACCCCTTCGTGCATTAGCTGGTTTGCGTGCTTGGTGTTCCAGCACGCCGTTAATTACTGGTCACCCGGTTAGAGTTACCAGTGTTTTCCCTGGACACTTCTCGTGATGTGGGTTTCCCCATTCTATTCTGGTAACCCCAGCTCACGTCTTACGTTGTCCCCTTTTAGGACACGAGTGTGTCCAGTTGGAGAACTATTCATAGTTCTCACTCGTGCTTCTGTCCTTTCTGCCCCCTATCTCCTAGATAGCTATGTCCTCTCTATCTTGTTTCAGTCTATTTCCATAGTTCTACTATCTTGTCTATTAGCAGCTTTTTGACAGGCTCTCCCTCCCTCTGTGTTGTGTTACAAACTTTTAACTCATGAGTGTAACACAAGTAGTAATCTCCACAAAAAATTAGGGCTGTCTAATTTCGTCAAAGGCTGCATAAGTTTTCTAACTCTGCTCTAGGCATAAGACAAGATCTCTCCTTTCCCTCGTCACACTGGTGTACTACTTCACTTGGCTAATTTATTAGCACACCACACTAGTACAGTTGGCTAGAGACTGTGCTCATCCTAACATTATACTTCTCGGGAGTTGTGTGACCCGGACTCATGCCCTTTGGCCTGTCCTCAATTGCCAATAAAACTGACAACCCATACAAATTGCCTCTATTACGAGTACAATACATGAATAATATTCATGCTCCCATATAATATTCTACTCCAACTAGTATACATGCTTTATGTGCTAATGTTCACCTTTTTAGCTTCCGCTTGTGAAGACATATTTCAGTGTTACTCTTAGGTTATTTGAGAATTTGTTGTGTCCCCTGTTTGGAGTAGTTATCTCTCTTTGCAAATAATAGTGTATGCATCTTTATGTGTTAGTTTTACTGGTTGGTTGTGTGTTTTATATTAAACTAATGTGTATTAAACTTACCAATATGTGTTTGCGTCTATAATTTACGTGTATGTACTCTTTCGAGCGCCGTAAAGCGGTTTGTTGCAGTCACAAACGAGTGTGTAAGTCTGATTTATGACTACACTCCCGTTTTAGGATGCTCAAAATATATTTCCTATCTCTATCATCTAAGTATGGCAACTACACAGATAAAAATAGGACAACACACATTTGACACAGACGAATTACAAGAACTCGCATTGTGCGGCGACAAATTCCGCAACATGTCTCACTTTTCTGTTTTTGTTTCATTCTCTCATTCTCATTCATACATCTTTCAATCATCTTTCATTCCACAAAGGTTTTAAAATACTTGTTCTGTCATTAAAATATGGTTGTAGAAAAAATGGATGAACAATATATATTTACAATAAACAATTGGCTGAATTTAAACAGGTTTTCAAGCCAAATGACTGTGCTATATTTTATGCACTCGTCATTTCTGTACAAAATTATACATATTTAAGAGGAATGTTCACTACCAATCCTGTAGGTAATGATTGCTATATCTCATCTATTCTAAGTTGGTGCACTGTGCTACGCTAACTAAGGGAACTAATCTAACTAAATGATGAAAATGGGGGAAAGTGTGTTAGTTACCTTATTGTGTGTTAGTGCATAGGATGGTTTAAATTTATAAATGGTGGGATTAATTTCTAAGTGATGTTTTAATTAACTAACTCTTTAATAAAATGTGTTTAAATGATGGTAAACTAAAGTAATGTTTCCTAAGTTGTAACGTATGATGTAAGGGTTAAACTATATGAGTTACTAATTAACTGTAAAGGGATTTTACGTATTAAATGTTATTACTAAAGTTATATGGGTGGTTTTACATTCTATTCTAACTAAGAAAAATACGATATTATATGCAACTGTTATAAAAACATTATTATACATATCAGAAACAATCTATATTTAATTAAATTAACTAATTACATCCAGGTGTGTTGTCGGAGTATCGTCCTCTGTTGAATCTCGTTGGAAAATAGAGTTCATCTAGACAAAGTCTGGTACATACGCTCTCATCCTGGGTAATGTTGAAATAACGTTCTACTCATGGGGTGCATATATGGTGGTGGTGTAGACCTTTCATAATGTGTCTGTTCACTTTCAGTTGTACTGAAACAGTTCATAGTAAGCAAGTTCATGCGATTCATGATGGAAAACGGCACCATAGTGTCTGTATTCACCATCTAGGGCACTAGTTAACTACAGTGTCACTGACTTTGGTGATGTCGGATCGCTCTCTTCTCGTACCTCAGGTATCTTGATCTGAGAAGGTCGGCTTAATGTGTCTGCTAGCAAGTTCATGCTCCCCTTTATATGCTTTATAGTAAATGAGTAATTTTGCAGGATCAAAGACCATCTGTAGATCCTGTTGTTATGGTGGACTCCAGTCTGCATCACTGTAAGCGGTGAATTGTCAGTTTCAATGACAAAATGCGTACCCGCTAAGAATCTATGAAGCTTCCGGATACAATAGATGACGCTTAAAGCTTCCAACTCAGAGACTGAGTACCTTGATTCAGTAGGGCTAACTTTGCGGCTTACATACATTATTGGGTGGAAGATTCCCTCATGGAATTGGCCTAGAACGCCAGCGATTGATATAGCACTTGCGTCTGTACGGAGAAAATACGTAAGATTTGGATTAGGCAAGCGCAGGATTGGTAAAACGCTGAACATATGTCTTAATTTTGATAAAGCAGCAATTAACTTTGCATCTTGTACATTTAATTTCACAGATGCTTTCAAAACATTAGAAAAAACACTGGTGATTTCAGCTAAATTGGGTATAAATTTGCTATAGTAATTCACTAACCCAAGCAAGCTTCTGACCTGTTTCTTGGTTGTTGGCATAGTTAAGTTCATAATTTTGGTGACAATTTTCTCGTCTGTTTTCAGTTGGCCTCTGGTGATTGTGTGGCCAAGGAAATCAATTTCTTTCAACCCCAACTCAACTTTGGTTGGTTTAACAGTAAGACCGAACATTCTTAATCTATCGAAGACATGTCGCAGTTTCTGTAAGGGTGATGTCTAGTCTGCAGTATGGATACAAATATTATCAATGTACGTCTCCGTATTGGTCACTCCATGGAGAAGATCTCCGGTGAGTCGGACAAAGGTGGCTGGAGCATTACGAAGGCCAAAAGGAAGGAATCGCCACTCATAAAGACCTAGAGGTGTTGAGAAAGCAGTTATATGGATCGAAAGTGGGTCCATCGGGACTTGCCCGTATCCCTTCGTTAGGTCAAGTTTAGAGAAAATTCGAGAAGTTGACATATTAAGAATTAGATCTTCACATGACGGGATAGGCTCTGCGTCGACTTTAGTAACATTGTTTAAACGGCGATAATCGACACAGAGGCGAATTGTCGAGTCCTTTTTCTTCACAAGGACGATAGGAAAAGAATATTGTGACTGCGACTTTTGGATAATTCCACTCGACTCAAGATCTATAATTTCCTTGTCGAGATTTTCCCTGTAACTTAATGGGATGGAATTAGGTCGGCATTTGATAGGAGTGGTATCAGTCAGAATAATGGAGTGTTCGATCCTGTCAGTCCTACCTGGAATGTCGGAAAAAATGTCTCTGTATTGAGTTACTAGATCTATTATTTGTCGTCTTTGCCCGTCTGAGTTTCGGTTCTAACCGTATGCTATTGATTGTCCCAGTCGTGTCTACTGTCGGGACTGGTAGTTCAATGTCATCGTCGTCTATCTGGTTCAGGATTGTTGTTGTGCTACCTGTGTGTTCTGTTTCTTGACTAGGTGTGTATGCGCTGTCGTTGTCATATGTCGCCCTCACTAGTGTAGTTGCGCTATGTAGGTCTGTCGTCGGGTTGCTTGGTGTAGGTGCAATCTGTTCGTCTGTCGTCGGTTCTTGTCGTGAGAAGTAAGGCTTCAGCATGTTGATATGAAATATCTTTAATTTTTGGTTTATCGATATTTCATAATCGACATCTGATATCTTTCGTACCACTTTGAATGGCCCTTGCCATGAAGTTAATTATAGGTTACGTTTATCTGGTAGTAAAAGTAGCACCTCTTGATTGTGTTCAAGGTGTAGGGTTTTGGCACCCTTGTTGGCATAATGGCGGTAGATCTGGCCTTTTCTCTCCAAAGATGATTTGGCTATTACACACGCCTTCATAATTTTATCGCGTGTCCCTGTTACCATCTCGTACGGTGTTACTGGGGTCGGACTATCTACTGTACTAGTGACTAGCTGATGGTAAATTGTTAGGGGTCCCCGAGGGTTCGCCCCATACACTAACTCAAATGGCGAGAAACCCGTACTTGAGTGCGGAATTTCTCGGTAGCCAAACAGCACTGTTGGTAATAGAGTATCCCAATCAGTTGGGTTCTCTGCTGTTACCTTTGCCAGCATATGTTTGAGGTCCCCGTTAATCTTTTCTATGATTCCATTGCTGGCAGGGTGATAGGGACTAGTGAAATGTTGTTTAATCCCTAAAAGTTTTGTAAGGGCTTGCATAGCAGCCGATATAAACTGCGTTCCTCGATCAGATAAAATGGTTCGAGGGAATCCGAATCTAGCAAATAGATGTAAAAATACATTAGCCACATCTCTGGAGGTAATATATTTTAGGGCTACCGCCTCAACCCACCTCGTACAGAGATCCACGAGGGTTAGTATGAACCGGTTTCCTTTGTTCGACACCTGATTCAGGGGTCCAACGATATCCACCGCTACACTTTCAAACGGTCTAGAGACCAATGTTGAAGATTGGACCTCAGCATTTACATGCTTTCCCTTTCTCACTAAATGTTGGCAAATGGTACATGACCGAAAAAAAGTTTTAATATCGTTACAAAACTTAGGCCAATAGAAATGTGCTAAAATTCTGGCTCTCGTTTTGTCATATGCCAGATGTCCAGCAAACGGTGAATCGTGTGCAATCTTTAACACGTTCTGTCGATGTTTCAAAGGTAGCACCGTCTGCTGAATTTCATGGTTATTGGTGGTGTAATACCGCATGAGAATTCCATTATGTAGTTTGAAGTACCAAGAGGCATTTTTGGTTAATTTAGCTTTCTCACCTAATAATTTAAAATAAGGTGCAATGGTTGAATCGGTGTGTTGTGCCTCGATAAATTCTTGTTGAGTGGTATTGTCGATAGTACCGCTAGGTGTTAATAACTGTAACATCTCATCTTGTAGGTCATTTTGATGTGTTCGAGTTTCTGACCTAGTTACTGCATTAGCCGTGTGTGTTTGTTTCCAGGCTAATATCTCGTCATCAGTGCAGTGTTTTAACCCTGGAAGGCATCCGAAAACAAGGTCAGTACAGGGGTTCTGTAAGATAGCGCACGTAAATGTGCCGGAAAGGAACGGGGTATTTATACGGACTTTTGCCAGCGGGTATTTCTCAATAGTGCCAGAAAAAGTGCGGCATTTAACAAAATCGCCCGTATAATCCTCCTTGTTAACTAGTTCCCTTTTAACCCCGATTAAAGTGCTCCCACTATCGAGTAAACATTGGCATGGATGTTCATTGACCAGTGCATCGTGGAACTTTAAATTGCCTCTGGAGGCTAAAGCTGAATTTGCATCTTCATTGGAAAATGGTACAATGTGACCACATTTGAGTTTACCGTCCGTATGGAACTGATGACAGGTATCACATTTATCAAAGTCTAAAATATCTGTAACAAGAGCTACACTTTCACACTCATTGAATGGTAATACATTTTCATTCTCGCACTCTATTTCACTGCCACTATCAGACGATGTATCTATGAGCATAGCGTTGCTGGCTTTCATTATTTGTCTGCCCAAACACTTATTACTAAAATGGCCAAAAGAAGAACAAAAAAAAAAAAAAAACATTTGACTGCACGCTTGTATGCGCTCCTTTTGTTCTCCTGCTTTTTGATAATCATTTCGAGATGTGCAGGGTATGATGGATTTTTATCACACATCGAGAATTGTGGGTGATATAAATGGCAGTATACACATTGTGGTGGCTTTTGGTATGGTTTATCTTTCTTATGGTAAGCTTTCTGGTTGAAAGATCTGCTTGGTTCGTTCTTAGCAAACGCAGTAATTTCAGAATCATGTATAGATGGCTTAAATACATTTCGGTTCGAGGAAAAATATGCCGAACCACGTTTCTCCAATTGCTCTAGAGATTCAATGTCTGATTGTTGAAGGAACTTAGCAAAGGGAGTTTGGACTGTGGATATTACTTTATCCATAATCATTAAGTCCTGTAATTTGTCAAAATCCTTCCCTACTTTCGCCGCCTTCAGCCACTTACTGAATACACTCTGCACATTAGATACGTAATCTATTAACGTTTCGTTCGGTTTTGGTTTGATTTGTGAGTACTGGATCTGATATCCAGGAGCATCGAGTAGAAAATGCTGCATAATTCTGTCATGAATATATTGGTAGTTGTTTCTTAATTCTGTTGGTATAGACTCGATAACTTTTAAGACTCCCCTGCGAGATTTCTCATATAAATCATAGCCCAATCTTCTAACGGTATTTCCTGAAATTTGAGCTGGAACTCTATATTCTCAGTCCAGGCTGATATTGAACCCCCTTGACTAAAGGGTTTGATGATCCCTTTATATTTAGAAAATTTATTTTGCTCTTCTAGACTCTTCTGTTTAGTGGAAGCTATTTTAATGTGTGAGTCGATTTCCATTTCTTTCATTCTTAATTTTGTTTGTGAGTCTGTTTCTATTTGTTTTTGCTTTATCTCTAATTCTTTCTGTTAGTTGTTTCCTCTAATTCTAATTGCTTCTGCTTTATTTCTAATTCTTTTTGTTTAGTGGCGTTATCTAATTCTCTCATCTCTTTCTGGTGCTGTCTTTCAAGTGCTCTTTCATCTCTCTAGTGCAGCTTTTCTTTCTGTTTCTTCTCTGTATTTCTGTTCTGCCCATTTTTCTAGTTTCTCCCCGCTATGGCCTAGTTCTTTGCCAGCTTGGATACACTCACTTAATGTTCACATTGTAGGGCTTTATGTTCTTATACAAATGGTATATAAATAATTTTACAATTAATACATGTTACAAATTCACAATCACTCACTGGAAAGTAAGATGCATGGTTAATTGTGATTATCAAAATAATGGAAAAAAAAAATACTCATCTAATCAAATGAAAATGCGGCCCCTCGGGATGTTACCAAATTCGGATCTTCGGGATGTTTCCTGTTGTTTTGCAAACACAGAATCGAAAGGCTTGTTCGTACGATTGCTGTCTCTGTTTTATAGAACAGCAACAATTAGCATATGGTTACAAAATATGTTACACAATACATGGTTGTAATCAATTTACCTATCACCGTTTTTACGCTATTCAAATTACAAATGTGATGTGAATAAATGAATGATATAAATGATGTGAATGGTATGATTGTATGTATGAATCGTCAAATGGATAGTGAGATAAATCGTCAAATGAGTAGTCGATTGTCATCTTGTCTTCACTTCCCTACTGTCTCTGACTGAGCTCTGCTGTATGGTTTAGTCTGAACTTTAACTTACTTCCCTTGTACTAAATGAATTTGGCATTGTACAAGTTCGTGAGTAAATTCGATGAAAGTTGGCATCATGAATATCGTACACCAAATGTTAAAAAATAATCGTTAAACTGGTGATTTGGATATATAATTCAAGTTTAAACACAATCACAGTTTAAGTTTCCAAATTTAAATAGTATAGAATATCAAATATAATTTTCGTAGAATTTCACAATTTATGTGGGAAAATGGTCTTGTAAAGTGCTTGAAGGTGGTTCAAGCCCCACCTTCTGACACCAAATCGGATCCTACCTGTCAGCAACTCAACTTTAACAGGCATACAAGGATTCCGCTTTAGTACCACACGCAATGATAACACGGAGGTTGTACAAAAGATACAAGTATAATACAAGTTTATTCTGAGCTTGATTTACAATAGCTCGGCGAGCTGATAACCACATGGATAATACATATCATGGTATATCGTGATGATGTTAAATGAGAGGTGATATCGATGGTAATCTCTATCGAAGTTAAGTAGCCTAAGTCATATCTATTGATACTGTCCTTTCTAAGCAACAGAGTATTCTCAGCGAATACAGTAGTCCGTCTTCTAAGCTGTCGAGTCCCGGTCTGAGGATCTTCGTGGCGTGTCCAGCCACGAGCGGTAAACCCCTTCGTGCATTAGCTGGTTTGCGTGCTTGGTGTTCCAGCACGCCGTTAATTACTGGTCACCCGGTTAGAGTTACCAGTGTTTTCCCTGGACACTTCTCGTGATGTGGGTTTCCCCATTCTATTCTGGGTAACCCCAGCTCACGTCTTACGTTGTCCCCTTTTAGGACACGAGTGTGTCCAGTTGGAGAACTATTCATAGTTCTCACTCGTGCTTCTGTCCTTTCTGCCCCCTATCTCCTAGATAGCTATGTCCTCTCTATCTTGTTTCAGTCTATTTCCATAGTTCTACTATCTTGTCTATTAGCAGCTTTTTGACACATTACCTCTGTTTTGCTTGTGCTAATTTTCATGTTATGTTCCCTACACATTTCGTTTAGACTATTCATGTGGTCTTGTAATTCAGCTTCTGTTTGTGCTATTAGTGCTTGGTCGTCCGCAAACAGGAGTTCTCTAATGGTTAGATTTGCAGATGGTTCTTCTTCTGTGTTCTCGTCATGCGGTATTCTTGCTGTCTATGCTTGGCTGGTTTCTTTACATATGTTGTCTATATATGTTATGAACAAGAGAGGGGACAGGACACAACCTTGTCGTACCCCAGATCTTATTGTGAAGGGTTCTGAGTGTCCTCCAGTTGCTCTCACTATGCATTCACTGTTGTTGTATAAACTTCTACATAGGTTTGTTAGATGTGTACTCACTCCATATTGTTTAAGGATTTCCCACAGCTTATTTCTATCTACCCTATCGAATGCCTTTTCTTGGTCAACAAAGGCTAAGTAGAGTGTTTCGTTGAATTCGATTGATTTTTCTATAAGTTGTAGCTCTGTAGAGGGTTTAGGTGGCGTGCAAAGGGGAAATGGGTTTACTAACTAATGCACGCGTGAGCACCCGGTAGTTAAGTAGCTAGGGACGCTCACGCGTTGACGTGGAGGCGGGAGACAGATTAGTTACGACCAAGATCTCAAGCCAGTAGGACGCATATGCAAAATGCTACGTATTGATATAAACATGTCTCTTACAATAAACTTTGACAACGTTTCTACTTGGCTTATGCGTTCCTTCCGTTCCCTTCGTGTCCTGTAGCTCTGTAACAGGATGCAAAATGGTGCCTAAATGACTCAGGATCCCTAGTTGGTTGTCGCGGCACTTCAAGTAACTGGAGCTACATATCCAATGATGCACCCTTGAAAACTGTGAGTGAACAGATGGCTGAAAACATCAACTATGGCGCGTGTAAGCATTTTGACATAATTTCGCGCCAGGCAGAAACTGTTTACTGAGCTCCTCTGCGAAGATTGTGAGAGCCACTGTCAAATCATCTCCGGGCTCTGTTGTACCTGAGAGCCGTTATCAAATCATCTCCGGGCTCTGTTGTACCTGAGAGCCGTTATCAAATCATCTCCGGGCTCTGTTGTACCTGAGAGCCGTTATCAAAACATCTCCGGGCTCTCTTGTACCTGAGAGCCGTTATCAAATCATCTCCGGGCTCTGTTGTACCCGAGAGCGGTTATCAAATCATCTCCGGGCTCTGTTACACCTGAGAGCCATTATCAAGTCAGCTCCGGGCTCTGTTGTTCATGAGAGCCGCTTTGTCAAATCAGCCTTAAGATCCTTACGGGGTTGCGAAGCCCACTTTGTCAAATCAGTCTTAAGATCCTTACGGGGTTGTGAAGCCCGCTTTGTCAGTTCAGCCTTGAGATCCTTACGGGGTTGTGAAGCCCGCTTTGTCAGGTCAGCCTTGAGATCCTTACGGGGGTTGTGAAGCCCATTGTCCAAACGCGCTCCTGTTCAGTACTGATCCGTGCGAAACCGCTCTCGAAGACATGCTGATCTCTAATCGTTGATGGGACCAAATATCTGGACTCGAAATTGAATGGTCATCTCCGATAGTTATTGTGACCAAAGCTGACGGCTCACACCGGTTCATTGCTGATTTCAAGAGGCTTGTCCAAGCCGCCACCTGCGTTGTCGTTTGTCTCAACGGGCTACCAAAAGCCGCTGCCTTACATCGCTGTTTCAGAGAGCTGACTAAAGCTGCTCTCTGGTTGCTGTCTGATCTTTTTTTGAAACCTGAGGATCTGATCGTTACTGTCGAGACTGCTAACTTGTCGTGCCCTGATTTGGTGACCAGAAGACAGAACTTGTATACGCCGGTGAAGTAACTATATGTAGATTTAATTAGATTTAGTTAGATTAGATAGTGTTAATTCTGAATTATATTAGTTATATTAATTATTATTTCATTGAGACACGTAGCAAAGAACACGAAAGGTTTAAGCCAAGAATTGAAAAGGGTGACCATATGGCTAAAAGAATTGAAGGTAGCGGTCGGTGAGGTTGAACATTTTGTAGAAGGGTTAAGGAGAAGAACGACTGGGCAAGAGACTTATAAATTTAAGGTGGAGTGCAATAGAGTAGGAAAGAATAACAGAAGACAGTCACTGTTTAATGAAAACAGAATACAACATAACGTTATATATACTGACAGTTACTTTGAGCCAGATATGACTACGGTCAGAAGCTGTTATAATGAACATAGATACAGAGATGGGCCTGAGAGAAACCTTTCCAGGAAACCATGGAATTGGCCATCCTATAGTCTGAATGCTAGAAAAAGACGTGATGAATGGTTTGAGCAAAGACGGAGACAGTATCTGAAGGCAGGCTCGAAGGACACGGTAGAACACATAAATAGAAATTCGACTGTTCCTAAGGTGGTTGCGAATGTGACTGTTAGACAGGAAAAGAAGACGACGGTATTAGCAAAGAAAATAGACCAGGAGACTCAGACGCAGATGATTGAAGTGGTCGAACAGAACACCCAGACACAAATTGATACCGTGGAAAAGAAAGTCCAGGTACAACCAGCCAGCAAGATAACGAAGGGAAGTCAAACCGAGTTACTGGAAATTGTAGAAACTCCTCATGTGAAATTAGAAAAAGGAGACACAGTTGAAATTAAGAAAAATAGACAGACAAAGACCAAAGATGTCAGAAGACAGGTAAGGAAAAGTATTAAGGATAGGAATGCAACTAGTCTGGTAGTCAATGTAGGTACGACTGATGTGGCAGGTTCCTCAGATAGAGACATTGAAAGGATCCCAAACCGGAGCATGAAAGATGGAGGTATAAATAAGAAGAATGTCAGACGTTCTGGTTCCGACTATAGGGATGTTATCACCGTATCTGCGTATAATAAGCCTGTTGAGGGAGATATCATTAGTGAATCTTCTGAAGACGAGATGGTGTCACGAATTTGCAGCCTTTACTTCCCAGAACAATTTTCGGTTCACTTTTGATAGGCCATGTAGAGAATCAACAGACGAACAAAACTGTTTTCTCTATATTCAAGGCTATATAGTCTTGACGTAAGCTTGCAATGCCTGCAAGTAAACAAACCACCACAGATGGCTTTCTATTTGGGAAGTTAATTTGACACCAGTACCGGTCACCCCCAGGG
Source organism: Cepaea hortensis (assembly GCA_963921405.1). NCBI lineage: Eukaryota > Metazoa > Mollusca > Gastropoda > Stylommatophora > Helicidae > Cepaea > Cepaea hortensis. Next base: position 473,261,596 of record OY992876.1, on the reverse strand, counting down.
GTTATCAATCCAGCCAGACTGGAGGGCAGACTCAGGGGACTGAATGGTAATTAAACCCAACCAGACATGACGCAAGAAAACCTGGTTTACCAACAAGTTATAAACTTGCAGCTGACCAGGAGAACCTAATTGCTCCTTTGACATGACACCTGATAAGCACAGCTAGGAAACCGCCCAACCGCGATGGCTGACCTCCATCTGGTAGAGACTAGAGGTGCAAGGTGTGAAATCACTGATAAGACTCAGGGGGCTAAAAATTGTCAGACTCACAGGTGTGAGGGTTAGTGTGCATGCAGAAAGATTTATGACTGACATGTTGGGAGATAATGTGGCTGCCCTGTAGAAGAGTGTGAAAACAGACTTTGTAAAACCGGTCAGCTGTGAAGTGTCAAGACTGGCCACACCAAGTAAATGTTGGCTATTGAAACTGAAGCAGGAATGCTAGAAGGTGTGATAGCCTGTTGGCAGTGATAATTGCAATTACCGTCAGGGGGAGATAAGAAGAATTTATGACGGGAATGCCAAGGAGATAATACTGTCAGCTGGACTCAGCTTAAATAAGGGTCCCTAGCTTGTTTCATGTTAGAAAATGTTTGACTTAAGAACAGGTGAGACAACCAGCTCGTTTTGTAGTCATATGTATGATTCTTATGTTGCTAGATATCACTAGGAGAATTATTTCTTAGTAACTAGTCAGTCTATATCTGATCTAGGTTATCGCAAGAACTATCATTGTCGTAGGTTACTTGAGTGGGCTTTCTAAGTTCTGTGTTCAGTATCATTGTGCTTTAAGTGTTACTCTTGAAACTAATGGAAGGAGATCTTGTCTAGATATACTTGAGGTGTCGTAGCAGATGCTTGCCATCTCTTTCTAAAGACTAGTCTCGTTTTGGTGTGTGCATTTTTTTCTTGTACAGAATATAGTCAACTGACTATTTATTTAATTCTCACAACAGCAGTAACTAAGTGGTGATTAAACCGGGCAGATCAGCAAATATGGCTGGTCTGTGTGGTCACTTCAATTAGACTTGTTGTATATCTCATTTTGTAGCTATACAATATTAGTACTCATTAATAATGCCTGATGCTATTATGTTGAGTATCATTAGATGTCCATCTTGAAGTAATATAATGTTTATGGATATGTTGGATGTATGTATGTGTAATTTCATATGAATATACGATGCTAGGAATATACTTCGTACATATTCTTTTTGTGTATATACGTCTCATTTCGTACACATACAAACTAACTAGTGCATTATGCTATGATGTTAAAGTATCATAATATGTCTAGTTTAATCAGTATGTTTATGTGTATTGGATGTTTGATATATTGATTTGTCATATGCAAACCTACCAATATGAAGTGTTATGCTATTGTCTGCGCATTGGCACATTGGCCAACGATTGGGTTGGAAGCAGAGGTGTAATGGTACAGACATTACCCACAACTGGTATAGGGTATATGGTGCTAAACTTTCTCAGTGTATTGTGGGCGTGCGTTCACGGTAATGCATGGGAACCTGGCACAGCTACAGTTCACGGCTTGTAAGCCCGGATGACCCGGTACTATTATAATACCATTACCGACCCTGTGAGCTGCTAAACCAACTTTGGACGGAGCGGCTGTACGACACAGAATTTCTGTATTAGCGACATGGACATGGGGTGGCAGAAATGTAATAATTACAGGCGTGTGAGACAATTGAAAAGCCCGTCCCAGACTAAAGACAGTAGGGAGAAGGAGGACGGTGAACACAGTAGAGCTGGAAGATAAACTTGGCCAGACTGGTCATTGTATATGTTTGTGTTTTGATATGTTTTAATTAGAATTGCGCTGGTGTAAAACTAGATATAACACATTCTTGACTTTCTTTCAAGCTCTCACATGGAGCACCTATGTTACAGATCTCAAGAACGAGTGAAGACTAGGTAGAGCTAGGACTGGCAGGAGTCAGAATACCGGCAAGCTGTTTCTTTTTTGAGTCTACTGGAGAGTGGGGATCTGGACCACAGATCCAGATAGATCAAGTAACAAGTTACGTAATGTTTCTCATCACTATCTATATGATATCATCATCATCATTTTGAATAACATCCAATGTTTAATATGATTAGTAAATAAAATAGAAAATTGACCAATGTTCTAAGAGAGATGGATAGCATGAAAATGAATATACTAGGCGTTAGTGAGATGAGATGGAAGGGATCGGGCAAAATTATAGCTGACAATCACACAATAATTTATTCTGGAGGGGATACACATGAAAAAGGTGTAGGAATAATATTAGACGAAAAAACAGCCAAGTCAATTAATGGATACTGGTGTATTTCAGATAGAGTTATTATGGTAAAAATCAAAGGCAAACCAATAGACATAAATATTATACAAGTATATGCACCAACAGCAAGCAGTAATGATGAAGAAATACAACACTTTTATGACGAGATAGAAATGGCGATGGCTCAAATTGGATCACAAGAAATAATGATAATACTTGGTGATTTTAATGCAAAAGTAGGAAAGGGAAAAATGGAGGATGTAGTGGGGAATTATGGTTTAGGTACAAGAAATGAAAGAGGGGAAAAGCTAATAGAATGGGCAAATATCAATGACATGATAATTGGAAACACATGGTTTAAACACCATAAAAGACGACTGTACACATGGATAAGCCCTGATAAGAAAATACGCAACCAAATTGACTACATACTAATTAATAAAAGATTTAGAAATGCTTTAATTAATGTAAAGACAATGCCTGGTGCTGACTGTAATAGTGATCATGTACCACTATGTGGACATATAAAAGTAAGATTAAAGAGAGGGGAAAAAATGGTTAAGAACATGAGACTTAATAAAGAGGTTCTGAAAATAGATAAAGAAATGCAAGAACAATACAGAGTGACTGTGAAAAATAGGTACAATGCAATAACTAAAATACAGAGTATAGATGAACCATGGGAAATGTTAAGGGACTCCATTCATCAAACTAGCAAAGAAGTATTACCGGAGAGAGGCAAAATAGCTAAGAAAAAATGGATGAATGAAGATATCTTAAAACTGATGGACAAAAGAAAACAGAGTAAAAATGACAAACAAGAATACGCTAAGATAAATAAAGAAATAAAAGATAAATGTGGGAAGGCTAAAGAAAGTTGGTTAAACGAGCAATGCAAAAAAAATTGAATTAAATTCCATTAAAGATACAAAAAATATGCACAGACAAATCAGTGAGCTTACAGGAAGAAAAATAAGAATAAATACAGGGTGTTTGAAATCAAAAACAGGAAAGATAATATTAGAGGAAGATGCTATAATGAAGAGGTGGAATGAGTATATAAGAGAATTATATGAAGGAGAAAGGGAAGAATTAACAGAAGATAGTAACTTAGAAGGTCCACCTATTCTGAAAGAAGAAGTCGCTGACGCCATGAAACGTATGAAGAAACGAAAAACAGCTGGGCCAGATGAAATCACAATAGAAGAATTAGAAGTATTGGGAGAATTTGGAGTAGATATATTAACCAAAATGTTGAATGATATTTACAGCAGTGGATATTTACCCAGTGATATGCTGAAATCTGTATTTATAGCTATACCAAAAAGACCAGGAGCAATTGATTGTGAAGATTTTCGTACAATTAACCTTATAAACCATATCACTAAGCTTCTACTCAGAATCATAATGAGAAGAACCAAAAAGAAAATAAAAATGGAAATTAGTGAAGAACAGTATGGATTTGTGGAAGGAAAGGGCACAAACAATGCAATTTATACATTACGGACACTAATAGAAAGGTCAATAGAGAAACAGAGAGACATATATTTGTGCTTCATAGATTATACTAAGGCATTTGATAAAGTAAAACATGATGAACTGATTAAAATGTTGGAAGATATCAACACTGATGGAAAAGATTTAAGAATAATAAAGAATATTTACTGGAACCAAGTAGCAGCAATTAAAATGGGAAATAAAGAGGGTAGTTACGAACAGATAAAGCTAGGAGTACGACAAGGGTGTGTCTTGTCACCAGATCTTTTCTCCCTGTATAGCGAAGTAATAATGAGAGAGATCAAAGAGATGCCAGGAATACTAGTTGGAGGTTATAATATAAATAATATACGCTATGCAGATGACACAGTATTGGTGGCGGATAATTCAACAGACCTACAACAATTATTAGACGTTGTAGTAACAGAGAGTGCAAGGAAAGGACTCTCCTTGAATATCAAGAAAACAGTAACAATGGTAATATCAAAGAAAATGGTGACACCAAAATGTGACATAGAAATAGAAGGGAAAATCCTTAACCAAGTGGATAATTTTAGATACCTAGGGGCATTTATAACATCAGATGGAAGATGTACAACAGAGATTAGGAGCAGAATAGGGCAAAAGCCGCATTTCAGAAAATGAAGAGTATCTCATGCAATAAGTCACTATCACTGAATGTAAGAAAGAGAGTGCTGAAATGCTATGTAGAACCAGTTTTGCTGTATGGCAGTGAATCTTGGAATGTAAATGAACAAATTAAGAAGAAATTAGAAGCAACAGAGATGTGGTTCCTGAGACGAATGTTGCGAATTCCTTGGACTGCCAGAGTAACTAACGACGACTGCCTGAAACAGGCTAACGAAACTAGAACATTATATACAACAATAAGACAGAGACAAACAGATTTCCTCGGTCATGTGATGAGAAGAGAGGCATTGGAGAACATCGTAACAACTGGCAAGATCGAGGGGAAGAGGCAGAGGTAGACCAAGAGAAGTGATGCTGGATGGATTGAGACGGTGGCATGGAGGAATATCAGCAGCAGAGTTGATCCAGAAAACCAAAGACCGAGATTTATGGAGAGCCATGAACGCCTACGCCAGCCGGCACGGCACTTGATGATGATGATGATGAGTAAATAAATGTTGTAGTATTGTAACTCATAGTTCTGTCATTATATTTTTTTCAATTGTGCATACGTGTTGTGTGTGTACATTGGTGGGGGTTCACTTATACACCAAGGAAAGGAGCAGTCAGGGAGAAAAACCTGTATTAGGATAGTTGTCCTTAAACTGTAATTCAGACTTAAAAATCTATCCTAGCTAACTTTCTCTTTCCTATTCCTTGGCGAATATTCAGCACAGTTCATTTTAATTTTGTAACGAGCCACTTGGAGCTGTACGTTGGATATTCAAGGGCCTAATCTATAGTTCAGCCATATATATTTTGTCCCTAGTCAGTTTCTGACTACTTGGGGTTGCTCGCCAGTGAATAATACTTTCATCTAGCCGGTGGGGCACCCCGACTTCTGACAGATGGGAAGATATAAGAGATATACGACTTATACTGAAAATAGTGAGCAGACGGACGCGGTAACGACACGAACAACAAATAGGAGTAAACGAAGGAAAGCATTTAAACCGACCTATACAGAAGATGACGAGAGAAAGCTTAGGGAGTATATGAGTTTAAGACCTCAATACTTTACAGCTACAGATATTGAAAACGAGTTTGATTGCTACTACTCATGAAGACAATATTGTCAGAAGATACTTTGCTATAGTTAGAGTTGAAAAGTTGACTGATGAGTGACGTGACGGAATACCTTGAGAGAACCCGACTCGTTAATAATGTAGGATGAGGAAGTTGAGGAGAAGTGAGTGAGTAGTTGAGTGTCGGAGTAATTTGTCTGGTTAGGCGTTGTCCTTGCGTGTGTAAAAGTGTAGACAAATCTGTGTTCGTGGCGCTGATTAGAGAATGAAGAGGGAAGTTTTGAAAAGTATTCTGGGTGGAGTGCATGGATAGAACGATGTCAGGTGATTTGTAGTAGCGCATGGATGTATGGGGCGTTTGGTATATCTTAGACTTGAAGCGATGTGAAGGGAGATTGTGTCACTGTCTGAGCAAGCATAAAATACGAGTACCGAAAGGAGAGGTGGTCGGTACGCTTAGGGTGCGTTGAGTGATTGGTAGAATGTTGATTTGATATCTGATTTGTTTTCTTGGGGGCAACGGTATGTGCACGGGTGTCTTTGTTGTAAATGTGAAGTTGACAGCGAGTGGTCAGTGCATAGGTGAAGCGGAAGTACGAATAACTAAACGGCTGTGCATGAGTAATGATAAGAATAATTGAAAAGTGATGTGTGAATATGCGAATAATTGCTGAGTGGTGACGCTGATAAAGCATACCGGTGATTTCGTGGAGGACAGAGTAAGTGAGTATGCGAAAGTTGGGAGGTAGGGATAAGATGATTGGAAATTTGTGATGTCTTCTGTTTAGAATGTGTGGTATTGGACATAATTAATGAAAATTCTATGACAGGGTGACAGATAGGGAAATAACGTTTCGTTTGTCGTTTTAGGAGGCAGATCTGGTGTCGTTTGGCAGAATTATGTTGAAGTGAGATTGCATGATGCAGAGAAATTAGAGAATATAGCGAGGATGTGATTAGTATGTTTCGTCGGAGTGAGAATTGTTGTGAAGAGCTGTGTGTCTGTAAAGGAGATAGACAATACTGTGTTAGATTGTCTAGGTGGAGATGGTCGTTAGCCGTATGCGGTTGCTGTTTCTGAAAGAGCACTGTAGAACGTGTTTCGATAAATGTGAGTGGCGTGACTGCCATCGCAGTGTGGGTGAATGAAGTTAGGAGGGAGTTGAGTATAACCTGGAGTTGTTGTGGTGAGATGATGGAAATTAGTGATGCGGGAGAATGAAACGTTGGTTGCGTCGGATGGACGAGAGATTTGAACTGAAAGAATGTCCTTATGAAGTGAAAGTAGAATTAGTTGTTGGTACAAATCAAATCCAGGGGAAACAACTAGATTAGAAAATAAGTGTGCCGAGTTACAATTTCCCTTAGTAGGTAGATGAGTTGTAGTACGCTGAGATAGCCACACTGGATGGTAAATGGAGCAATTTGAGCTGTAGTTAACAGTAATTGTTTGGTTCATATTTCAATTACAGTGGTGTTGCTATGATTTAATTTTGTAATGGATGGAATATTATGAAGGGGGATAATCAATGGTTTGAGTTGTACAGTTAACTCCGAAATTGTTATGATTTATTAACCAGCATGGAATGTTGCTTGGTTTACTTGATTTACACATTAGCTCATTAAGATATAGTGAAAAGACATATTGAGTGTGTCCTTAACGGAACGTATAATTTAATTTTAGGATATGATTTGTTGTGTTTTAATTTTTTTACGGGTAAACTGCCGGTCCGTAAAAGAGACCGGTAATGGTAGATGACATTAAGTAATTTTGTCTTGAGTTAAATTGATGCTTGTTTTATTATGTATATTATGTCGGGGATAAAACCATGTATGTCAATTTGGGGGGAAAGCGTTCTGTTTTGAATTACGCTTGGTTTTTTTTATGACTCATCAATTGTAGTTTTTGTATTTTGACTTGTTTAAGGATATTAAGTTGATAACTGTTAAGACTTGTTTAAAAAACTGTTATTATTTGGTTCTGAGTTTAGATCAATAAGTCTAGACCTTATTGATTCCTTCGTTCAGAAATTTGCAAACGACTTTAGACTATAAAGAGAGACATATTCGCCTTGTTAGTAGTAAGTTTAGGTAAACATGGAGTGAGTGCCATGAGCTTCGATAGTGACTCGAATTTGAGCTTGCTGGTTTTTAGAAGAAGGAAACGTGGTTAACGCTTATAAATAGTATTTAAGGGTACTGCGTTAGTCAGCGTTAATAGGAATACACATGGATTGAATGCCATATGGAATATGAGGGATTAGTTAACTGAGGGTGGCCAGAGATGGGGCTGTAGATAACAGCACATATCATAATGGTCAAGGATTAAATTAGATACGTTCATGAACGATGAATGCCAGGGATGCTTAAGAGAGATGAGATAATAGGAACACACATGAATTGAATGCCATGTTCGACAGGTGAGGGGTTGTCGAAGGGGTTTAGTCCGAAGAGTAATCATATACTGTGGATATAGTACAATAGTTGGGGGATTAAATGATGAATAATGAATTATAAAGGGAAGTAAGTATGTTCATAATAAATGAACATTGTCAATATTATTTTTACGTGGCTATGGTATAATCATGATTAAACATGGATTGAGAGCCATGGAGGTTTGGGAAGGTGCGTAATGAGGTTAGTAGTAGTATGGTCTCTGTAGATAACAGGTAAAACCATAACAAAGGGAGATAGTTGACATTGAAGATCGCTGCGGTTGTCAGCAATGACTAAAATAAACACGGACTGAGCGTCATATGGGGGTGGATTAAGTAGGCAAGTTCATAATATATGAACTATGAATGTTATTTTTCGTCCTGTGATTGCAGCATGGGCCGAGATGAATATAGCTTGAATGACAGAGAGTAAAAGTTATGTTCACAGTAAGTGAACAGGGATATTATTTTGGGATACTCTGGTTACAGCAAACATGGACTGAATGCCATGAAGTTTGCGTGAAAAAAGGGGGTCTGTGATATGTGGACAAATTGATTGCAGAAGATACTGGTATAGGATAGACAGAGTGGAATATTTTTGTTGCTGTAAATACGGCATAAATCGAGAAGTTAGAGATGTTAGGAGATAAGGTCCATAATAAATGGACACTGATAATATTATCAGCTTATGCCTTGAGTATCACAGATTAGGCGAGCTTCAGACATGTGTATGGAGTGTATCCCTGGGTTGCTGGAGTGATGTATGTAAGGGTCAGAGATTAGGTTATGTATGTGATGTTTATAATGTTGGAGGAGGTTTTGAGTAGTAGAGCCCATAATGGACCTTTTGATTTGTGTCCTCGGGATGTGTTTTGTGGTTGACATTACAATTCGAGGTTGCTATGGCTGAGGTAACGTTCAGAGCCATGGTATCAGTGCTGTCTGTGATAGATGGACATTTAGGGGTGGATAAATTAGGTGAGGTTCGGAGATATGATATGAAATTGCCATAATAAGTGGTATAATTGAATTGTGAGAGATATGTATTTTTTTTTTTTTTTTAGACTTTACTGCATAAAGTCTCAGGGTGACATGGTGGGGTAAATGTGAGTATGGTTTTGTGAGGAAGAGTTCTTGTTCTTTGATCTCCGGTGGTCACCGATTCTTTGTCTTCCTATCGTGTGTTAGTACGAATGAATTCAAGTTGGTTAAATGTGGAGAATTAGTAATGCTGAGGTAATGATTATTGGCGTAGACATGTTGGTGATGATGATAGGGAGTATGAAGTATTTTCAGAAGAGTATGGCGTTTTGAATTTTTATGTTTAAGATCAGATATTGATATGTATGTACGTGATGAAAAGTGAAATTTAAAAAAAAGAGGTTTAAGCGGATCGCTTGTGACTTGTGGAAGAGAAGAAGAAGTATTTTGAAAAGGTACACATATATGCTGGGGTATTATAATGAATAGAGGAAATAGCAGTTAGCTAAGTCCATGTTTGGTTGGAAAGTATATTATAAAGTAAGATGTTGGAATATAGAAGAAATAATTATGGTGTAATGTTGATGCTGAATGAAGAAGAAGTATAAGTTCACGATAAATAATGGAGGAAGTGTAAGATTTGTTGGAGGTCATAGCAGTTGGCTATAAGACATAAGTAGTAGAGTAGTGGAGTAGAATGACTGGGGAGTGATGAATGTTACAGCTTAGAGGTAGGGGAGACTGGGGAGAAATGGACCAGCAATTTTGTAGTTTTCAATTTTTGCTCATCACCGGAACAGATTTTATCGAAACATAACAAAACCATGACTAAAATGTTGTACATTCATTTATTTTAAAAGGGGAAAACATTTAGCAATCTATTTCTATATGTTTCTTTACAAAATGCATTTCAAAAATGTATATGAACATGGGGAGAAATTGACCACCATTGGGGTGAAATGGACCAGCACGTGGGGAGCAATGGACCATAGTGGGGAGAAATGGACCTTTTTTAAAAAGAAGCAGCAACAACTCATCCATATTGCTATAAGAAATAAATAATCATTAAAAGGATATTTGCAGTTTTTTTTTATTATTTTAAGCGACAGTAAAAAAGTTTAATATGATATATTAATCTAATATAAAGTTTTATCGAACATTTATGCCTGCAAGACTTTCTTTGAAGACATAGCCATCTTTGGTCCTAGAAGTGGTTCCAGTGATTGTAGATCTAGTAAGCTGTGCTTTAATACATGTAATTGAGACACTGGCGACATCTTCTACCTTAGGCTTAACAAATTTACCAGCAACCTTCTCACTCTTGCGCAAGAACTCTACCTCAACATCACCATCATCATCAATGTCTCCCCGATATTCACATAGCACACACTGGCCTTCAAAAACCTCACGCACACCAGTCAAGCTAACCGTAAACTCCTCATTTTCACCAAATGAAACATCAAAATCTGTGTCATCACAAAACGAAATGTCAGTTTCTGGATCTGAATCAACATCAAGTTCTTTCAGCAGCTGTCTCTTTGCCTTTTTGGGTGGAACTTTTGCTGCCTTTTCTTTCATCACCGCTCTTTCCCTAATTCGATCCATTTCTGGCGTAGAAGTAGCCAGCATAGTTTTTCCTCTTTTCCTCATATTATTTGAATCTTTTCGCGGACCAGTTTTTGGTAGTCCTCTGAAAACATGAGGCGAAGTAAAGGAAGAAGTAGCTTTATGTTGAAGACTCCCTGATATTTCCTGCAAGTCATCTACAAGGTTCTCAACATTACACTCTTTCTGATTTTCATGAAATTCTTGTGCAGTTTGATCTGTGCTGGTACCACAATGTGGAGATGCTGATCCTGTCTGTTCATTGCTTTCTAAAGTGGCATTTTCACTGTCCTTGCTGATGGGCCTGTTCGTTATTTCTGAAGGCATAAAATCATCTTCTGTAAAAACATCTTCGTTAAAGGGCCAACTACCTGACACTGCAAAGCCTGATTGAATGTTAATGGGAGTTGCCGCTTTAAGAAAAGCGTGGCCTCCTAGATTTGCAACTTGATAGATTGTCAGTGGTGTCGCAACATTTTTCATCATCCATGAATCACATGCATTGTTGTAGACCGACTTCATGGGTCCAAAATCTGAACGGTCCAAGGGCTGAGTTTTAGATGAGGTGTGTGGTGGCAACGTGATCACATGAATGTTGTTTTTCTTGCACAGTTCAAGTGATTCAAATGAAATGTGGGAATCGTGATTGTCCAAGATCAAAATCAAAGGGAAGTCTTTGGAAGGTCTTGAATGCTTAATGAAGTGATTTATAACTTTGACGAAATTATCACGTGTCATCCAACCTGATTCATTCACAAGGCCAAGGGAACCTTCAGGTGCTCCAGCAAGCATAAAATTCTTAAAATATTTTCTGGGAAACACAAAAACTGGAGGGATAATGTGACCCGCAGCTGACACAATGCAACAGATTGTGACCAGTTCTCCTCTTTCTCTGGATGTCACCTGGCCTATTTGCTTCACTCCTCGTGGGGCAATTACTTTTGGCACTTTCTGTACAGTGGTCAGACCTGACTCATCCAAATTGTAGATTTGAGCTCCACTCACATTTAGTTTTGTAATGGTTTCCTTCACAATGTTGAAGAAGGTGCAAATATTATGTTTGTTGAAAGCTGTAGCTCTAGCCAGAGATGTTGCCTCAGGTTGCCTTATGGTCAGCTCGGGATTCCGTCGCAAAAATCCACAAAGCCAGTCATTCCCTGCCATCATTTGCTCATCTCAGGTTAACTCTTTCGCTACCGTGATCCCATCTGTTGACACGTTGTATTTCCTGAGATGGCAGTCCGCCGTTTTAGTGCCACAAAATGATCAGTGGTTTATTTCACATATTTCTGCTCCGTTTCGGAATTTTAAGTTACAGTAAACTAGACAGTCGTACAGCCGAAAGATCTCTACGCCATCTTGATGCGGTCAATCATTTTCTAATATTGGATTCTTGTGAATTTTCAGTTTTAAGGTAGTGTTAATTTGTTTTTTCACAATGGAAACGCCCACCAGTTTGCGTCCACGTAGTATGACTTGAGATCAAGCTAGATTATTGTTTATAACTGTTTTAAACAATAGTGATTCCCTTATCAGTGAATATTTAGAAAGAATTTTTAGTTGTGTCTAAAGTTTTAGCACGTGGTGATAAAAAAAAAACAGTGAATGTTCGTCAACAGCTGAGTGTTTGACAACGAAGCACGAATGGCTGAAGTTTACGTCTGTCATTATTGCTATGGGACTTGATCCAAGACCATGTATCAAAGACTACTGGTGTACAAGTGCACATTTATATACTCCTTGGTATGCCACTGCCACTACGTTTCCCAGTAATCAATTAGAAAATTATAATATATTTATCACACCATGTTTCATGTATGTCAACCTGAGGGTACCCACACACAAAAAAAAAAAAAAAAAAAAAAAAATTGATCCTCTTGTTGACATGATTCTGAAGAATATCCAGGAAGCATTTTACCCATTTGAAAATGTGTCCATTGATGAAATGATTATTTGGTGGAAGGGCTAAATAAAGCTAAAAAACAAACATGCATTGTTGTCTCTACAAAGTCTGTAGTTAGAACTGTTGAGAGCGGATTGCGAAAACCGCAAAGCATGCCGAAGATGGTCTCCATGAAAATAACACGGCGATGAATGGCTGCGACAGAATGGACCAAATGGTTGGATATTATAATATCCATGATAGGAAAACCATTAAGTGGTGGAAGAAGATCTACTACTAGATCTTTGAAATTGCACAGATCAATGCTCACATCCTACATTCCATATGGCAAACAGAGAAAGGAGGATAAAAATTGTTATAGAAGGATTTCAAGTAAAGGAAAGTGCTCATCGCAAAGTAGCTCAGAGTATTCCTGAAAGTTTGACACTCTGCCTGCCGAAGAATTTCAGTCTGTTGCAGGAAATTATGCCGAAAGATTTACATGAGCCAAGCATTTAATTTAATGAATTATAATAGAAATAATATAATATAAATAATAGAATTTGTCGGTGTCAATAGAGACTGTGTTTTTTGTAGCACTCGAACTAAACGACACATATCATCTTTTGTTTGCTCCGGCTGCACTAATAGACCAGACTTGTGCGCCAAAGTTTGCTTTGCAGCCTATCACAAATAGACTGCCACATATAGTAAATAAAAACAAACAGACATGACAATTAAATGTAAATCTGCCAAGTGTTTTCCTAACTTTTGTCTGAAAAAAGAAAAATACATGATTCAGAATCTGCGGCAAAACTTCTTTTCGGATGGTTGATTCGGAGCAATTGTATTTATAGTTTAGAAAAGTGTTGTTTGTGCAGTAAATTCAACAGGATTAGCAGTGATCAGGATATTGGATAACAACGCCCCCTTGGTAAGTACAATGTTTACATTATTTTTACCTACTTTTGTCCACATATTTTACAAATTATATTATTATTTTTATTTCATTTACAACCTAAAGCAGAAATTCTCCTACCAACATATTCCTTGTGCAATCCCCTTTATTTTGATATATAATACAACATTTCTGCTACAATTCTAACCATTTTCATAACATTATTGCGACATACACCAACTTCCAGATTGCGGCCATTAGTTTTTTTCATTTTTGTGACAAAGACATGGTTCAGAATATGCACCAAAACTTCCTTTTGGGTGATTTAAATGAGCAATACTGTTTATATTCTTGAAGACAAGTGGTGTTTGTTTGATTATTCAGTAAATTAAACATTATTAGCAGTATAGGAGTGTAGAAAACACATTCTAAGTGCAATGTTTACATTATTTTTACCTACTTTTGTCCAATTATTTTACAAATTATATTATTATTTTTATTTTATTTACAACCTAAAGCAGAAATTCTCCTACCAACATATTCCTTGTGCAATCCCCTTTATTTTGATATATAATACAACATTTCTTCTACAATTTTAACCATTTTCATAACTTTACTGTGAGAGACCCCACCTTCCAGATTTCAGCCATTATTTTTTGTCATTTTTTGTTAAAAAGACATGGTTCAGAATATGAACCAAAACTTCTTTTTGGGTTACTTTAATGAGCAATACTGTTTATATTCTTGAAGACAATTGGTGTTTGTTTGATTATTCAGTAAATTAAACATGATTAGCAGTATAGGAGTGTAGAAAACACCTTATAAGTGCAGTTTTTAAAATAATTTTTACCTCTTTAATTTCAGTTATTATTAAACCTCTCATTATTGTCATAATATTTGTAACCTATCAATTAATTATTAACCCTGTCATGTTCCTTGTGCAATCCTCTTTAATTTGATATGTAATACAATAGATCTGCTACCATCTTAACCATTTTAAAAGCATTATTGTAACACACCCCTAGTTCCAATTTTCTGCCATAAATTTCTGTTTGGTCACAGCCCAGTTTTTGTTTGGTAGTGAAAGTTAAAGGATGTGCAATGTTATTGACTTTCGCCATCGCGTACGCCAAAATACGAACGTTTTTAGTTGTGGGTCCATGGAACATTCTTGCACAATCTTTCAAGTAACTAGCAAAATCAGCTTCTTGCTTAGCTGTGAAAACAAGGCTATGCCTATAATTTGGTACGAGTCTAGTAGGCAGACCATTTCCTTCTCTGTCTTTTGTAAGATTGTTATTGAGGGTAGAGCGAGCAATGCCGTACTCCCTTGCAGCTTTCCTCACTTTCATTCCATTTTTCACAGCATTAACAGCTTCTCTCATACGTTCCTCCGTAACGAGACCCTTGTTGGTGTTTCTGATGTACAATCTTGGCATCTGAAACAAAAGAGTGACAGAATTATATAACATTTAGAATGGTAGGCCTATCATTTGCAAAGAAATACTGATCATAGCACGAATGGCGTGCATCTTTAATAAATCACTGAAATCAAATTTGTTAACAGTTTTATTGGTCTAGATTTAGACCCCAATATAAAAAAGAATCAATAATGCTGATATTCGAATGCAATCTTCAACACTTTTAATAACAACAGACTGTCTTGTCAATTTCTTCTATGGGGAGAAATGAACCATGGGGAGAAATGAACCGGTCCATTTCTCCCCCATCAATGTATTAAACTATTCAGCCATAAAGTCTCTTAAATCTAATATTATATGCTATATTTTTTATATAAACTCTTAAATAACAAGTAAATAAAGATATTAACGTAATTACCTTGTCCTGATTCCTGACTATGCGTCTGCTTTACGATGGTGTCTGGAACTGGAAAAAGAAACTTTAGTGCAGAAAATTTTTCAAACTTTGCGTGGGAACGACCTGTGCGGGAAGTCGATGGCAAATGAAAAATTCGGACTATGTTTGATGTGGAAAACAAACTTATTATGGTTTCACTTTCATTGCATCACAGCCAGGGGCCAGAGAGGGGGTGGTCCATTTCTCCCCTATGTCCATTTCTCCCCAGTCTCCCCTATATGATTTTCGTAGTTAGGAGTTGAGCCGTGTTAAGCTCATGTATGACATGTAAGCGGGTTGCTTGAGATTTGAAGAAGAAGTAAATGGGAAATAGAGCTTGGTATAGGATTATTTGGGGTAAGAATATAAAATTAGCGGATAGTCTTGAAGCATAACTCGGGGGTTGGAGATTTAGGTGGGGTGAGTTTTGAGTTAAGACTTTTCGGGGAAAAGTCTCGTTGAGGGTAGAGGGGAAATATAACAGAGTAGCTCTGTAGAGGGTTTAGGTGGCGTGCAAAGGGGAAATGGGTTTACTAACTAATGCACGCGTGAGCACCCGGTAGTTAAGTAGCTAGGGACGCTCACGCGTTGACGTGGAGGCGGGAGACAGATTAGTTACGACCAAGATCTCAAGCCAGTAGGACGCATATGCAAAATGCTACGTATTGATATAAACATGTCTCTTACAATAAACTTTGACAACGTTTCTACTTGGCTTATGCGTTACTTCCGTTCCCTTCGTGTCCTGTAGCTCTGTAATACTGTTGTTGTATAAACTTCTACATAGGTTTGTTAGATGTGTACTCACTCCATATTGTTTAAGGATTTCCCACAGCTTGTTTCTATCTACCCTATCGAACGCCTTTTCTTGGTCAACAAAGGCTAAGTAGAGTGTTTCATTTAATTCGATTGATTTTTCTATAAGTTGTCTAAGAGCAAAAATGGCGTCTGTGCATCCTTTGTTTTTCCTAAATCCAAGTTGCGTTTCGCTTAGCTGGGGTTCTAGAGTAGTTTGTAATCTTTTTTCAAGAATTTTGCAAAATATTTTCCCAGTATGACTCAACAGTGAAATGCCTCTGTATTGTGTGCAGTCTCTTTTGCTGCCTTTGTTTTTCCAAATTGGGATAATTATGGCTTTTCCCCAGTCTCGTGGTGTCTTTTGTTCTACCCAAACATGGTTGAATAGTCTATGTAGCCAAGCTGTTCCTACTTCTCTTGCTGCTTTAATTAGTTCAGTCCGTTTATACTTCTTAGTTTTTCTACGAGCAGTATGAAGATCCCCTGCCGGTTTGCTAGGCCAGTCGCAGGTTTAGGACACTAATCTGACCACAGGGAGTCCATCCTCTATGGCGAGCCATAGCCCCGTTAGCCCATTACCTCGCGGTCATGGTTGCCCGGTCTGCACCACGTGGAGGTGGGGGTTGACTTGTGTAGTCTGCGGGTCATCGGCAGGCTACTAATTTTCGCTCTTCACCCCTCCTGGGAGGGGCTAGCCGATCCTAACCCTGCTGGCTGCAGGGCCAGGCGCATTCCACACCTTACAGACCCTTTTGTTTTTAAACCATCAATTTTTGATTCAATTTGGTATCCCAGGTATTGCTTAGGAGCCAAATACTTTATCAACATTTTGAGATTCAAAAAGTTTATTAACTTTCTGCACTTCACTTAAAATGGGTTGTAAAAAGAGAAGGAATGCCATTTTTTTTTCATCACTGTACATTCCATATAGTATTTCAGCTGTGCGGCACTTTTCACTTTGTCTTGAACTCCAACCATTCGTTCACAATTACTTCAACAGCTGGTTGAATTGATAACTATCTAGTTTTGCAATATGACAGAATTTTCAGTGGTGAGGAACTATCATTTAATGCTTTATATAAATTATTATATTGCTGTTGTCTGACAGATGATTTGGAGAACTAGTTATATTTTTCAGCAATAAGGAATTCCAAATTCCTTGGTAAACATTCTAATGAGGCATGTGATAATGCTAGCTGCAAGGAATGACACGCACATTTTATGAGGATTAAAGATGGGATATCTTCCTTCAATTCTGCATAAACGCCATGGTTGATACCAACCATTACCGATGCATTATCGGTTCCAGTTGCAGCCAAATTCTTCAAGTTTAAATGTTTAGTGACCAAAAGTTTCTTCAGTGCCTGAACTATACTTTCTGCATCACACTCTTCCAAGTGAACTAGTCCAAGGAATGTAGAAACTACTTTGTCTTTGATGTTGCTATAATATATAACACATACACCAAGCACTTTCAGAACCGAAATGTCATTCGATTCGTCTAATAATAAATTATATTTATTTTCAGAAATACCACTGATCAAATCGTCTTCAAAGTGAGAAAACAAAGTACTTCTGATCATATTTGTACACTTGCTGCGATGCATTTTCACGTCCTTTAGCACTTTACTGTCAGAAATAGTGATTTTAGACAAATCAATCAAATGGTCTGGGTAAAGCCGGGGAGACAATCCCCGACCCAGCGCGTCCACAGGTGGCGGATCGTGGAACGGCCTCTAGATATAGAGGTTAGCTGCGAATACCCAACAAGCAGCCGCGGACCAACTGGCGGTGGGCACAGAGGGCGAGGCGGGATCTCAGGGTAGGATCTGAGTTCCTTAGAAAATACCTCATATGCTCGGAGACGTACTTGCCAAGCGAGTCGGGGCACTCTAACCGCTCTCCCGGGTAGGTGGAACCCGTTAGCTTTGGACAGCAGTCCATCTAGGAGACGGAAAACTCCAAATATAAACCCCCACGTTCAAGGTGGACCAGCGTGCTGAGGAACTGGATGGCCATGGGTTAACTGGTCGTGAACGTTGCACGTCTGGCAGGCGTGCGGGGCGGCACCAGGCGTATGGACTCCTGCAGGACATCCCCTGCCTCTTCCCTAGCAAGCAGGCAATGCTAGGGTGACCGTTTATTTCCTGCAATATCCAAACTTTGCCTATGGATTTATTTAAACACGGGAATCGTCGCCGGAGCTACGGAGCACGTGCTCTGCGCTTGACACATCCCTCAGAGGCTAGCGAAGAGAGAGTGAGGAGGAGAAGACGAGGAAATGGTGTGAGAAGACGGCATAGAAATAGGAGGGCAGGCGCCAGGAGAGCAAGACGAAAAGTGGAGAGACTAGGTTTCAACTATGTAAGAGTGGGATACTGGAATTGTCGCAGTGCCAGACAGAGAGGTCCTGTACTGGAGAGACTAATATATGATTTTGATGTCCTCATGCTCCAGGAGCTAAATACAGACAAATACCATTGCCCTGGGTACGCCAGTTATATAAACCCTACTGGACAGAAGAGACATGGACAAGGTCTGCTGGTGAAGGAAGGAGTGAAGCATGTGGTACTTGACTTGAGCCAGTGGAATCACAGTGCAAGAGAGGTCCAGGGTATACAAATGAAGATTGGTGGCTTAAGTTGGAACATCATAAATGTATATGCCACAGTGGACTGTTTTGTCAGAAAGGAACATTGCAACTGGCTTAAGGAACTGGAGGAATTACCAGGTGATCGGCTACTCATATGTGGAGACTTCAATGCAAGGAACGGAGATTGGGACAGTAGTGGAGAAAACCGACAGGGAATTGCCCTTGCGCTGTGTCTGCATAAATGATGGTAGACAGAACAAGAATGGCAACGAGGCCTGGCGATGCAGACACAGCTATTGACTTGGCACTTGTCTCCCAGTCATCAATCGTTGATGTAAAGTGGACTGTTTTGAATGACCATGGGATTGATCACATGCCATGCTCAGTCCTGATCTCTAAACCCAGGAAAGTTAAAGCTGGGAGAGCGCGCAAGACCTTCCGGTATGAGTGGACCGATTGCCTTCTTGGACGCCTCAGACAAGGGGCATGCAACAGGACTGTTAAAACTCCCTTTTTGTGGACCCCAGAAGTAGACCATGCTTGGAAAGCAAAGAGAGCTGCAGTGAAGCAGCTAAAGAAAGTGCGACAGACACTTCGAAGCTCACGAGAGGAAGTGGACACAGCGGAAAATGTCAAGAAAGACAAGGTGGAGGTGTTCAAGCGTTGTACTGCAGAGACCAAAAAGGCAAAATGGGAATGTTTCATAAAGGAGATTGGAGGTGATAAAACACTGCGAAAATTCTGGAAACTGCACAAGAAAATGCAGAGAAAAGATCGACCTATGACAGTGGGAACAATTTATAGAGATGATGGTGTGCGCGTGACAACAGACAAAGAGAAAGGGGAGGCGTTTCTCCAGAGATTTTTAGAGCAGACCAATCATAATGATGCGGACACCAGGGATGCAGTTAGAGAGGAGTTATCTGGCACCACGAAGAATATGCAGTATGAAGACATCACACGGGTGGAAGATGTTAAACACATTTTGAAAAAGGCAAAAGACACGGCACCAGGGCCCGATGGGGTCAGGTATGGCCATATGAAGGGTTTGAGCGATGCAGACCTGGAGGAAATGACCGACTGCTTTAACCAGAGCATTAGGACAGCAGCAGTACCGCAGGATTGGGTGCACAGCTATCTCATCCCTCTCCCAAAACCATTCAAGGATCAGTCAAAGCTTAGCGGCTTTAGGACCATCACCCTTCAAGATACATTTGGGAAGGTTTTAGAGAAGATAGTCGCTGTTAAGCTGCAGGATTTTTTGGAAGGGGGGAATCTTCGTCCAAGAGGCCTGGGGAGCTGCAGGCCAGGAAAAGATACCTGGTCAAATGCAGCCACTTTTGCCTTTGATGTTTATGAGGGGTTCCAGAGTAGACAGGAAACGATGGCGGTGACGCTTGATCTCGAGGATGCGTACAATAGAGTTCGATATGATATTTTGATGACCGCACTGATGGAGAACGGGGTCAATCCCTGGTTGGTGAACTTGATAGCAGCCGTCCTGCATTCTCGTCGGGTTGCTCTCTGTCTGGGTGCATGGACCTCAGAGCCACATATGTTAACCCTGGGACTGCCACAGGGATCTGCAGTCTCACCGGTGCTCTTTAATGTGTATACGAGCATGATTGTAAACCTAGAAGCACCAGGGGTTGGAAGAATACTTACATTTGCAAATGATAAATGATGTTAATTGAGCCGTCTGTGGTCTGGCATTGTCATGAAGAAACAACACTCCTCTAGTCAGCAGTCCTGGACGTTTTCTTTGAACTGAATCATGAAGCATCAATAGAACTTCACAGTATGATTCAGAATTCACATTGTCACCTGCTTTCTTGAAACTGATTCAAAGCACTCCCTGACAATCCCAGAACACTGTCAGCATAACCTTCCCTGCTGATGGTGTAACCTTGCATTTTTGGGCACAAGGCGACGAAGGATGTTTCCATTGCACTGAAGCACGCTTTGATTCTGGCTGGTAGTGATGCACCCATGGTTCGTCCCCAGTAACAATCCTGTTCAGCATGTCTTCTCCTTCATCTTCGTATTGACAGAGATGACGCAATGACAGGCTAAATCGGTTCATTTTGTGTTCCTCCTTTAATTGTCTGGGTACCCACCTTGAGCACACTTTCTTAAATTTTAATCGATCATGCATTATACTGTATACTGAACCATGTGAGCACCCTATTGCAGATGCTACAGAGTCTATCGTTACTCGCCTGCCACCTCTAATCATCTCCTCCACCCACTGCATGGATGCTACTGTTGCAATCTCAGCAGGACGACCAGATCGGATTTCATCAACAATTTCCTTGAGAAAATTTTTCTACCCAGCTATGCACCGCTTTACGGGACAAACATTTGTCATCATAAACAGGAAGCATTTCCTTATGAATGTCCTTTGCAGGCAGTCCTTTTGCCCACAAAAAACAAAACAAAAAAACAATACATTGCTCTTTGGTTGTACATGCCGTAAGTACAGTCACCATTTTCTTTATGCATTGTGCATGCACATGAGACACCTAGCACCAGCTGACGAATGGGAATATAAAGTTCGATGTTGCTGTCACCTAATGACACCTGTAGAAAACACCAACTACATTTACCTATCATCCCACAGAACTGTGTGACTTACTTATTGACTCGTACTCATATTTTGGTACATGCTTTGTGGCTGTTCCTGTCAAGATCACTGTGATAGCTTGTTCACTGTGATACCCCATCATTAGAGACCAACAAGAGTTGAGTAAAGAGGAACACAACAACCATAAACATCACATCTGTGAAAGTCAAGTCAAGGACCAGCTCTCACACCATGAGCTGTACTGGGTATATGTGCTAGCCCCATATGTTTAGACCAATTGACACTCGATGAGTGATATGGTTGATTTGTTAAGGCAGACAGTTATAATTTTGGAGTAATTTAGAGCTATAGTTTGAATTAAACAGAAACCAAAATTATTATATTTCTAAAGTTTAAACACAGAAGCCACAAACAATATGTTGTCCAATTTATTGCCTGGCATGTTTTGCTGCATCTCATCAGGTGCATACTGCAGAGTTACATATCATTTGAAGTGAATACATGAATTATACTAGGGCTGAAATACTTAAAACACATAGCCACTGATATTGTTTGAATGTGGAGCATCAGTTTTCCCCATGGTAATTGCAAATTTAAAATGAAGTCTTTCTATTTGCACAAAAATGGCTGGAATCTTCTAATTACTAATACCTTGATGTATTTTAACTTTATGATGACTATTAAACAAATATCTCAAAATCGAATGCACAGGGATTCCTGAACACTGATTAAATCTGTTTTCCACCCGTACTGGTACATGTTTGGATACTCGCTACATTGTCTTTCCATTCTACCTATGTATGTTGCTTGGCACTCACACTGGAATTGATAAATGCAGTAAGATTTGATGTATAGAAACAATAGTTCTTTCACAGATGAGAGTAGTATCGAGGTGGTGTTATATCTGATCACTGGTTCAGCAACAAAGGATGTTTTCTTTACGCTGTATAATATATTTGTTTTATTAGTAAACCCTCAAAAGGTTAGATGAAAAACACTTGATGTCTGGGGAACAATGAGTCTGTGGAGTTGGTTTGGGTGGCTGGTAATGACGTTTGATGAAGTCATCTGAACATACATTTGATTGTAGATCATGGTTAAGAGATTCTGGTCTTCTTTTTCTAGCATGTCATCGTAGCAAATCATTCTAGCTCGATTAAACAGAGTCCGTTCCAGGCCACGCTTACACTGATAAGGTGCAAAGCTATATAAATTCAGGCATTAGGCCATCCGTGTGCCCTTTCAATAGATCTTTGGATGGTGCCATCCTGTCAATATTGAATTAATATTTCTAAGAATGATAAGGCGTCATTATGTTCATGGTCAACAGATAAATAAATGTTCTTGTGGGCTTGGTTTATGATGGAGTGGAATGATTCAGACTGTTGTCTGGTCTCTGGGATGAATAATATATCATCCACATACCAGCGGTATAGAACGTCCTTAATATTTGAAGTTCTTTGTTTTTCTGAGAGCAACATAAAGACGTCTGCTAGAATCGGACCCAGAGGGCTCCTCATGGCCACTATATCAATTTAGTGGTACAATTTCTAAAAGAAAACTAAATGTAATATTAGATGTGCACAGTTGTAGTAATGTCTTGAATGTGTATGTCGATAGGCCTAACTTTTGTTTCTTTTCTTTTATGCGATCACAGATGATGTTCACTGTTTCTTCCATGGGACCGTCAGTGAAAATAGAGGCAATATCCACTGATACTACATGCTTTAGTTTAAGATTGATAGTATCCAGTAGTTCAACCAGTTCAAATTAATCTTTTAATATTCATTAATTAATTCAGTAGCAAGTCCTTTGCAGAACCTCACTCCAATAACCTTCCTGAAAACTTCTCGATCACAAGCAAGATGTCCCGCATCTGATACACCCATCTGGAGATCATCCGCCACATCCTGCACCCGTCTTCTCTTTGGCCTTCGTTTTCCTCTCTTTCCGTGCATATAACACTCCATTATTGTTCTTTCCACACCCTCATGACGCTTCAAGTGACCAAAATTTTTCAATTTTCTTTGTTTTATCGTCTTTAATAACCAACCCTCTTCTATATTCAGCTCTTGATGTATGGATGCATTTGTTCTTTTTTTGACCCAAGATATTCTTAGAACCCGTCTATAACATTTATATTCAAAGGCATTTATGCGCTGTTCAGATTTATTAGTAAAAGTCTAGGTCTCACAGGCGTATGTTGCAATGGGAAAGATGCATGCTCTTAAAAATCTAATTTTTGTAGTTCCATCTGTCCCACTCCATAATTTATTCAATTGTTTTAGTCTTTGCTTTTTAATATTAAGGGGTTGAATTATTATCACACTGGTTTAGCAGTTTCTGCAAGCTGTTTCACCATCCTGGGTGTGGTTGGACAGAGTTGAGCATAGATTAAATCGGCTTATGGTGATGAGTTTTATTTCAGAGGGACAACATTGTGCATGTTGTTTTCTCCTCACTTATCTTCACTAGCCATGATTTTGACCAGTCCCCAAGTGCTAATAAAACTTGCTGTATTCTGCTGTTAGCTGTACTAATATATTCTTCAGATGTCCATATGGCTAGGTCATCTGCAAAGATGGCTGGAATCTTCTAATTACTAATACCTTGATGTATTTGAGCAATCATTTATTGTTCATCAAATACAATATACAAGATTTCTCTATTTTAACTTTATGATGACTATTAAACAAATATCTCAAAATCGAATGCACAGGGATTCCTGAACACTGATTAAATCTGTTTTCCACCCGTACTGGTACATGTTTGGATACTCGCTACATTGTCTTTCCATTCTACCTATGTATGTTGCTTGGCACTCACACTGGAATTGATAAATGCAGTCAGATTTGATGTATAGAAACAATAGTTCTTTCACAGATGAGAGTAGTATCGAGGTGGTGTTATATCTGATCACTGGTTCAGCAACAAAGGATGTTTTCTTTACGCTGTATAATATATTTGTTTTATTAGTAAACCCTCAAAAGGTTAGATGAAAAACACTTGATGTCTGGGGAACAATGAGTCTGTGGAGTTGGTTTGGGTGGCTGGTAATGACGTTTGATGAAGTCATCTGAACATACATTTGATTGTAGATCATGGTTAAGAGATTCTGGTCTTCTTTTTCTAGCATGTCATCGTAGCAAATCATTCTAGCTCGATTAAACAGAGTCCGTTCCAGGCCACGCTTACACTGATAAGGTGCAAAGCTATATAAATTCAGGCATTAGGCCATCCGTGTGCCCTTTCAATAGATCTTTGGATGGTGCCATTCTGTCAATATTGAATTAATATTTCTAAGAATGATAAGGCGTCATTATGTTCATGGTCAACAGATAAATAAATGTTCTTGTGGGCTTGGTTTATGATGGAGTGGAATGATTCAGACTGTTGTCTGGTCTCTGGGATGAATAATATATCATCCACATACCAGCGGTATAGAACGTCCTTAATATTTGAAGTTCTTTGTTTTTCTGAGAGCAACATAAAGACGTCTGCTAGAATCGGACCCAGAGGGCTCCTCATGGCCACTATATCAATTTAGTGGTACAATTTCTAAAAGAAAACTAAATGTAATATTAGATGTGCACAGTTGTAGTAATGTCTTGAATGTGTATGTCGATAGGCCTAACTTTTGTTTCTTTTCTTTTATGCGATCACAGATGATGTTCACTGTTTCTTCCATGGGACCTTCAGTGAAAATAGAGGCAATATCCACTGATACTACATGCTTTAGTTTAAGATTGATAGTATCCAGTAGTTCAACCAGTTCAAATTAATCTTTTAATATTCATTAATTAATTCAGTAGCATGTCCTTTGCAGAACCTCACTCCAATAACCTTCCTGAAAACTTCTCGATCACAAGCAAGATGTCCCGCATCTGATACACCCATCTGGAGATCATCCGCCACATCCTGCACCCGTCTTCTCTTTGGCCTTCGTTTTCCTCTCTTTCCGTGCATATAACACTCCATTATTGTTCTTTCCACACCCTCATGACGCTTCAAGTGACCAAAATTTTTCAATTTTCTTTGTTTTATCGTCTTTAATAACCAACCCTCTTCTATATTCAGCTCTTGATGTATGGATGCATTTGTTCTTTTTTTGACCCAAGATATTCTTAGAACCCGTCTATAACATTTATATTCAAAGGCATTTATGCGCTGTTCAGATTTATTAGTAAAAGTCTAGGTCTCACAGGCGTATGTTGCAATGGGAAAGATGCATGCTCTTAAAAATCTAATTTTTGTAGTTCCATCTGTCCCACTCCATAATTTATTCAATTGTTTTAGTCTTTGCTTTTTAATATTAAGGGGTTGAATTATTATCACACTGGTTTAGCAGTTTCTGCAAGCTGTTTCACCATCCTGGGTGTGGTTGGACAGAGTTGAGCATAGATTAAATCGGCTTATGGTGATGAGTTTTATTTCAGAGGGACAACATTGTGCATGTTGTTTTCTCCTCACTTATCTTCACTAGCCATGATTTTGACCAGTCCCCAAGTGCTAATAAAACTTGCTGTATTCTGCTGTTAGCTGTACTAATATATTCTTCAGATGTCCATATGGCTAGGTCATCTGCAAAGATGGCTGGAATCTTCTAATTACTAATACCTTGATGTATTTGAGCAATCATTTATTGTTAATCAAATACAATATACAAGATTTCTCTATTTTAACTTTATGATGACTATTAAACAAATATCTCAAAATCGAATGCACAGGGATTCCTGAACACTGATTAAATCTGTTTTCCACCCGTACTGGTACATGTTTGGATACTCGCTACATTGTCTTTCCATTCTACCTATGTATGTTGCTTGGCACTCACACTGGAATTGATAAATGCAGTCAGATTTGATGTATAGAAACAATAGTTCTTTCACAGATGAGAGTAGCGTCGAGGTGGTGTTATATCTGATCACTGGTTCAGCAACAAAGGATGTTTTCTTTACGCTGTATAATATATTTGTTTTATTAGTAAACCCTCAAAAGGTTAGATGAAAAACACTTGATGTCTGGGGAACAATGAGTCTGTGGAGTTGGTTTGGGTGGCTGGTAATGACGTTTGATGAAGTCATCTGAACATACATTTGATTGTAGATCATGGTTAAGAGATTCTGGTCTTCTTTTTCTAGCATGTCATCGTAGCAAATCATTCTAGCTCGATTAAACAGAGTCCGTTCCAGGCCACGCTTACACTGATAAGGTGCAAAGCTATATAAATTCAGGCATTAGGCCATCCGTGTGCCCTTTCAATAGATCTTTGGATGGTGCCATTCTGTCAATATTGAATTAATATTTCTAAGAATGATAAGGCGTCATTATGTTCATGGTCAACAGATAAATAAATGTTCTTGTGGGCTTGGTTTATGATGGAGTGGAATGATTCAGACTGTTGTCTGGTCTCTGGGATGAATAATATATCATCCACATACCAGCGGTATAGAACGTCCTTAATATTTGAAGTTCTTTGTTTTTCTGAGAGCAACATAAAGACGTCTGCTAGAATCGGACCCAGAGGGCTCCTCATGGCCACTATATCAATTTAGTGGTACAATTTCTAAAAGAAAACTAAATGTAATATTAGATGTGCACAGTTGTAGTAATGTCTTGAATGTGTATGTCGATAGGCCTAACTTTTGTTTCTTTTCTTTTATGCGATCACAGATGATGTTCACTGTTTCTTCCATGGGACCTTCAGTGAAAATAGAGGCAATATCCACTGATACTACATGCTTTAGTTTAAGATTGATAGTATCCAGTAGTTCAAATTAATCTTTTAATATTCATTAATTAATTCAGTAGCATGTCCTTTGCAGAACCTCACTCCAATAACCTTCCTGAAAACTTCTCGATCACAAGCAAGATGTCCCGCATCTGATACACCCATCTGGAGATCATCCGCCACATCCTGCACCCGTCTTCTCTTTGGCCTTCGTTTTCCTCTCTTTCCGTGCATATAACACTCCATTATTGTTCTTTCCACACCCTCATGACGCTTCAAGTGACCAAAATTTTTCAATTTTCTTTGTTTTATCGTCTTTAATAACCAACCCTCTTCTATCTTCAGCTCTTGATGTATGGATGCATTTGTTCTTTTTTTTGACCCAAGATATTCTTAGAACCCGTCTATAACATTTATATTCAAAGGCATTTATGCGCTGTTCAGATTTATTAGTAAAAGTCTAGGTCTCACAGGCGTATGTTGCAATGGGAAAGATGCATGCTCTTAAAAATCTAATTTTTGTAGTTCCATCTGTCCCACTCCATAATTTATTCAATTGTTTTAGTCTTTGCTTTTTAATATTAAGGGGTTGAATTATTATCACACTGGTTTAGCAGTTTCTGCAAGCTGTTTCACCATCCTGGGTGTGGTTGGACAGAGTTGAGCATAGATTAAATCGGCTTATGGTGATGAGTTTTATTTCAGAGGGACAACATTGTGCATGTTGTTTTCTCCTCACTTATCTTCACTAGCCATGATTTTGACCAGTCCCCAAGTGCTAATAAAACTTGCTGTATTCTGCTGTTAGCTGTACTAATATATTCTTCAGATGTCCATATGGCTAGGTCATCTGCAAAGGAGAATGTGTGTACTCTGGCTGGAAACTTTTACGTTATATCATTTATATATGCTAGAAGTAATGTGGTGAAAGAACTCCTCACAGGGGGAAACCTTGCTGGTTAGTTAGTTAGTCGACAGATCATCCTCATTGCACATCGAACCATTCAGTCCATAAGTGCTTGGATCCCCTCCTCAGCAAATCCTGCAGCGTGTAGCAGCTAACGACGCCAGTTCTGTGTTGGTTTATCAATCTTCTTTGGCTTCCTGCGTAGTGTTCTTGTTTGGCCACCCCTCTTTTAATTTGCTGTTCTCGCAGTCTGGCTATGGTTGTAGATTCACAGTCATCACTTGGTTCACGCAAAAGTCTTACTTCTCGTAGAGCTTTCAGAATGTCTGCCTGGTCCATGGCGCGTCCGCCTTCCACAGTAGCCTCACCTGCGAGCTTGTCAGCCTGCTCATTTCCTTGTACTCTCGCATGCCCTGGCACGAAGATGAAACTAATCTTTGCCAGCCAAGACCGCTCCAGAGGCAGCAACCATTCTCTTTGGATCGACCCCTCCTCTATCCTCTTGATCATGTTCATTGAGTCGCTAAGGAAACATGCCCTAGTGAATGTCTGTGACTCGAGCCATGTTACTGCTTTACTTACTGCCATGACTTCCAGTGGTTTCAGTGAAAGCACTAGAGTCCTCCTTCACAATTCTCCCTCCGGCCCGAGCCGTAAAGGCCCATGAGCTTCTCACATGTCGGACGACCGACCCATCTGTGTAGATGACCGCATCACCGTCTAGCGAATTCTCGAAAATCAACACTTGTACTTCAGCCTCCACAGCAGCCGAATTTTCTTGTCTGCATTTTCTATCTAGTTGGATGCAAACTGAAAAGAATGTGCAGAAATCTATTGGCGCTTGCACCCACTCCTCGCCAGGTTCTAAGTCCTCAAGTGAACACACCTGTTGAAGAATGTCTTCGGCATGACCCATCCACGACCGTCCTCTTTTTAACCTGCTGCCCTTCACCTTCATAATTTCAATATGCAGTGGATGTTGTGTGTTTGCGTTAACTCTGAGGTAGGCGCGTGCCCTGCAAACTTGTATTCTCTCTTCAATGGTTGGAAAATCAAGAAGGTAGCGCATCGCCCTGCATGCTGTATCTCTTGTACATCCAAGAATAATGCGCATAGCTTCATTCTGTATCCTTTCCATCCTTTCTATATGATTACGGCTGAGAGTCTGGATTGCCATTGCATACTCCAAAACAGACATGACCAGCCCCTCGTTCAGAAGACATAGATGGCGCTGCTCACAGTTTGCTGCCGCCATCACCTGCATCGCAGCCAAACCCCGCTTGGCCTTTGTTATCACCCGGTCTATGTGCTCATTATAAGCAAGGCTTCGATCAAACCGTATCCCCAGGTAATTCATTGGCTGCATTCTTTCCACCGTCTCTGAACACAGCTTTACAGTTGGTGTTGGAGTGTTGACAATATGATTATTCAACGAGAACCAAGTCACCGTTGCCTTTGTTGGGTTGACCATTGCCCCAGCTTCATCACACCAAGTACTTATGTGATTGAGTTCGGTTTGTAGTTCCACAACAACCTGCTCTCTATCCTTACCCTGACGATACACTAAAACAGCATCGGCATATGACACTGTCCTGCCAGGTCTAGTGATCTGCTCACTGGTGATTCTCACTGGTATCCACCCAGGGTAGGTGGGAAAACACCTTGCCTCTCTAGCTGGCTTGATATTTTCCTGGCAATTACCTTCTCCAGCAGCTTGCCTATTGTATTCTGCATGGTTATAATTCGATATCCCTGAATTTTTTTGTGGTCTTTGTCAGGCTTCGACAAGGGAATCAGATAGCTGTGTAACCACTCCTCCTTGATGCTAGCACTCCCTATACTGTTGTTGTACATGTCTGCTAGTTTTTCTAGCTCGTTGTCGGTACAACTATTGATGTCGTATCTTATGCCATCAGGCCCTGAGCGCTGTTTTTTGATAGTCGAAGTACAGCCTTGATTTCTTTCACTGTCACTGTGTCTTCATCCGAAGTGTTCTGAGCGTTGCACCTGTCTGAGGTGACCTCCTTGACCAGATTTCGGCCTCCCATGTCCGTCTGGTTGCTCTGCTCTTATTCTTGACTACACCACTCATGCTTTTATGTAGTGGCCAGAACAATTTCAGTGACTTGTCTGTGCTTACTCTTTGACACACTTCTGCCCATTTTTCGCTTTTAAAAACCTTGACCAGGTTTTTTAAATAGCTTACTTTTGTGTGCATCTCTCTTTCTAAGTGCATGCAGGGACTAGGATGACCAGCTCTGTTCTTCTTGGCATTTTGCCATCTCCTTACAGCACTATGCTTATCCACTCAAGCCTTCTCCACTTCAAAATTCCAAGGTGGCTGCTCCCAGCTTTTTTTCCTGCCCTGAAGCTTTCTGCGCTTGTCACGTCTTATTTTACCCACCACATCTTGCCCTGTACTGTCATACTGGAAAGTCTTTACCTTTAGCTTGTGCTGCCTGGTTCTGCCTTTCTCCACCAATATGCTGCAAGGGTGGTGGTCGCTGACGTGGTGCCCTAGGACACCCCATCTACACACTGTAGTGAGTGAAGGAGAAACCAGCGCCAGACCAATAGCACTCTCCTCATCACCTGGACGGCTTGCTGTCCTGGTGACACAGACACTGTTGATACAAACCAGGTCAATGGTTTCAAGTGCAGTCTCGAGCTCCTCCCCCTGTGTATTGGAGGAAATGTTTCCCCATGATCTGCCTTTAGCGTTGAAGTCGCCACAGAAAATAACATTTCTCTCATAGCCTAATATGCCACTTAAGCACTGCCACTTCTGGGAGTCCGTACTCGCGTTGCGGGCATAAACATTAACCAACACGAATGGTATACTGGAATGAACTCTCAACGCCTGTATTTGTATATCGTCACTGTCCCAACTGGACATGTCTAGCTCTGACGCCACCATGCTGTCGCGAACGAGAATTGCCATGCCTAGATGTCATCTGTTGTAGAATCATTTGAAGCCGGCAATTCGGAGTAGCTGATCGCCCAGTCTCATCTCCTGGAGTGCTACAATGTCATTCCTGTAAACCAGGGTTTCTAAAATAGAGCCCTGTTGTTTTACGCTGGCGCAGTTCCAATACAGAATACGGATATTCCTGAGTCCTAGACGGTGACACTTGAGTCTAAAACGTCTTAAACCACCATGCTTACCTTGTCTCTTTCTGCCTGCCTCGTTAGGTTGACTGCTGACCACTCAGAGAACACACGTCGTTCCACCATGTTGAAAAACCGAAAACACAGAAACCACACACGCTGCAAATAATTCACTCAAGGATTGCTTCGCTCGATGCACGAAACTCCGTAGCATCCGTGCAGATCTTGAGTAGAAACATCCTGGCACACAAATTACATCCTGGCACACAAATTACACGCAAGAGATGAATAAATCCATCTCCTACGCGAAAAAGTTAACGATCACAAAACAACCCGACCATCCATCGCCATCTTGAAACCGGAAATGTGGGGGGGGGGGGGGGGCGCCTTGCTCCAACAGCATCTTTTTACTGGTTTGTCCTTGTACTTTTGTCCTGGCAGTTCTTATTTCAAGGTAGTGGCTGATTCATTTGTACATTTCCCCCACAAACATGCATTTTTTGCAGTTTTACTTTCAGTCCTTCCTTCCATACTTTATCAAATGCTTTTTCCAAATCTATCCAGACTGCTAGTGTGTGCTTTTTCTCTTGGAAGGGATCCTCTACTTCCTGAGCTATATAGGTTATTTGATCTTCAGTGGATCTGTACTTTCTGAATCCTGCTTGGTGTGGTGTAAAGAGTTGGTTTTCTTTCAGATGGCATGTTAGCCTGCCATTAATGATACGTTCCATCAATTTTTCTACACAGCTAAGTAAGCTGATAGGTCGATAGCCATTTGGTTCTTTCAGGTCTTTTCCTTTCTTTGGGACTGGTATTAGTATAGCTTCCTTCCATGCCTGTGGGACTATTCCTCTCTTCCAGCTGTAATTTAGGACTGCTAGTAGCTTTTTTTTTGCTTTAGTGCCTAGTCCTATTAGCATTTCATTTGCGATTCCATCCTTACCAGGTGATTTATTCTTTTTAGGGTATTCATTGCCCGTTCCCTTTTTAGATTTGCCATCATATATTCTGCTGCTGTTTCTATATTACTATGATGTTTCTGTTTATCATTGATTGCTTTTTTCTGCTTGGTTGTAATATCAATGTGGTTTGCACTAGCATAGTATTCCATTAGTGCCTTTGGAGCCATTTTTCCTGTAAGGAAAGTATTCCCTTGTTTAATTGTTATTTGTTTGTGTCTGGGTCCTTCATTGCTCATGGCTTTCACTAGTTTCCATAGTTTGTTTCCTGAAAGTCGCTTAAAAGTCGACAGGGTCGACTTCATTGCACCAGGTTTTATTCAGTATGGCTCGGTCTCTTTCCGCAGCGCGGAAAGCGTCGCAGAAAGCACGAACTCCATAGCTCTAGCGGCGACCCACAATAGTCTCCCAAAAACTTGACTCGTGAACCAAAGGACATGGCCCGGAATCGAACCCACAACCTTCAGAGCCTAAGCAAATGGCTTGACCACTTTGCCATGGAAAGTTTGTTTCCATCCCTGTCAATGTTCAGGTCTTCCATTTTTCCCCTCCATCAATCTCTTGTTATTTGATTTACTGTTCTTTTATATTTTGCTGAGATGGCTTTGAGAGAGATGTTTGCTTCAGTTGTTTGTTCTTTCTCTGCTGTCTTCCTGGCATCTTCAACTTTGTCCTCCAAACTTTGTAGTTCTTCAGCCCAGTATGGTTTGTAATTTTTCCTCGCTCATCTTAGAATGAACTCAGTGGCTTCCTGTATTATTGCTTTGTTTAGACTTAACAAAATTTTTGTTTCATGTTGCAATGTTGTGTATTTATGTTTTCACAATTTTTGTCTATTAGTATCGCAAATCTATCCCAATCAGCTCGTTTGTAATTCCAGCGAGGCAAAGGCTTTTACTCCTGTGGAACATACTCCATATTAATTACAAGCTTGATTGGTCTGTGGTCACTGCCTGCTAATTAGTCAAGCATATGGCGATCAATTTTGTGAGAAAGGTAAGTCTGGAGTAGAAGTGGTAAACCATCTTCTAGAGTAGACGCTTGGTGTGTCATTTGCTTTGTTGAGTAGATGTAGATTGGGGTCTATTTCCCAGTCTTCCACTTCATCTCCTCCATTTCCATTTGGTTTATCAGAGATCACAGATATTTCATTGCAAGGTATTGTATTGGGTGGACCCCTTCGAGGCAGGGGGCCCGGCATTATCACCTCCTGATGGGACTTCGCAGGATTAGCACCATACTGATTAATTTTCATTTATGGCATCATAGATTAAGATACGTTGCACTGTTTTATCATGCCTATGGCTCAGAACATCCAATTTCGACAAGCATTTTTCATGTGTGCTCTCCCTAGTCTTTGACTGTCCCCAGTTTACCTACAAGGCAGCAGGTGTGCGTCTCTCTTCATCTGGTTCCTATCCCTTGACCTGTCAGACATGGGAGACCCTACCAGAAGCATAGCTCTTGGGGTCATTGGAATGTGCAAGCCCTTCTACCTGGTCAAGGTGGAGACATGGCAGAGGGAAGATGGTTGTTGTTGTGAATGGATTGGTTTGCCAGAGTAACTTAACAATGATTGCCTAGAGGAGGCTAATGAAAGTAGAACATTATATACAACTATTAGAAAGAGACCATAGCATCTTTTTAGTATTGTGATGTGAAGAGAAGCATGGGAAAGGTCTGTGACACCTGGAAAGATCTGTGGGGAAAAGAGACATGGGCTGACCAAGAGAGATGATGCTGGATGGACTATATAGTGACATTGAGAAATATTATCAGCAGAGTTGATCCTGAACAGGGACTGAGATCTGAGGAGATACGTTTACACCTATGGTAGTTGGCAGGGTACATGAAGATAATGCAGTCTCATGTTTCTTAAGACAGCTAGATTGTGTAAAACAAGAACCACAATCATCACACTTGTAAGGTTTCTCGCCTGTATGTGTTCTCTTATGGTCCTTCAGATGACCAGCTTGAGTAAAACAAGTACCACAGCCATCACACTTGTAAGGTTTCTCTCCTGTATGTGTTTCTGTATGTCCTATAAGATTGCCAGCTTGAGTAAAAGAAGCACTGCAATCATCACACATGTAAGGTTTCTCTTCTATATGTGCTCTTATATAGTTCTTCAGACGACGAGCTTGAGAAAAAGAAGCACCACAATCATCACACTTGTAAGGTTTCTCTCCTGTATGTGTTCTCTTATGGTCCTTCAGATAGCCAGCTCGGGTGAAAGAAGCATCACAATTATCACACTTGTAAGGTTTCTCTCCTGTATGTGTTCTCTTATGGTACTTCAGAGTGCCAGATTGAGTAAAAGAAACACCACAATAATCACACTTGTAAGGTTTCTCTCCTGTATGTATTCTCTTATGGTCCTTCAGATGGCCAGCTTGAGCAAAAGCAATACCACAGTCATCACACTTGTAAGGTTTCTCTCCTGTATGTGTTTTTTCATGTCTCTTCAGATAGCCAGCTTGAGTAAAAGAAGCACTACAATCATCACACTTGTAAGGTTTCTCTCCTATATGTGCACTTATATGGTTCTTCAGATGGCGAGCTCGAGAAAAAGAAGCACCACAATCATCACACTTGTAAGGTTTCTCTCCTGTATGTGTTCTCTTATGGTCCTTCAGAGTGCCAGAGTGATTAAAAGAAGCACCACAATCATCACACTTGTAAGGTTTCTCTCCTATATGCGCACTTATATGGTTCTTCATACAGCGAGCTCGAGAAAAAGAAGCACCACAAACATCACACTTGTAAGGTTTCTCTCCTGTATGTATTCTCTTATGGTCCTTCAGAGTGCCAGAGTGATTAAAAGAAGCACCACAATCATCACACTTGTAAGGTTTCTCTCCTGTATGTATTCTCTTATGGTCCTTCAGATGGCCAGCATGAGCAAAAGCAATACCACAGTCATCACACTTGTAAGGTTTCTCTCCTGTATGCGTTTTTGCATGTCTCTTCAGACTGCCAACTAGATTAAAAGAAGCACCACAGTCATCACACTTGTAAGGTCTCTCTCCTGTATGTTTTCTCTTATGGTCCTTCAAAGTGCCAGAGTGATTAAAAGAAGCACCACAATCATCACACTTGTAAGGTTTCTCTCCTATATGTGCACTTATATGGTTCTTCAGATGGCGAGCTCGAGAAAAAGAAGCACCACAATCATCACACTTGTAAGGTTTCTCTCCTGTATGTATTCTCTTATGGTCCTTCAGATGGCCAGCATGAGCAAAAGCAATACCACAGTCATCACACTTGTAAGGTTTCTCTCCTGTATGCGTTTTTGCATGTCTCTTCAGACTGCCAGCTAGATTAAAAGAAGCACCACAGTCATCACACTTGTAAGGTCTCTCTCCTGTATGTTTTCTCTTATGGTCCTTCAGAGTGCCAGAGCGATTAAAAGAAGCACCACAATCATCACACTTGTAAGGTTTCTCTCCTGTATGTATTCTCTTATGGTCCTTCAGATGGCCAGCATGAGCAAAAGCAATACCACAGTCATCACACTTGTAAGGTTTCTCTCCTGTATGCGTTTTTGCATGTCTCTTCAGACTGCCAGCTAGATTAAAAGAAGCACCACAGTCATCACACTTGTAAGGTCTCTCTCCTGTATGTTTTCTCTTATGGTACTTCAGAGTGCCAGAGCGATTAAAAGAAGCACCACAATCATCACACTTGTAAGGTTTCTCTCCTGTATGTATTCTCTTATGGTCCTTCAGATGGCCAGCATGAGCAAAAGCAATACCACAGTCATCACACTTGTAAGGTTTCTCTCCTGTATGCGTTTTTGCATGTTTCTTCAGACTGCCAGCTAGATTAAAAGAAGCACCACAGTCATCACACTTGTAAGGTCTCTCTCCTGTATGTGTTCTCTTGTGAGTCTTCAGATTGCCAGCTCGAGTAAAAGAAGCACCACAATAATCACACTTGTAAGATTTCTCTCCTGGATGTATTCTCTTGTGATTCATGTTCTTTTGGCACTCTAGATGGTCATCTCGACTCAAAAGACCATCCAATTCATTACATTTGTTTGGCATCCCTTTACTGTGTGTTCTCTTATATCTGTCTACACAAACAATTGGACTAGAAACATCAGACAATTCTCCCTTGTGAGTTCTTTGATAGCTATAACTGACATATTCAAAAATGTCACCAAGAGACTTTGCAAAGCTCCCTGTATGTTTTTCTTTTGTTTCCTTATTTTGCTGCTGACAATTCTCAATAGCCAGAGATAGTTTATTGTTTGTATCAATCACAGAAGACACATTTTCTGACATTTGACAACAATGTTCATGTTTTACTGATGCCTGACAATTGTTCTCAACCATTATTGATTCTGAGTTGCTGTTTTCTGAAATTTCTTGAATGATACTACCCCCAGCTATGTCTACCATTTTACTGAAGCTATGACTCCTGTCTCCACACTGAACATCCGATAGTTCTTGTTTCACAACCTTCATGTCTATGCTGTCATGTGGCCACTTTTGCGAATGCTCTTGTATGGAGTGGTAAGGATTCCTTGGAGACCAAGAATGTATTTCTGAAACACACCAAAGTAAATAATTAATATTCTCGTGAATATACCAGGTATTTATTATGAACAGATGTGTATGTGTAATCAAGCAGGTACACATTGCAGCTATAGACAATCAATTTAATGTGAACAAAAGATGGAGAAAAAGAATCATTAATATGTTCATATGTGAACTGCACTATGTATGATATAATATAAAGTATGATCTACGTTCATGATGATCTTAGCAGATGTATGATCTATGCTAATGATGATCAAAGCTGATGTATGTTCTAGGCCAGGCGTAACCAATCTTTTTTCACAGTGGGCCGGATAACTGACGAAATTACGAGCATGGGCCACATAATCATTCTTTACAATACTTGCAAGCCAGAAAGAAAGCACTGGGAAAAAAGACGAAAAACTAAGTTTAGCTTTCCATGTTAATCATGAGTGAGTGGCGTGCAATGTACACCAAAAAAAAAAGAAGACAACCAACATATTTATTTACTAAATAAAGTTATTGAAGAAGGTGACATTAGCAAGAAGATAGTTACATCAGACCTAGTGTGCTCATATCCGAATCTCACAAACTAAGCAGCAAAAAAAGTTAGTGAGATTTGTGAAACTGACATTTGGCTTTCAAGATATCATCAATGTTAGGTTTGGAATTGCTGCATCCGATCAAGAGAATTGCTTTCAAATGTTCATCAGTCAATTTTGTTCGATGTGTTGACTTCACATACTTCATTTTTGAAAATGTTTGCTCACAGACATAAGTTGTTTCAAATACTGATGCCATACAAGCGTCAAATTTCTTAAGTTTTGGAAATTTAACATCAGGTAAGCAGCAGTAAAATTCAACAAGTTTTCCTTCTCCGTGCTTCTCTTTCAACAAGTCATTTGCTTGCAAATCAATGAGCTCCAACTGTAGTTCAACTGGCACATCATCAAGGTTACAATAAAGCAGATTCTGGAACAGAAAAATGCCACTCTCAATTCTGTCAAGATCTGAAAATCTCTCCAAAAAATGCTTCTTCAAGTCACAAATAAATTTTTTCGGAAAATCGAGGTTGACATCTTCGGCAATTGTGGCGCAAAACACTTTGAAACAGTGACAATGAGAAAAGTTTTCTCCTTCTAGTTGTGCTTCAAACAATGACAGCTTTCTCTGAAATCCTTAGATGATTCAATAGAGATCACAGACGAGTTTATCCTTTCCTTGAAGTTTCAAGTTCAGATCATTCATGTGGGATGTGATTTTGACCAAAAATGACAACTTTTACAGCCCGGTAGGATCTGACAGCTGTGGATCAGCTCTATCTTGTTCAGTGAGGAAAACATCAATTTCATTTTGGAGCTTGTAAAAACAAAAAAGGACTTTACTGCAGCTGAGCCACACCACTTATGTGTGAAAAGGCAAGTCACATAATTCAGAATCAATTTCTTCAAGAAAAGCCTGGAACTCACAATGATTGAATGCATATCCCTGAATGAAGTTCACAGCAGAAACGATTAGTTTCAGTACACAAGAAATATCTAAGTCTTTCCCACAGAGTGCTTGTTGATGTATGTTTCAGTGTATGAACAGAGCACCCGGAATTTGCAAATCTTCCAACTGAGTCATCTGCCCCACCAGACCCTTCCATGCTCCAGCCATGTTTTTCCTCCATCAACTGTAACACCTCAAAGCTGATTCCATTGAAGGTTATAGTCTTGCAAAATGTTTTCCACTTCCACAAAAATGTCTTTTCCAGCTGTTGTTCCATGCATTCTGCAAACGGATGCCAACTCTTCCATTATCTGAAAAACCAAACTGACACCAAGAATGAACATGAGAAGTTGTGACATACTCGAGAGATCAGGAGACTCATTCAGTACCAGAGAATACCACAACAAGTTCCTAGCTTTGTTGCATATCTGTAGTACTATGTTCTCTCCAAGTTCTTCTGTTCTCCACACAACTGAACTTGCTGAAAGGCTGATAGTTCCAAACAAATTGGCTTTCTCAGGACACAAGTCATTTGCTGCTTCCATCATACACTCTTTGATGAAGTTGCCATCAGTAAACGGTTTTCCTCGTTCTGCCATCTCATGCACTGTTTTTTAACTTGTACTAGTAACAGATTCATTTTCAGAAAACTCTCCCGTGAAGAGATTTCTTTGTGTTTCTAAATCACCTTTCATGGACTCATATTTCTCAGAGCGTAACTTTCCTGAAAACTTTGAATATGTTCATCGATGTTTTGTCTCATAGTGATGCCGAAGATTGTACTCATTCAAAACGGCAACACTTTCACTGCATTTATGCAACTGGTTTTCTGGTTCTTTGTTTCCACAAGGAAGTACTTTACTCTTCAGTCTTCATTGAAAATGTGACACTCTGCGTCCACTTTTCTTTTCTTAGTAGCCACAATGAAGGGTGAAGGAAACGGGTTCTGAAAATAAGTAAGGATCTACTCCAGCAGAAAGGTTGAAAAACATTGGCCTAGAAACCAGCTCGATTAACACCTTGACTGGGGAATTTTTCTGAGCTGGGGATATTTTCATAATAACACGAGACTTCTATGGCATTTTTATGCTATGTTTGCTACTTTATTGCCTCTATTCATACTTGTAGTTCACTTACCTATTACTGTCAAACAAAGAAATCCTTGTTATATACCTATATAATGGATGACAGTCAAAAACAAATACATATTTCTGGAGCATCAGACCTGTGTTGACAGCCGGATGCATCTAGGGGCGGGAAAGATGCTTGTCTGTGTGTGTTGCCAAAGAAACCATGGTAACGTCAGAGTATAGGTGGAGCTACCACAAGCCAGGGAAGGATTTGGGATGGTGCAAAATAAGCAAACATTACAATAAACAAGACAATCTAGATACAATAATTTAAAATTGAAAATAGTAAATTTAAGGCACACAGCAGCCAGGAGGTCTCCGCACATATGAAGATCTCCTAGTATTCTAAACATAATATTTAAATTTAAATTGTATCACAACATCTCATGTTCAATAGTTTTATTAAGCAAATTGAAGTACCGTCGGCGGGCCTGATGAACTGACGTTGCGAGCCAGATCCGGCTGTGGGACGCAGTTTGGTGACCCCTGATCTAGGCTGTTGTATGATCTAGGCTGAAGTATGATCCTGGCTGATGTATGATCTCGGCTGATGTATGATGTAAGCTCAAGTATGATCTAAGAGAGGTGAGGTGACTGTGCTAGTGTAAATTAACAAATTAACAGGTACTTTATGTTTAATTTATTACAGACATTTTTACTTATGAAGTCTATTTTAAGTACATTCATCTTTACACAATTTATAACAGCAAGCAATATTGCTATTTCATTGCAGCCACAATCAAGTGTGTTAACCTCTTGCCTGAAACTAATGTTTATGGTGCAACTTGAGGTGACATATTAAAAAAAAAAACCTAAGGTGGCACGTCAGGGGAAAAAAAGAAAAACAAAACTTGAAATAGAATGTCAGGTAAAAAATCAATGTGGGGATGCATGTCTAAGAAAAATATCTTTTAATTGGGATATCTAAAATTAAATCTTCCTCATTTTAACTCAGTATTCTTGTCCACACATCTGCTACATTGCATTGAACTCCACTAGGTGCCCATCTTCCCATTAGTTTAGCAGAAACACTAGTTATTTAGATTAAACTTTTAGATGACAAACTTATAGCTGATGCTCACTGACTAGACTCGTACATTCATCATTATCATGTGCCTTGCTGGCTGATGTAGACATTCATATCTCTCCACAGATCTCGGTCCCTGGTGCTCAGAATCAAATCTACTGATGATATCCAACCATGCCACTGTCTCAGTCCACCCAGCAAGCAATCATCCAGTGTTTTCCAATTGAGTGTGTGTAGGGAGATGTGTGTGGGGGTTGAGGGATGGATGGGTGGGGAATGTGTGTGTGGGTGGGGGATGCGGGTTTGAGTGAGGGATGTGCCAGTAGGTGGGGGTGTATGGGTGGGTGGGGAGATGTGTGGGGGATATGTGGGTGGGTGATGTGTGGTGGGTGGGGGATGTGTGTGGGTGAGGGATGTGTGTGTGTGTGTGGGGGGGGGTGGTGGATGGTAGGAAGTGTGTGGGTGTTGGTGGGTGGGGGATTGTGTTAGTTGGTAGGTGGGGAATGTGTATGTGGGTGGATGTGGGATGGATGTGTGGGTTGGGGATGAGAGTTTGGCTGGATGGTTGGGGGTGTGTGGATATGGGTGGGTGTGTTGTGTGGGTGATATGTGTGGGTGGGTGATGTGGGGGTTGTATGTGCATGGATGGGGATGTGTGTAGGTGGGTTTGGGTGTATGTGGGTGGAAATAGGTTGTGTGGGTGGGTGAGGGAAGTGTCTCATAACATTGTAATATGCATTGTTTATGTTTACAACATTCATTTTACAATGCATTTTCCTATGTGAATGCATCATGCACTATTGATGAATGAAAGATGAGTGATTGGAAGGGCCGAATGTAAGACGGGCCTGCGTACCCAATTTTTAACCCTTTTAAAATAAAGTTGAATAAATAAATAAATAAATAAATAAAATAAATAAAGCCTTTACCAAGCAATTCTTCTTCTTCTTTCGTTCCTTGAAATATGTCTATAACTGCAATGTTGTCTCTTGTATGAATTTAACTGTCTTCTTTAGTTCACTCAGCGGTCCATAGAGTTTAACTTCCATTGTTGTCTCTCTAGGCCAGAAGGTTTGCCTAGATATGTTATATTTTGGGCAGTCTTGGAGTATGTGCTCAGCTGTCTGCGACGCCAATCCACGTGTGCACATGGCTGATTCACCAATCTTGAATTTTGTATACATGTGATTGCGTAATATATTGTGTCCTGTTCTGAGGCACAGAATAATGACTTGTTCTGGTCTGTCCATAATGTGGTAGTCGTCTTGAGCAGGTCTTGGTGGCCTTCTAACTTATTTGATCATTCTTTTCTTTGGTGGTATGTAATGTGCACATCAGGCTGTTCTTCTTGTTCCATCCACAGCCAATGGGGCACCACAACACATTGAGATGTAATCTGATATCTGTGCTATAAGCTGCTGTAAGGCTACATATCCACCTCCAACTACATACATGGCACACACTTCAGCTGTCAAGAGCTCATTCAAGGGATTCAGTCATATTACAACAGATGTTTCCTGCATTACCTCGTGCTACTATGAAGCTTAGTTTAGTTTAGTCGATGGATCAACATCACGGCACACGGGTGCAACCCATAAGTTCTCCGTTCTCCTCCTAACTCAAACCTGAGTTTGGAGAAACTCAGCTCAGTGCATGAACTCTGTAGCACCGGCGAGGATCCTGAAATACTTTGGGTAGATTGTTAACTCGAAATTTTAGGCTACTCTTTTTCGATTTCCAAATGCCAAGGGATTTTTTTACGTTCGCAACAATACACACTGGCTTCCGATCTCATGACCCAGAGACCAGGGAAAATGTTATTACTAGAAGTCCATGTGAAAAAATTCCGGTCCTCACCGGGGCTTGAACCCGAGACCTCCAGCACTCGAGGCGGACACCATACCTCGAGACCACGCAGCCCCCCTTTTTTTTACTATGAAGACTTTTTTACTATGAAGCGCACAAAAGTACTTAAGTGTCACAGATGCAACCTAAACGATATTGTCCTGTGTGGATGTGACTGCCTCAATATAAGAGAGGGGTCTTGCAAATCATCATGACAAGTGGCATCATTCTCATCTGTCAAGAAATCAGGACCACTTTTTTTCCAGTCTGTGAACGCCACATTCACAGACTGACACCCATGACCAAATCAACCCGGCTCACATAGTACACCACAAGGGCAGCTTCCATTCTCATGGCTACAGATGCCATTTTAACAATGACACTGTAATTTGTAACATACACCTACACCTTTATCCAAACTATTCATTGTTACAATCTTGGTGTGTTGCTGTCGGAAATATAACTATCACGGGTAGATAGCTGAGCATCAAACAAAGCAGTGAAGACAAGTAAGCTGGTTTGCTTCATACGCTGAGCTCTGTAGTACTGATGCAATAACATGACACTGCTTGGGTAATCACACAGCAGATTCTGTTGTGTTGTAGAGTGGTGGCAGACAAAACAATGACAATGTGCAGTGTGACAGGATGGCCCTGGTTGTTGGGAGTGAACACAAGCCCCGAGGTATCCTTAGCTACTCACGTGTATACTGACCCCAGGGGCTGGACAGGTAGATCCACTGTAACTCTGCTACTGACCCCCTTTTGGTATTATGAGTCTACTAGCCCCTCACAGATCCTAGACCTCTACTGACTACCCTCTACCTAGGGACAATGAACTCTGAGGCATCGTCCGAAACCACATTCAATAACTGTAGAAAAGAACTTGTCAAAATAAACAAAGTTTATTATACCCTAGAGAAACAGGAAGGAATTGAACACCCTGATAGAATATAATCTATTTACAAATATAGAGGATAGAGTAGAGACAGAATCAGAGATGAGTCCATATTCGTCATCAGGCTGAGATGCAGATTTGCTGTAGATGTTCCGTCCAGTCGGTCCGGCACTCACCCGGCTCCCTCCCAGTATGGTTGACTGGAACCTTGGAGACCACTCCGTCCCAAGAGCTCGGATCGGCATTCAATGGAGTTAACCACTCGGACCACAGCTGACTAGATGAACTTCAGATCAGCAATGTCACACTGAGTCACTGGCTAATGGCACTATGACAGTTCTCATGAGTCAGCCTGGCTGGGAGACCCTCTACCCTGAGGTGACCCCAGATAAACAATCTTGACATCCATCGTTGTAGCAAAGGACCAACCTAATGGTCATGGACTATAATCGCCTACCCCTGGTTGGGTAATGTAAAGTATCTGCAGCGAGTTCACAAAAGTCACACTAATGTCTATACACTCTGGCAGATGATGTCAGAACACTGAACAGTCACACTTGGCCTGACTCCCTCGGAGTCAAGTCCCACATGATAATCAAGTTTGGTAAACCTTGGTGACTGAACATTCTAATGTCACTGTTCGTTGACTCAGCTGGCAATCAAGTTTGGTAACACAACTAAGTCTGATCTCAACACAGCAATGTTCATTAGGTCAGGGATGAGTTGACAATAGTGTACCTGAAGTCCAAGTAACATTCATACGCCCAACTGGTGTGGGTCTAGTGTTGACCGGGCTCTCTTGCAGACGTAGTTACAGCATCTAAGTTAGTGCCAACCTCTACCTGGTATTTCCGACGTTTAGGTGGATAAACAATGTCAATGGAACTGATGAGCTCCCAGAGCTGTGACTCTACCCCAACTTGGCAAGTCTCCCTGGAGCAAGCATACCATCACCTTTCCACAGTACTTCAATTGTCCATTATCATACACAGGCATGATTGCTTCAGGTTGGGGAACACACCATATCAGAAATAGTGTTGAACAAACCATTTCAGAAATCTCAGTGAACAAACCGTATCAAACAGTGCTGCATCAGGGTTCACCA
The DNA here is from genome assembly GCA_963921405.1 of Cepaea hortensis. NCBI lineage: Eukaryota > Metazoa > Mollusca > Gastropoda > Stylommatophora > Helicidae > Cepaea > Cepaea hortensis. Next base: position 473,217,743 of record OY992876.1, on the reverse strand, counting down.
GCAAACCTTGTGGTTCATATTCAAGCATGATGATTCACCCTCTAGCATGATGTTGCACAGTCAGGCGTGGTAGGTTTGTATAACAATTACTCGCCCTTACAGATGCAGTGGTTTCAGAAAAACAGGCATCCTGGTTCATAAGCAGGCAACACCTGAAAGGAAGAGCGGCAGGTGAGAGTATTCGGCACCAACATTGGCCCACATGCATCAAATCAATGACTACTCAACCTTTAGTACTGCTAATAAGCTTTTCATCTCTATGTTGGTAGTATTAAAGCATAGGTATCATTCCAATGTCAGATGGCCCATAGTACATCCCATCAGACAGATTAAGTTCCGAGAATGTTGAGTCTGATCATATGTCTGCTGTTGCTAAATTAAATAGCTGTACTAGTTCTAGTATTAATAGAAACTAAATATCAAGGCGAGGAGTCCCTGGACCCCACCCTTACATCATACACATCATAATAGTGATCATCGTAATTACCACTTGGGATACATTAAAACTTAATTATGTACACCTTCCAGTTCACTGGTGGAGCATCTTTCCCACCCTATAGCGAAACTCTTCTTGCTTTAATCTTATCTTGAGTCAAGAAGTCATTCAGGTTAAAACATGTTCTCACCTACATGCTCAAAGGTGCCACTCCAGTTCTGGCCTCCTCCCACGCGGATTAGCCTTGGGCCATGACCGAACTTCACAGCTGGCCTGGTTTGCCAATCATATACTTCGGAAACTTGCACTCAGTCCCCATATCCCATTTGTCCTCGTGCCTCATTCAACCTCCATACATCCTTCCATACATCCATCACATCAGCACTCACGTACTCATGCCAGTATGAAAAGAACAGGACAGTAAAGAGAAGAATCTAGAACGCATGTTTACATCGCGCTGGTAACGCAGTCATATTGCCTCGAACCACTTCGTCGTTCAGTGCTTCGTTCATATAAGTATCACACAACATTACCTAATATATATGCCACCACATCGTATATATCTATATGGCACAAGCGGAAGAACACAACTCCACAGAATTCCAGTTCCATGACATGAAATCACTATTAAGTTAACCCACAAAATAGCTTCATCACTTCCCATGGCTTAGCAGTATGTGCTCTGCTTCCCTGCAACTAGGCACTTCACTGTAAGAATTCCTCACACTATCAGCTTACCTGTCTATTCCAAAAGATTCTAACTGACATAACATCAGATTCTAACTGACATAAGTTGGGTTCACAAAATACAACAGTAAACAGCTCCCTATAATGGCATAGCTAACCTAGTATATGCAAATACTTACCATATGCAAATACTAACAATTCTGCACATTGTGCCGATACAACGGACTTGTATCTAAGCTGAAAGCAAAACTACACAGTTTACAACCAATGTTGTCAACAGTGCGGTACACATCTGTACTATGTCCTACTTTCCAACCGGCTTATTGATCGTCAACTACTTAGAAATGCCAAATCATCCGCGTATTTAATGAGTTGCTGTACAGTCGCGTTTTATGTTCAATTACAACGGTAAATTAAATAAATAGGTATTTACCTGAATCGTTGAACAATTCACCAGTCAGCTACAAATACTGTCTGATGGCCAACTTGCCCTAAGGAATGACAGTCAGCCAAAACTTGGCTGTGTGTTTAATGAATGACAGTCAGCCGAACTTGGCTGTGTGTCCTCACACACCGAGGGATCTAAAGTGAATGAGCGCTTACTGCCTAATTTCTTCCCACATGCATCTCAACCCACACGGGGAAATAATGTAGCACGTTGTGTCTCAACTTCAGCGAGAAACTCGGGTTTCTCCACACTGGAGAATCTATTTTCTCACTACATGACATAATGTTGTTGTACTAAGCAACCTTGGTCACGCAAGTCCAGGTGCTTCGAGAACATTCTAGCAGGAAAACCATCCTCGACTTTCCCCAATTTATTTATAAATGGGGAAGTACCTGATGACGCGCCGAGTTCAAGCGGAACCTCTTACGACGAAGCACAGATTTTGCTTCGTTTTGTGACATATAGTTCTGTGTAAAGTGTCTGCTGCAACACCTTCTGCTTGAGATTGTCATTGTTCTTGATAGATTCCCTGACAGATTAGACATCTTACAGCCAGCTCTGGTTGATTGCAACATCCTGTAAAGAATATTCAACTAAATGTTACGTTATATTGCACTTAATCTTACCTTGACCTACACAGACTTCAGGCTCTACTATCTTGACACTTGATGGTAGTTTATTCTCCATATTATGTCTACAATCAGTCTGAAAGGATTTGTAAGTTATTTCTGTAAGCAAATATAAACTATATAAATGAATTTGATATGTTGTTTTTAATGATGATTACTGATGCAAAATGTCTTATGATTACTTCAAGACATGATTTCTAATATGTTATTCCTAAAGTCCCATTTAAGAATTTTACTTTGGGAATCTATAACAGTGTAACGATATTGGTTTATCATGACAAAGATAACATAACAATACATGACAGCTTTATGGAAAATACTTATTACTTATATCACACATCATAAACACATTAAAGTTGATGCAATACTTATCGTGACAGCCATTCTTTATTGTATCTTCCCCCCCCCCACCCCCCCCCCCCCACCCCCTTTTTCCCATACATCCAATAATGAGTCTTCAATTGGTGAGAAAAACAAGAAATTCTTGTCATCAATGTTCCCTCTAAATTGTTGCTTAGGAGCAAGAATGTTACTTTGTTAGCTTCTATCATGAAATTTGTGAGCATGCCTACATTTGACAATTAGGTACATTTGGTCCCAATATTGTCTGCTTGTGCACTGAAGCTTGATGGTCTGGACTTCGTTGATGATATTACTTTCTTGTCCAACATATGGAAATCTTCTTCTTCTTCTTCTGCTGCGTTCATCCGGAGATTTTTCGGACGTGATTGCGTTGTGCCTGTTTACAGCAGAGCTACGTTCTCGCGCCGTTAGGCCAACTCATCCGACTTCTACAGGCATTTGTTGATCGGGTTAACCTTCCCAGGGACATATGGAAATGAAATGCAAGATCTAACTAAACACATTGGATAGGAGGTCACAACAATTAAGTCTACAAATTCATAGGGAAAGACAAAGATAATGAGAATAAATCAAACAAACGATAACCTGATCTCCCTTGGTGAAAGTTCACTTCAAGATGCAGTATTTTACACCTATTTAGGTAGCAATGTTGACACAGATGGGTCAACATATAAAGATATTAAAATAAAAATGCAAAAGACAAGAAGACTTTCATTGCAATTGGACATTTGTGGAAAGTAAAATAAATCAGGATTGTCAAAAAGGCTGCTCAAGTAAACTATTAAAACAGTACTACTGTATGGATCAGAAACATGGAGAATTACATACAATGATTATTAATAAACTACAAACATTCATTAATTATTGACTGGGCAAAATAGATGGACTAAAATGGTATGACAGAATCATCAATGTGGAACTCCTGGATGGAACTAAAGAAATACAAATGTATTAAGAAGAAATAAAAGATGCTGTACTGCATACAACATAGTCTGAGAACACCTGAGAATTGAATCACGTGAAAAGCCTTTATCCAGAATCGACAGGGAAAATGAAAAAAAGGAAGACCTAAAAACACAAGGAACAGAGAGTTAGATACAGAAATGGTTCCACATTGTTGCTATATAGCCAGGGTGGGGGGCACAGAGTTGAGGTGAGAGCCGAACCTTGCAAAATACCATCGGCTTGTGTATTCATCAACTCTGGCAGCAAAAGTCCAACTCCTGGCCTTCACATGGCAGAACTGTTTTATCTAACAGGAGAAGTGGCAATGGGATAATGCACTGGAATGTGGAAGGGGTCAACAACAACAAAATAGAGCTAGAAAACATCTTGCATCAAGAATAAATAAGTGTATATTGCTTGCAAGAAACTCAGCTCAATTAAAAAACAGCCTTCAAAATCAGAGGCTACCAGAGCTACCGATCTGACAGAAAGGACAGGCAAAAGAGTGGGATACTGACTCTTGTAAAAAATAATATTGCTGCTTCCCAAATTGAAGTTTACATGGAAGGGGACGAGTATCAGAACCTCAAACTTAAGACAGATAATACAAATCTACATCTGATTAATTACTTTTGTCCAAGTGGCAGCCCACAGGCACTGGAAACACTACCACTAAAAGAAAAAAGATTATTGTTTGTGGTGATTTCAACAGCCACTCATAGAGCTGGGGCTATGATCACATGGACCAGAGAGGAGAGAGACTGAAAGACTGGCAAGACGAGAATAGATTCATCTTGATTAACAAGTCGTCTGACTCACAAACCTTCTACTCAAGACGATGGCACACTACAAGTACACCTGAACTGGCTTTTCACTCACCAGACTTTGAGTGCAACATCATATGAATTGTTGGGAAATTGTGACCATTGACCAATCTTTCTAACTGTAGAAAATAATATTGTAAGTGAAAGCAGCACCCTCTTGAGGTGGAATTACAAGAAAGTAGACTGGACAATTGTACAAACATTGTACCAGCATACTGGTTAGAAATCTGAACACAGATAAAGACATAAATAAAGTAGTTGAAGAGTTCAATGAAATGCATACTACAGGCATAGCGATACTTGCCATAGAGCAGGTGGCCGATAAATACGTCATAGCAATGAAGTGGAGAATCCTAGAAGCCAAATGCTTGGAGAAACCAAGAGACAAGTATCAACAGAGAGAAACGTCACTCTGACGTCGTTTGACAACAAATAGACTTTGTGGAGTTCTCGACAGAGAAGGCAGTGCAAATTTGATTCTAGAATGAATTGGCCTGGCTATGGAATTGTTGGCATTTGGCAGTGGCTTTTAAGTGGATAACACATGGAAGGATCTTGTAACAGATTGATAATGCCACTTATCCAGAAACGGCAGGTAGAAACCTAGACGGAATCTAGGCAGCGGCAAAGACAGACTCTGTAAACGAGAGAAGGACATGTACGGAGGTACAATGACAATGACGATTACTTTGTAACAGGTTTGGTGTATTTTGAATATTACATTGTAACTATAATTCAGACGCCCGCCTGGTAACAACAGGCAGTCTGGAAGTTCTAGATATTCATTACAACGAATAGTTTCAGCTGTCGATTAAACAGCATGCATATTGTTCAACTCTGCAGTTACTTCATCTTTTAAGTTTGCAGTTGGCTTCAGTTGCTGTTACATTGATTCAAGTATTATTGAGCCAAAATCTAGTTATACCTGCTGTGTGGTTCACAACGTTTTTAGACCAAATATATTAATGAAGAAGAACCTACAATTTGGCAATACTGTTCATTGCTTGCATCATTCAGTAGTCTTTTAGCTTAATACACATCAACCTATAGTCGCATTTGTTCAATGGTTCATGAATCGCGAATAAATAAACATGGACACTGTTATTACCCTGCCTGCCAGCTGTAAAATTTGTGGTGTTATTCGTATTTTTCAAGCAGAATGTCAAAATATTGCCGAGATTCATTGCGACTGTGTCGGGTGTACGGTGATAACGTTATGAGTTACAGTTCTGTGAGGGATTGGTGCAGAAAATTCACAGATGGGTTTAAAGATGTGCAAGATGAGGGTGAACAAGGATGACATTCATGTGTGATAGATGAGCTCATTCAAAAATTCGACCAAGTTGTAGTCAAAAAGTGCCGTTTTACAATTTCAGAGGTTGATTTTGGAATAGCCCTCATGTGTAGAAGGCAAGCAGAGGCCAAATCCAGCCAAGAGCACCACAATAAGCAGCAACAGCAGCAGTAGCACAGTAGCAGCAGCAGCAGCAGCAGCAGTAGCAGTAGTAGTAGCAGCAGCAGCAGTAGTAGTAGAAGCAGCAGCAGTAGTAGCAGTAGTATAAGCAGTAGCAGTAGCAGTAGCAGTAGTAGTAGTAGGCTTCTTTCAGTCCTGTAGGACTATAAAATTGTGCCGCTGGGGAGGCACCTAACAGTGCCGCTAGTGATAATAAATACCAGCACGCAAAAGCCAAATTTTAAAGGGCCAAGCTGCAGGCAAGATGGAAAAGCTGGTAGGAGAAAACAGAGTCACTGAACATTGAAAGAGACACAAGGAAGTTGTGGAAGCTAGTAAAACAACTTAACAATGAGGGCACAGGAAGAAATTCAAAGATTGTATTACATAAAGACAGAAACATCTTAACATGAAAACAAGAAGCTGACCATTTTGTGGACTCATTTGCACAACATCAAAATTAGTCAAGAGAAACAAGATATTCGAGAGAAGTGACAAAAACAGGACATAATGAAATAGTCACTGTGTGTGACTTATCTGCAATCATTTACTCCTCTGTCTTTCTTCTTCTTCTTCTTCTTCTTCTTCTACTTTTTTTTTTCTGCTTCTTCTCCTGCGTTCGTCCGGAATGTTGTTTTAGACGTAATTGTTTTGTGCCTGTTTATAACAGAGCTGCGATATTTACAACTTTTGGCCGAAACATCTGACTTCTTCAGGCATTTGTTGGCCGGGTTACCTTCCCGGGAATTTCGTAGGACGTTTTGATCTCACTGTTGTGGTGTTATCCCTATCCAAGCTGGCCCATTTAGAACAGTTGAATACATTCCAGTCAGCCCTCAAGGGAAATCAGGGGCAGACCATGGGCATTCCCTGCCATCCAAGAAGGCTTCCATACTTGCAGAGCTGACACACAGTGCTCTGGTACTGGGCTCACCCAAGGAATTGGCATGTCCTGCACATGGCTGCATGGGCCCAATTGCTACTTGGGTTATGATCTTTTTTGTAGTTTAGGGTTATTTTTCTTCTTTCTGTTTCATTCCGAGTGTTCTTTTTCTCAATACCAGGAATGTTTTTTTATTGGCACCTTGCCGTTTTGACAGACGATAATTTGTTAAATTGTGCTATAAAAAGGCATAATAACTACAACCCATGACAGTAGCGAATGTGACTGATCAGAACAATTTGCGCTGTAGATGTTTGTCCACAATGAACGCATGTGAACATATGGTCATATTCACCATCACGCACCATCTTGTGTCTCACGCCCTCAGTGTGTGACCTATCTGCAATCATTTTCTCCTTTGTCTTTATTCCATTTCTGATATTTGCCCTCCATGCAACAAACACCTTTGGTGGCGACTTGCTCCCATTGTGCTTTATCAATGCCTGTATCAATCATGTCCCGATTACACACAACTTTGTATCTTAGTAGAGGCCGACCCTGAGATCTCCTACCCATCTGTAATTCATCAAACAAGATGTCCTTTGGTATTCTACTATCATCCATCCTCCAAACATGTAAAATCCATCTAAGTCTATGAAGACTGAGTATGGAACAAACCGTCACACAACCTGATATTTCCAATACTTCAGTATTTGTGATTTTGTCTTGCCACTTAATACCAAGAATTCTTCACAGACACCGCATATGAAAGCTGTTTATAAACGTTTCTCTTGGTGTGAGTAAGTTGTCCAGGTTTCATTGCCATAAAGAAGATTACTAAGGACACAGGCTTGATAGACAAGGACTTTTGTTTTGGCAGTAAAGAAGAACAGAGCTGGCCATCCTTATCCCTGCATGCACTTTTCTGTGCACACAAAAGTAAGCTATTTCAAAAAACTGGTCAAGGTGGTTAAAAGTAAAAAATTGGCAGAGGTGTGTCAAAGAGTAAGCACAGACAAGTCACTGAAATTGTTCTGGCGACTACAAAAAAGCATGAGTGGGGTATTCAAGAATAAGAGCATTTCTGACTTCCAAGGTGCTGACCTCATCTGGCAGAGGACTGACGAGGACAAGGGCAAAGCCCTCTTTAAAGGCTTTCTAGAGCAGAGCAACCAGACAGACATGGGAGGCCGAAATCTTGCCGAGGAGGTCACCTCAGACAGGTGCAAGGCCCAGAACACTTCGGATGAAGACACAGTGACAGTGAAAGATATCAAGGCTATGCTTCAACGATCAAAAAACAGTGCTCCAGGGCCTGATGGCATAAGATACGACGACATCAATAGGTGTACCGACAACGAGCTAGAGAAACTAGCAGACATGTACAACAACAGTATAGGGAGTGCTAGCATCAAGGAGGAGTGGTTACACAGCTATCTGATTCCCTTGCCGAAGCCTGGCAAAGACCACACAAAAATTCAGGGATATCGAGTAATAACCATGCAGAATACAATAGGCAAGCTGCTGGAGAAGTTAATTGCCAGGAAAACATCAAGCCAGCTAGAGAGGCAAGGTGTTTTCCCACCTACCCTGGGTGGGTACCGTCCAAAAAGATAAACCAGGACCAATGCAGCAGTTTTTGCCCATGGTGTCTACAACGGTTTCCACTCAGGCATTGAAACCTTTGCTGCAGCGATTGATCTTGAGGGCACGTTCAACAGAGTACCATTGGATTTTTTAATGCTTCAGCTTCTTGAACTCAAACTAAGTCCATTCCTCCTTAGCTGGATCGCTGCAGCCCTCTTCCAACGGAAAGTAGTTTTTAGATGTGGCAGTTGGACGTCGGAACCAACAACAATATATCCTGGCCTACCACAGGGATCACCATTATCTCTGGTACCGTTGAACGCCTACACAGTGAGAATCACCAGTGAGCAGATCACTGGACCTGGTAGGACATTGTTATAATGCCGATGATGTTTTAGTGTATCGTCAGGGTAAGGATAGAGAGCAGGTTGCTGTCGAACTACAAACCGAACTCAATCGCATAAGTACTTGGTGTGTTGAGGCTGGGGCAATGGTCAACCCAACAAAGGCAACAGTGACTTGGTTCTCGTTGAATAATCATATTGTCAACACTCCAACACCAACTGTAAAGCTGTGTTCAGAGACGGTGGAAAGGACGCAGGCAATGAATTACCTGGGGATACGGTTTGATCGAAGCCTTGCTTATAATGAGCACATAGACCAGGTGATAACAAAGGCCAAGCAGGGTTTGGCTGTGATGCGGGTGATGGTGGCAGCAAATTGTGAGCAGCGCCATCTATGTATTCTATATGAGGGGCTGGTCATGTCTGCTTTTGAGTATGCGATGGCAATCCTGACTCTGTCGTAAGCAGATAGAAAGGATGGAAAGGATACAGAATGAAGCTATGCACATTATTCTTGGATACAAGAGATATAGCATGCAAGGCGATGCGCTACCATCTTAATTTTCCAACCATTGAAGACAGAATACAAGTTTGCAGGGCACGCGCCTAACTCAGAGTTAACGCAATACACAACATCCATGGCATAGTGAAATTATGAAGGTGAAGGGCAGCAGGTTAAAAAGAGGACGGTTGTGGATGGGTCAAGCAGAAGACATTCACTTGAGGACTTAGAACCTGGCGAGGAGTGGGTACAAGTGTCAACAGATTTCTGCACATCCTTTTCAGTTTGCATCCAACTAGATAGAAAATGCAGACAAGAAAATCCGGCTGATGTGAAGGCGCAAGTACAAGCGTTGATTTTCAAGAATTCACTAGACAGTGATGCTGTCATTTACACAGATGGGTCGATTGTCCAACATGTGAGAAGCTCATGGGCCTTTACGACTCAGGCCGGAGGGAGAATTGTGAAGGAGGACTCTGTTGCTTTTGCTGAGACCACAAGTAGCCTGGCTATGGAATTCATGGCAATAAGTAAAGCAATAACATGGCTCGAGACACAGACATTCACTAGGGCATATTTCCTTAGTGACTCAATGAACATGCTCAAGAGGATAGAGATGGGATGGATCTGAAAAGAATGGTTGCTGTCTCTGGAGCGGCCTCGGCTGTCAGAGTTTAGTTTCATCTTCGTGCCAGGGCATGCGGGAGTAAAGGAAATGAGCGGGCTGACAAGCTCACAGATAAGGCTACTGTGGAGGGCGGACGCGCCATGGACAGGCTGACATTCTGAATGCTCTACGAGAAGTAATACTTTTGCGAGAACCAAGTGATGACTGTGAATCTACAACCATGGCCAGACTGCAAGAACAGCAAATTAAAAGAGGGGTGACCAAACAAGAACACTACGCAGGAAGCCAAAGAAGAGTGATAAACCAACACAGAACTGGTGTCGTTAGCCGCTACACGCTGCAGGATTTGCTGAGGGGATCCGAGCACTTATGGACTGAATGGTTCGATGTGCAATGAGGATGATTTGTCGACTAACTAACTAACTAGCTTCCTGTTCTCCCAGACTCTTGTTATTAACCTGTTCATTGTTGTTACTGCCTTGCCAATCCTGATGTTGATTTCCTGATCAGGGATAATTTGCTATTTACCACTGATCCTAGATATGTAAAATGGTCTGCTATCTCCAGTTGGCCATCGTCAATAACTAGATTGATGGTACCCCATATGCACCTTGTTACATAATGTGCATCTTCTTTTTGCTAATTGTTAAACCAAATTCAGAACAAGCATTGGAGAATGCAGATAGTAGACATTGTAATTCTTCCTCAGAGTGGGTCGAAATTGCAACATCATCCACATAATGCAACTCTCTCACCAGTACAGTCCTAATTTTGGTCTCGGCCTTCAATCTCTGAGCATTGTAGAGGCCGCCATCTGAGCATTAGTGAATGTATATACTACCATCCTGATCAATCAATCAATCAATCATGTGCCATGCCGGAAAGCGTGGGCGGTCATGACTCGCCATTTCACTCGATCACCAGAGTCATGGATCAGCTCAGTGTTCCTGTCTCCACCATGCCGTGTGGCCAAGCCATCCAGGTATTTACTTCTCGGTCTTCCCCTTGGTCTGCTTCCTTTGCCTTTGATCTTACCAGTTGTCACCAAGTTCTCCAATTCACTTCTTCTCATAACATGTCCAAAATCGTTGACTGTCTACGTCTAATTTCTCTAATCAGTCTACGATGTTCACCTGTCTCCTGTAGTACTTGGTCATTGGTTTTTCTATCTGTCCATGGTATTTTTTGCATTCTCCTCAGAAACCACATTTCTGCAGCCATTAGATGTTGTTAGCTTGACTGCTCATTGTCCAAGTTTCACATCCACATAAAAGAACAGGCTCTATGTAGCACCTCAACACTCTTTTTCTGGTTTCAACTGACATCTTTTTATTGGCCAGAATGTTTTTCATCTTGCTATAGGCTACTTTCGCCATGGCGATTCTTATTCTAATCTCTTCAAGGCACCTCCCATCAGATGTTATGACTGTTCTGAGATAACTGTACTTGTTGAAGAATATTCCCAATTACTTGTGGTATTTCATTCTTACTAGTGACAACCATAATCTGTGTCTTTTTACAATTTAATTCTAACCCCAGCTGCTCATTGTGTGCAACAACTGCATCTACTAATTGTTGCAGATCCTGCTCATTGTCTGCAATCAATACTGTATCATCTGCATATCTAATGTTACTGATGATTTGTCCTCCAATGCTGATTCCATTTATATCTTCTACATTTCTGAAAATACCATCCTGATCACAAAAGACATATTTCAGTAGAAGTGAAAAGTATATTCCAAAAAGGGTGGGAGCTAGTATACAACCTTGCTTAACTCCACTCTTGATTTCAAACTCTTCTGAAGTTGCACCATCAAACTTGATTATATCCTTCATGCCTGTGTGGAACGATTTCACAATGGACAGAAGAGTTGATGGGCAGCCAATCTTCTTTAGTGCCTTGAACAGACCCTCACTACTGACCAAATCAAATGCCTTTATGAGGTCGATGAAGGCAATAAACAGTGGTTGATTCTGTTCACAGCATTTTGTTGCATTTGTTGCAATGAGAATATATCAATGGTAGACCGGTTCTGTCGGAAGCCGCACTGTGATTCGGGGTAGACTTGATCTCCCAGGACTTGAAGTCTGTGCACAACAATTCTAGCAAATACTTTCCCAACAATACACAGAAGTGAGATACCCCTATGGTTGCAGTCGCTCCGATCACCCTTGTTCTTGTACAGTATTATGATGCTTGAATCTTTGAAATCCTGTGGGACATGACCTTCTCACCAGCATAGCTCTATTAGCTAGTGGATCTGTAGATTGAGTGTGTCTTGCCCACTCCTGATAACCTCTATCGGAATCCTATCCTTACCTGGAGCCTTGCCAGATGCAAAATCATTTATAGCACACTTAACTTCTGGTATGGTGGGAAGTGTGTCCAGGTGGTCAAGAGTTGGTTGGGTCTCTATGGCGTTGAGGGCATCATCCGCTAGTTTGGTTTCAGTTGAGTAAAGCTCCAAATAGTGCTCTACCCATCTGTTATTTCTTATCAGTGATGATTACTCCAGTCAAGGCTTTCAGTGGTGCGCACTTCTTTTGATTATTGGACCACAGTCCTTCTTTATCCTTTCATACATGCTTCTGATGTTTCCCTTATCACTTGAATTTTGAATGTACTCACATAACTTGATCCAATAATCGTTTGCACACTGCCTGACAGCTTTTTGCACATCCTTCCACGTTGTTCTTTCCTTGTTTCTTAAGAGAGCTATCTTATCTTTATCAATCAAGAGTTGCAGTGTCTGGCTGTTTGCAGCAAACCAGTACTGCCTCTTTTGATCCACGGTGCCATAAACCCGTACTGCTGGTTTATAAGAGTTTCCTTAAGTTTACCCCACTTTTCACTTGCTGTACAATGTTCTGATATATCAGTGAAAGCATCTTCAAGTTTCTGTTGGAACTCAAAGCACTTATCAGGATCTTGGGTGTTAGTAATATTAATCCTGGGGTTAGATTTGTGTTTAGCTGTGTAGATTCTCTTTGGTCTCAGTCTAACCCTTGCAAAAAAAAAAAGTCTTAAAAGTTGAGAGAATTGACTTTATTGCCCCGGGTTTTATCTCATATAGCTCGGTCTCTTTCGGCAGGATGGTCTGCCGAAAACATCGCACAAAGCACAAACTCTGTAGCTCTGGAGATTACCACCAGAGGTCTATGAGAAAAATGCACTTGTGAACCAAAACATGTAGCCGGGAAACAAACCCACAACCTTCAGAGCATGAGGCAGACAGCTTGACCACTTCACCCTTACAACAACCAAAGAATGATCTGTATCACAGTAAGCACTGTGGTAGCTTCGAGTTAATGATGTCTGATTAAGATGTCTCCGTGTGATAATGAAGTCTAGCTGATGCCAATGGCCGGATCTTGGGTTTTTCCATGTGATCTTATGCCGCTCTTTTGTTTTACAAAAGGAGTTTGTAATACATAGGTTATTTCTGGTGCAATGCTCCAGCAGCCTTTGCCCATTTTCATTCATGTTGTATTCTCAAAGGCACACTAGCCATGAACTTGAGTTCTTGCCCACACAAGCATTGCCATCACTGAGCATATAAATGTAAACAGATTTTGGAACTGCCTTGATCACAGAGTCAAACTCTTCATAGAATGAATCCTTCGCATCATCAGAGGAAGTGAGAATCTGTGCATATGTCGCGATAATCTTGTGGCAAAACCACAAGAGGTTGCCAAGCGCAGGGATAATAGTCTTTCACTACCTCCAGCTGGAATTTCAATCATTCCCAGTAGTGAATTCTTCACTGCAAATCCAACACCATGTTGCCTCTTTTCTGCCTGCCCTTTACCCTTCCAAATAAAGGTGTAATTGTTTTCCCTGAGTGACCCTACCTCAGCGAGGCAAGTTTCTTGCAGGACAGCAATGGTAAAATGACTGAGTTTGTAATCAATCACTGCCAGTTTTCTTACATCATCAATATTTGTCAGGTCAGTGGAAATTCCTGGACACATGGTTCTTACGTTCCAGGTTGCAAGCCATAGCTTGATGTTTCTATTTTTCCCTTTAGTAGTACCTGGTGCATTGGTTTTACAGCCTGTGATTCAAATTTTATCCTTGCCCCCAAGCATCCATTGAGGCGGGCAGTAGCTGATCAGTGACACCTGTAGGTGTCTCCCACCGTCATAGGCAACCTGTGGCATCCCATGTCTACGCCTATTGACAAGGACTTATATCCCATAACTGCTACCTCTCGCTTTGATTTTGAGACCGGTTAAGACCAGGTATAGAGTTATACCTCTCCACAGCACAAAGCCTGGGCTGAAATATAGAGACCATGTGCTGCCCATGCCACATGATCCCGCTCACATCCTGGCTTGTTCATTCCAGAGGAAAAGTAACACCAACACATCTGGAACACGACAAGTTGCAGAAACTGCCGGATCAGCAAAGCAATGCTCTGTCCGCCTGTCAGAGCTTCGATCCTAGACCAGCTGCCAACCAAAGCTTAGAGCCTAGTCTGTACTGCCATGACATTTTGTCTTTAGGTTTCATTTCCTCACGCAGGATAAGGCTTCGACTCTCCCAACTGTGCTCTTCTGCCCGAAGCCGTTGGCACAATGTGGGGTGTCTGGTTTGGTAAGCTCCACCCAACATTCAGTGCTAACAGAAAGCAAGAAGTACTGTCTACTGTCATACGGTAGCTAGTGTCATATCTGACTAAGACCTGACACCAAGATGCATTAGCTGCATGGGCAAGTAGATAGTGTGTCAGTACAAACACTGACAAGTGCAGTACCACTCTGTGTACCCTCTCTTCAATACAAAAGACAGGCATCATCTTGATAAATGGAATACCCCTAAGAAATGACAAAGAACCAACATACATTGCAGTAACATATGATGACACATTAATATGGAGAAAGCACATTAACAAAGCAGTAGCAAAAGCCAGAATGAAAATAGCCATCCTGAGAAAACTAAATGGAACCACATGGGGAGCCAGCAGGAAAATACTTAGCAAAATTTATCAACAGAGCATAATACCACACCTGGAATATGGGTCAACTGCGTAGTGTTCAGCATCAAAAACCACACTACAAGAGCTGGACAGGATGCAGAATCATACTCTTAGAGTCACCACTATAATGGAGATTGAGAAGATGGGGAGGACACAAGCACTGAGAGAACACAGAGATATGAAAACGCTAATACAAGCAGAAAAGTTCCTCAGCTTGCCAGGCCACTCTATGAAGAAACGATTTGAAAACTTAGCTATGGGGCGGTTGAAAAGAAGCAGTTTTATTCACCAGGCTAAATGACTCTGCAGAGAAACCACTGATCTGCACACATTTGGTATCCCCCTGAAAACTATCCCAGAACAAACTCCATGGAAAGAGGAACATAGACTATCAGTACAAATCCAGACAAAAGTGGGAGGAATATTTGACAAGGAAGAACAGAACAGTGTACAACACAGAATAGCCACTCTCAGCTTCCTTGATGAAGAATACTTACAAGCCCTCTGGATCCGAGTCTACACAGATGGGTCAGCACAAAATGCTGTTTGAAATGGAGGAGCAGGAGTGTAGAGTGTACAAATAATACCTGGACATGGTCAGAGTACCAATAAGAAAGTACTGCCATAACTATGATGCTGAAATCCATGCAATCAAAATAGCAACAGAGAAATTATTAAATACCAACCATGGTACACAACCTGTGGTGCTATTGACATGTGCAAAATCAGTACTTGAGGTGCTCCTGTCTGGGAAATTGCCACTACTACGGACACCTACTTTCTTAACTTGGCAGCCAGTATAAGGTCACCACACAGTGGATACCATTTCACTGTGGAGTACCCAGAAACAAAAGAGCTGATCAATTGGCTAAGGAAGGAGCAACAGAAGAACAATCTGATGTACCCGTTACATACCGCCAAATGAAAAGAATGATAAAATCTGACAGAAAACCACCAAAACATGCTCAAGATGACTACCACCTTATGAACAGACCAGAACAAATCATACAGAACAAAACATAATAAATGATAACCCCATCTCTCTTAGTGAATGATAATAGAAGTAAAAAGATTTGCCAAGTTATCTCCATGAGTTCCCTTAGTGAAACCTCACTTCAGGAAGTGGAATTATACATCTATTTACTTATTAATGTAGAAAAAAGATGAGCGAACATATAAAGGTATTAAAATAAGCATATACAAGGAGCTTCCATAGTGCTAAACAATTGTTTAACTCTAACGTTAAATCATTACTACTGCATGTATCAGACACATGGAGAAGGTTAATAATGGAGGGGTGGGGGAGCTGAAAGTGAGGATCAACTTCATCTCACCAGGTGATATCCCATTTGCTCGGCCTCTTTCCAAGGGGCAGCCTGTCGAAAACGTCGCAGAGCCCTAAATCCGTAGCTCCAGCGATGACCCCCAGGCGTTCAAAAGGAACTACACCCGTGAACTGACCGAGCCCAGAATTGAACTCACAACTTTGGGAACGCGAGGTAGGCGTGGAATATTCAACACCCTTAAACGATAAATGAATGTTTTAGTAAAATATTCAACATTACCAAAACTGCACTAGCCTTAATTCCTCAGGCTCAAGACCTCCCTGCCCTACACTGCAAGAGGCAGTAGATGACAAATGACCAAACTGAGACTGTGCTTTAGTTCAACATTTAACATGAACACGCCGCCATGTTTCCTAGTTAGATTAAAAACTCAGAGAATCTCTCTAATGGTCAATAGCATTCCCGAAACAATAATAATATATAAGGAATAAAATAAATTTTTCGTGTGAACAATCTTCGTCTCCTTCATGCATATTCGGATGTCAAACTTTAATTTATTTAAAGGAAACGTCAGTCATCTTGAGAGTTTTCGAAGTCTCACAGCGTGTACTTAAATGGAACTTGTGTAGACCAAAGTCCTTTTCTCCGTTTAGACGCTTTTGCAGCAAATGTTTACTTTCTGTCTTGAGTCATGTTCCCAATTCCACAGCTACACTCATCAATCTTTCCTATCTCTAGCTTGTTGAATAAGCGATGTCTCAGTTTGTTTTCTGTTGTGCGGATTCTTGTGTTTGCTTTGCTCCATTCTTTTACATTCAGGAGAATTCTCTCTTTTACATTCAGGAGAATTCTCCTTTCTCCATTTTCTGTTTTCTAGAGTTTTCTATTGATCTACTTTTATATGCACGAATACAGGTGATACATGTGAAAGTTTTCTCGACGTTATTTAGGGCTGCTTTTGTGCTACCTCCTCTCTCTCTCTCTCTCTCCCCGCCCCCCCCCCCCCCCCGCCCACCCCCCCCCCCCCCCCCCTCAACTCAAGTAGCAAATACACACACATAAACTTGTTGCTTTCGGCCAAGTTGGTTTATATGCATCATATGTCTGGTACCCGATGCTTAGATCTTTACTTGGTTCTTCTTCTTCTCCACCTTCTTCTTCTTCTTCTTCTCTTCCTCCTCATCCACCTCCCCCTCCTCCTCCTCCTCATCCACCTCCCCCTCCTTCTTCCACTTCTTCATCTGCTGCTGCTGTTGTTATTGTTGTTATTATTATTATTACTATTATTATTATTGTCATTATTATTATTATTGTCATTATTATTATTACTATTATTATTATGATTATTATTATTATGATTATTACTTCCTGCACCTCCTCTTCTTCGCCTTCCTCTGTATCTTCTCCTTCTTCTTGTTTTCTTCTTTTTCTTCTCCGTTTTGCTAAGGTTATATAACAGTTTACACAGATGTCTATGTGCTGAGAGGAAGAAGAAGTGCCTGCGGATTCATGGAAAGGTTAATGGACAGTGCAGGAGAGCCTCGCATATGATATCACAATATCTAGCATGAAAATGTAGGTAGAAGCAGTCACTGTGGTGTTCCGCTGGGTGAAAAATAAACAGCACACCCATTTCGTGATTGTAACGGGCTCACAGAGCATGATGAGCATGTGAAGACAGGTATGCTTTATGCAGAGTGAAATGCGTCAACTAAAAAATGTAAGGTAAGACGTACCCCCCCCCCCCCCCCCTTTCCCCTTTCCGCCCCGGCAAAATGGTTGGTTGAGAAATGAACGAGCGGACAATTGACCGGATCTTCACCTCTGGTTGGGGTATTGGTGCACAATAAAGCAGATGTGGGCAGGGCCCCTTGGGATCGTTTATATAGTGTAAAAGAACAGGTACATCACCCTTGCCTGAAGAGAATGGTGCGGCAGGAAGTGATCAGAGGATGTGGCCGTTATTTAGTTCTCCGAAGAAAGACCTGATTGACTCATAATTAGATTGTAAATGGTACCATTAATATTGGAATTCTTCGCTGCTTGTTATAAGAAATATCCCGAGTGCTGTGATGTTGGTTCTTCACTAACCACAGCTAAATATGTTCTTCGTTCCTATTTCGAAGAAATTGCGTCACACATTTCCGTGGTCAGTGTGTCGGATATCGGAATGCATTTGTGTAAGGTTTTCTTCTTCTAGACAGATTCCATCCAAGGAAACGGGCTCTGTCTACTCGTAGTTATATAAGTGCGGCTTACAAACCTCATGGATTCACCATATGTTATGTCTATATCAGGCTGAGTTAGTCTTCCACCTTGCTTTAAAAGTTGTCAGCCTATTCATGTTTATGTATAATGCAGTCAGGTGGGATCCTTTGTATTATGTGGTTTATAGATTTATGACATGGTCAAGTCAGTGTTTCTGGCAGATTTGCTAATTCATGGTAGTCTTCTGCTGTTGTCGCTGTGTAACTATGACATGTCTGTAAATGTTGTTTTCTTATATGTATGAGAGTGTGTCAAGACAGCCAAAACAGATATGTAGGTGTCACTGTAATGTTATTCATCATTGTGATGTAAACCTATGAGTTTTAAAATATGGTACTGCTAAGAGTGGTGCCACATGAAGTCTTCTGGCAGCATTATTTTCTTAGTTTTCAGCATACAATTTCTTAAATGGAAGCTTTGTGGGAATTCTTTTTATCGTCATTTATCAGAGAGTAAAGGAATTATGACGTACTGCTAATGCACAACGGTGTTTATCTTTGCCTTCAGCAGGTTTGTCTACGGTACAAAATCACTAGATGTTGTTTAAAGTTACAAACCTTTCAAGACAGAAGGCCTGTCTACAGTATAAAATCACTAGACTTTATCTAAAGTTACAAATCCTGCAAGGCAGTAGGTGGAGAAGTTATGGCAATTTTACATGTTGATCATCATATTATAGAGTTTGAAGGTATTTTACAGAGCTAGTTGCCCCTCACGACTAACTCTCCTTCACTCTCACGCTTCAGCACCAGTAAATGAATGGATCAGTCAAGTGCTGACGCAGGTCACATGTTGATACAAATATGTTAGTCCAATACCAATTTTAGAAAAAAAAATTCCAAATTCGGTCTCGTATAACCTGCTTCCTCAGCGGTGGTTATTGTTGAGAGCCGTAGCTTTTGTGGGTTTTTAGCAATGTTACTTGTCTTGTGCGCTCTTACGAGTGAGTCCTCCCTCGAACCGGTTACAAAAGCGTTTGTGTCTGTGACATCAGCTGAGGGGTTGGTAGGCGGTTATCCTTCGTGCCCGTCTCCTCTTGTGGTTTTCTTTGTTGGTGTAGGCTCCCGGCTCGTCTGGCTTGACTGGTTGTAGTCCTTATAAGGACTTTTTATTAGGTATTTTTGCCTCCTTTTTTTGTGTATTGCCTGTAAAAGTTTTTCAATGCGATTTTCCTCCTTGCGCCTTTTTTCACTTTCGCATTTGAGTACTTGCTATCTTTCGATTGCTTCCTCTGTGGTCAGCCATGAGACAGCCTCTCCGTCATCTATATAGTACTCGAGTTCGGCCTCATAGTCATAGAGTATCTCCGGGTAATCTATTGGTTTCCCCCTGAGTTTCTTGGGAATCTTCTTTCCTTTTTCTTCCTCTCTCATTATGTATTCCTCGTGCCTGAGTCCCTCTTGCCTTGCCCGTTTCTTTTCTGCTTCTAGCACTCCTCCTAGGTAGGTCCATCAGTATGCCATTTCAAGCCGTCGTCAGGGCACTCATCTTGTCTTTCCTCGGCTGTCTGGCTGGATGTTGGTTTCCCCTTGAATATCTCGGGCGTCGTGGTTCGGCTGCTGGTTTTATCTTGCTGTTCTGGCTCGGTTTTTTGTTAGGTTCCTTGCGGCTTCTCAGTGGTCTCTTGCATGGCTTCTGTTGGCTTGTTTTGAATTGATTTCATTTTAGCTTTCAGCTGCTCTCTCTCTCCGCTTTAATGGTGCGTAGCATTTCTTCGTTTTCATTCTTCATCACGGCCATATGTTCCACTTCGTGCTTGCTGTTACGCTGGATCTCCTTTATTTCAGTAAGCAGCTTTTCATTGTCGCTGGTCAGTGCCGGCGTTTGAAGCAACTTGATTTGCTTCTTTAGCTCATCTATCTGGTCTTGCAGTTGAGCTTTTTCCGCTTGTGAGATACACATGGCTGTCTCGCACCTCCGCATTATTTCGTTGTATGATGTCTTTGTGTTGATGGCGAACTTTTAGACGTCTCTGTGTCTTTGGAGGTACGGACAGCCCAAGTATCTTGCTCCATGCTTGCTCAGGCAGTTGGTGCACTTTTTTGTTGTTGTTGGGTGCTCGGAAGTCCGTGTCCAGCTTGGCCAGCGGACACTCCTTGAAGGCGTGGTGATCGGCGCAGATTTCCGTCTTACTGCGACATGCTGGTAGATCCCTGGGATGAATCTCTCTGGCTGCTGTATTCTCTTGTTGATTGATACTGTGATCGACATCTCGCTGCCTTCTGTCGTCACCACCGTCAAGGTTGTGGGAATCTTGGAGTAGGTGAGGAGTCGCTCCGCCTTCAAGAATCGGGTGTGGAGATTCTCTTCTCGTAGTTACTTCAGGACTTCTTCGTCTGATAGCTCCACTTGGATACGTTTGATAACCCACTTGATTGTCGGTGAGTCGGTGTTTCCGACTCTCGTGTCTTTCTCCTCTCCCTGCTTCTCAGTAGGTTTGGCTCTTGTCTGTGGTGGACTGTCGACGGTCTCCCTCGTAGTGGCTTCAGTAGTAGCTGTAGTTTCCGGTTCTTTGTTACAGCTCGCAGGCAGGCTCTCCACGTTCTTCTTCTTGTCGGCTCCCACGCTGGACATCTTGGATACCGCGTGTCTTTTAGCGTTCTTGCGACGTGGCATTCCCCCCCCCCTCCCATATCAGGCTTCTTGACTTGTTCAGGTGACTTATTTTGTTAGCGCTCGCAGTTGTGAATGAATGTAGTACGTTAGGGAGGGACCTAGGAGTTTATAGTCACAAGTTGACATGAAAGACTTTTGTTTGCAGACATGATTATTGCCATAGACCTAAACCAGGCTATGAATTGGGAGACATAATTTGCACAACATGAGCTAAAGAAGATTGGGAAAATGTGCAAGACGTTTTGGGTGCAGGCGCGAAAGCGTCAGGAAAAACGTCACTTAGAGAGTAGTGAGATATGGCCTGCCGTCCAGCTCGGACGAGGCATGTCGTATAGAGCATGGCTAACAGTCCGTTATGCCGCTCTTTGTGTTCAGCAGTGTGTATGTCAGATGTCAGGTACATTACATTCCTTCTGGAGTAATTGAGTGTCAGAAAATCGTCGACATATTAAAGTCAATTTGCGAGAGGAAAGTCTTTGTGGAGTTTTGTTCCAGTGGCTGTTTTGGTCTTTAGATAAGCAAGGAGAACTAGAAGGTATCAAATATTATTGTTATTATGTCAAACCCTAGATGCATCGGTAGCCTCGATAACTTCACTCCTTGGCAATTATGTTTGATGACAATTATAGTACAACAGTTGACAATGTGGAGCAATAAGGCACATCTATTCCATTACAAATACAGTACAACAGTTGCCAATGTGAAGCAATTAATTCAGTAGCATGTCCTTTGCAGAACCTCGCTCCCATAAAAACCTTCCGAAAAACTTCTCGATCACAAGCAAGATGTCCCGCGTCCGACACACATATCTGGAGATCATCCGCTACATCTTGCACCCGTCTTCTCTTTGGCCTTCCTCTTCCTCTCTTCCCAGCATAAACGCCTCCATTATTGTTCTCGCCAAACTTTTGTGACGTTTCAGGTGACTAAAATTGTTCAATTTTCTTTATTTTATCATCTTTAGCCAACCTTCTTCAATATTCAGTTCTTGAAGTGTGGATGCATTTGTTTTTGTTAGTATCCAAGATATTCGTAGAACCCGTCTGTAACATTTACATTCAAAGACATGTATGGGCTGTTCTGCTTGTTTAGTAAGTGTCCAGGTCTCACAGGCATATGTTGCAATGGGAAAGATGCATGCTCTTAATAATCTAATTTTTGTAGTGCTGTCTGTCTCACTCCACAATTTATCCAATTGTTTTAGTCTTTGAAGAGCAATAGATATTACTCTTTTAATTTCTTTCATTGTTTCATCATTGTTGGTAATCAAGGACACAAGATGTTCAAAATTTTCCACCACCTCCAATTGTTCCTAATTAACATATATTTATTTCTCCAGAGTAATTTTATCTGTATGCATTATTTTTGTTTTTGCTGTTTTAATATTTAAGTTTTGATTTTCACTTGGGTTGAGGTTATTAGGTTTTCTATACCATTCTGTGTTGTGGATATTAATAATGTACCACCAGCATGTCGAATCTCTGGTATGTCATGACCACCGATATTTAGGGCATCAATCATATTGCTCCCCGTTTACATCATCTCTGATATTTCTCACTGACATTCTATTTTGAGCGTACTGGTTAAGCAAATAGGGGGAGAGCACACGTCCCTGACATACTCGTTGCTTCATGTCAAAACAATCTAATGTTTTGCCATCTATTCTAACCGCTGCTTATTGGTGTTACGAACTAGCAAGAGAATATTTTAGTTAGTTTCCTCTCTGTTCTTTTAACTGATTCAGTACCAGGTGATTCACCATACATTTATTGGTAACTCCACGCACATACAAGCTCATTTGGGGCCAGTGGGGTCATAGGACACTGTTGCGTGGTTGTCCGGTTTGTTTCCCCGGTCCTATCGAACAGATCACACGTTACCTGATGTTAACTCCTTCTGTTGAATCAATGTATTAAAAATGTCTTTAAACCAAAAAATTACTGGTTTAAATAAGTTCTTCTTATGGAACTATTGTATTTGAAAGAAAAACGCACGATATATATTAGCGCCGAACGTTGGGCGGCGCTTACCAAACCCGACACCCCACATTGTGCCAACGGCTTCGGGCGGAAGAGCGCAATTGGGAGGGTGCAAGCCTTACCCTAGTGGGAGGAAATGCAACCTAAAGACAAAATGTCATGGCAGGGCAGACCAG
The DNA here is from genome assembly GCA_963921405.1 of Cepaea hortensis. NCBI lineage: Eukaryota > Metazoa > Mollusca > Gastropoda > Stylommatophora > Helicidae > Cepaea > Cepaea hortensis. The sequence continues at coordinate 473,194,710 of OY992876.1, read as the reverse complement.
GCTCTAAGCCTTGGTTGGCGGCTGGTCTAGGATCGAAGCTCCGACAGGTGGACAGATAGAGCATTGCTTAGCTGATCCGGCAGCTTCTGCAGCGTGTCTTGTTCCAGATGTAGGGTTGTTGTTGCCTTTCCTCTGGAGTGAACTAGGCAGGCCGAGAGAGGGATCATGCTGCATGGGCAACACATGATCTCTATATTTTAGCCCAGGCTTTGTGCTATGGAGAGGCAATAACTCCATCCCTGGTCTCGGAAACAAAGCGAGAGGCAACTGTTACGGGTTATAAGTCCCTGTCAATTGGCGTAGACATGGGGCGCCACGCGTTGCCTCTGACGGTGGGAGACACCTACAGGTGTCACTGATCAGCTACAACCCGCCTCAAGCTGGGCAGCTCCCGGCCAATTGGGTGCTGATCCGCCACAGCCTGCCTGCTTCAATGGGTGCTTGGGGCTAGGACAAAATCTGAATCGCAGGCTGTAAAACCAATGCACCAGGTACAAATCAAAAGAAAATTAGAACCTCAATCTACGGCTTGCAACCTGGAACGTGAGAACCATGTGTCCAGTATTTTCCACTGACTTGACCAATATTGACGATGTGAGAATAACGGCTGTGATTGATGCCGAACTCAATCGTCTTAACATTGATATTGCTGGCCTGCAGGAGACTCGCCTCGCCGAGGAAGGGTCACTCAGGGAAAACAATTACACCTTTTTTTGGAAGGGTAGAGGGCAGTCAGAAAAAAGACAGCACGGTGTGGGCTTTGCAGTGAAGAATTCGCTACTGGGAATGATTGAAATTCCAGCAGGAGGAAATGAAAGACTATTATCCCTGCGCTTGGCAACCTCTTGTGGTTTTGCCACCATTATTACTGCATATGCCATATGCACCGACACTCGATTCCTCTGATAATGTGAAGGATTCGTTCTATGAGGAGTTAGACTCCGTGATAAAGGCAGTTCCAAAATCTGACTACATTTATATGCTCGTTGATTTCAATGCTCGTGTGGGCAAGGACTCGAGTTCATGGCCAGTGTGCCTTAGAAAATACAACATCGGTCGCATGAATAAAAATGGGCAAAGGCTGCTGGAGCATTGCACCAGAAATGATCTATGTATTCAAACTTCTTTTTTAAAACAAAAGAGCTGCATAAGGTCACATGGAAACATCCAAGATCCGGCCATTGGCACCAGCTGGACTTCATCATCACACGGAGACAACATCTGAACCATATATCATTGACTCGAAGTTACCACAGTGCTGACAGTGATACGGATCATTCTTTGGTTGTTGCAAGGGTTAGACTGAGACCAAACAGAATCTACACAGCTAAACACAAATCTAGCCCCAGGATTAATATTATTAACACTCACGATCCTAAAAAATGCTTTCAGTTTCAACAGCAACTTGAAGACGCTTTCTCTGATAAACCAGAAAATTGTACAGTAAATGAAAAGTGGGGTCAACTTAAGGAAACTCTTTATAAAACTGCCATAGGGGTTTACGGCACTGTGGATCATAAGAGACAGGACTGGTTTGCGGCAAACAACCAGACTCTGCAGCCCTTGATTGATAAGAAGAAGATAGCTCTCTTAAGAAACAAGGAAAGACCAACGCGTAACACTCTGAGTGAGCTCAAGCAAGCTAGGAAGGATGTGCAAAAGGCTGCCAGGCAAAAAGATGCTGTTGGAGCAAGGATTCCCCCTAGGAGGAGTTCTTTCACCACATTACTTTTAGCATATATAAATGATATAACGGACGAGTTTCCAGCCAGAGTACACACATCCTCCTTTGCAAATGACCTAGCCATATGGACATCTGAAGAATATATTAATACAGCTAACAGCAGAATACAGCAAGCCTTATTAGCGCTAGAGGACTGGTCAAAATCATGGCTAGTGAAGATAAGTGAGGAGAAAACAACATGCACAGTGTTCTCGCTCTCAAATAAAACTCAGCAACCTAAGCTGGTATTGAATGGAAATATATTGCGCCATGAAGAAAATCCAAACTATCTAGGAGTCACCTTTGATCGTCGCCTGACATGGAAGACACAGGTTGAGAAAAATCGAACAAGAGCAAGGCAAAGAATGGCAATCATGAAAAAGCTTGCTGCTACAACATGGGGAGCAGATGAGAAAGTTCTCAAGAATTTATATACTGGACGGGTGAGGCCAGTACTGGAATATGGCATTGCAGCTTGGGCAACAGCAGCTAAGTCAAACTTTAACAAAATAAGTAGAGTCCAAAATCAGGGAATGTGAATCATAACTGGAAGCCTGAAGACAACGCCTATTAATGAACTAGAAAAGATCACTTGTTTACAACCAATGCAGGATAGAAGAGATAGCAGAGCCAAGCAACAAGCTGAAAAATTCAGAAGATTGACAGACCACTCTATGTATAACAGGTTTAATGGTTTTGGAAAGGGAAGACTGAAGCGTAGCAACTTTGTAGAAACAGCAAAACAAAAGATTAGGGCAGATCCTATACTTAACATATCAAGTCAAACCCATTTACAATGCACACAAGTTCTCATCCTGGAGACAGAAGCAACTGCCTGAGACAATAGATAACATTCTTGGTATTGAGAAAAAGAACACTCAGAATGAAACAGAAAGAAGAAAAATAGCCCTAAACTACATAAAACAACATTACCTAAGTAATAATTGGTCCCATGCATATACAGATGGATCAGCCAAAAATTCAATAGAAACTGGAGGAGAAGCAATTCTCCTAAATTTAAAAAATGGAGTGGGAAAAAAAAACACAGTCAGTGGCAACTGCAAAATTTTCAAGTAACTTCAAAGCAGAGGTATACGCTTTGAAAACTGCAGCAGAAATGCTCGTGATGGAGGAAAATAAAGAGAAGCAAACAGCTGTCTTCACAGATGCAAAGACAGCTGTCTCAATACTGAAGAGCAAAAACAGCACAGAACTAGCAGACCTAAGATCAGCACTCCATGGACAATGTTAGAAATCCAAAAAACTAATACAGTGGATCCCATCACATTGCAGCATACCTGGAAATGAAGAGGCTGGCAGACTAGCAAAAGAGGGCGGACGACTACAACAGCCTGACATAGACATAACCTATAATGAGGCAAAGAGGTTTATAAAAAGGACTTATAGAACCAAATGGGAATCAGAGCATCCAGGCCATCAGAAGGATGATGCATATTACAAACTTGACCGAAGTGAACAAGTGGAAATCTTCAGACTCTGCACAGGACATAACAAAGTTGAAATACCTCTTGTTCAGTAAATTAAAGATAGGAGATACCAATCAATGTAATTGTGGAACTGGTAAAATGACAGCTAGATATTTGCTGCAGGAGTGCCCAATATCTGCATAACAGAGAAAGATATTTTGGCCCACGCCTGCTTCAATTAAGAATAAGCTCAAGTTGACTGCAGCTTACTTTAACTACATTCAGGTTGACATCTAAAGGTGCAAGAAGAAGTATTTTGAGTGCCACACTTCATACCACAGGTATGTCGGTAGCAAAAGCGTCCCAGAGGCATGAAATGGAATACTGCTTGGCTAGCAAATCCATTACGTGGAAAGTCCAAATCAAAAGCTCATTGTGTGGGCATCATCAGTGGTGGAGAAAGCGTCCCAGTGGCACAACATGGAATATTGCTTGGATAGCAAATCTATTAAGTGGAAAGTCCAAATCGAAAGTAAACTTTGTGAATGTCATCTGCAGACTGCATTCTTCTGGTTTCTGGAGGAACAGCCTGTGGTGACTGGAAGGCCCAATATACAGAAGTGAGGCTAAGCAGCCATGTGCAGGACATGACGTTTCCGTGGGTGAGCCCAGTACCAGAGTGCTATGTGTTGACACTGCTATTATGGATGGCGGGGAATGCCCATGGACTGCCCTTGCCTTCCCTTGAAGGCTGACCAGGATGTCTTCGGCTGTTCTAAATAGGCCAGCTTGGATGGGGGATAACACCACAACAATGAGAGTCAAACGTTCTAAGAAACCCCCGGGGAGGTAAACCCGTTCAACAAATGCCAGCAGAAGTCGGATGTGTCAGCCTAATGGCGCAAGAATGCAGATTTGCTGTAAACAGGCACAACACAATCACATCCATAAAAACTCTCTGGCTGAACGCAGAAGCAGAAGAAGATCCTGAACAGGGACTGAGATCTGATGAGATACACGAACACCTATGGTAGCTGGCAGTGCACATGATGATGATGCAGTCTTATATGTTTCTTCAGAGTGCTAGATTGTGTAAAAGAAGTACCACAATCATCACACCTGTAAGGTTTCTCCCCTGTATGTGTTTTCTTATGGTACTTCAGATGGCCAGCTTGAGTAAAAGAAGTACCACAGTCATCACATTTGTAAGGTTTCTCTCCTGTATGTGTTTTTGTATGTCTCTTCAGATGGCCAGCTTGAGTAAAAGAAGCACTACAATCATGACACTTGTAAGGTCTCTCTCCTGTATGTGTTCTTATATGGTTCATCAAACAGCCAGCTCGAGAAAAGGAAGCCCCACAAGCATCACAATTGTAAGATCTCTCTCCTGTATGTGTTCTCTTATGTTTATTCAGAGTGCCAGATTGAGTAAAAGAAGCACCACAATCATCACACATGTAAGGTTTCTCTCCTATATATGTTCTCTTATGGTCCTTCAGATGGCCAGCTTGAGTAAAAGAAATACCACAGTCATCACACTTGTAAGGTTTCTCTCCTGTATGTGTTTTCGTATGTCTCTTCAGATTGCTAGCTTCAGTAAAAGAAGCACTACAATCATGACACTTGTAAGGTCTCTCTCCTGTATGTGTTCTTATATGGTTCATCAAACAGCCAGCTCGAGAAAAGGAAGCCCCACAAGCATCACAATTGTAAGATCTCTCTCCTGTATGTGTTCTCTTATGTTTATTCAGAGTGCCAGATTGAGTAAAAGAAGCACCACAATCATCACACATGTAAGGTTTCTCTCCTATATGTGTTCTCTTATGGTCCTTCAGATGGCCAGCTTGAGTAAAAGAAATACCACAGTCATCACACTTGTAAGGTTTCTCTCCTGTATGTGTTCTCTTATGTCTCTTCGGACTGTCAGCTTGAGTGAAAGAAGCACCACAAACATCACACTTATAAGGTTTCTCTCCCGTATGTGTTTGCATGTGGTAATTCAAACTGCCAACATGAGTAAAAGAAGCACCACAATCACCACACTTGTAAGGTTTCTCTCCTGTATGTGTTCTTTTATGGACCTTCAGATGGCCAGCTTGAGTAAAAGAAATACCACAGTCATCACACTTGTAAGGTTTCTCTCTTTACCTTACCAAGGCTTTTGATACAGTCAGCAGAGAAGGACTGTGGAAGATTATGGCAAAATATGGCTGTCCACGAAAGTTTGTCCAAATAGTGCGGCTATTTCATGACGGCATGCAGGCAAGAGTACAGGAAAATGGTGAACTATCTGAACCCTTTCCTGTAACCAATGGAGTGAAGCAAGGATGTGTCCTGGCACCAACACTGTTCAGCCTCATGTTTTCAGCCATGTTGATGAATGCCTTCGAGAACGACGACATTGGAATAGACATCAACTACCGTATGGATGGAAAGTTATTCAATCTCAGAAGGCTGAAAGCTAAAACCAAAATTGACAGCGGCACTGTCAGAGAGCTCCTGTTTGCTGATGATTGCGCTCTATACGCCAACTCAGAGGCGGACATGCAACATAATGTTTCAGCTTTCTCACATGCCTGTGCCAACTTTGGGCTCAATATCAACTTGGAGAAGACTGTAGTTATGTACCAGCCAGCTCCAGGGAATAATCACACTGTGCCGAATATCAAAGTGAATGATCATAGACTAAGTGTTGTGGACAAATTCACCTATCTTGGCAGCACTGTGTCACAAGCTGCCACAATCGATGACGAAGTGAATGCAAGGATCTCCAAGGCCAGTGCAGCCTTTGGCAGACTGTACAAGAATGTATGGGACAGGACTGGAATAAGCCTGCAAACAAAGCTAAAAGTCTACAAAGCAGTTGTATTATCCACACTGCTATATGCTTGTGAAACCTGGACTGTTTATCAGCGACACGCTAGGAAATTAAACCACTTCCACACAGTCTGCCTAAGGAAGCTACTGAAGATTAAATGGCAAGACAAGATTCCAGACACTGAAGTCCTAGAAAGAGCATCCATGCCCAGTATCCACACTCTACTGATGAAGAATCAGATTCGCTGGGCTGGTCACTTGACCCGCATGCCACATCACAGGCTCCCTAAACGAATCTTCTACAGCGAACTGCGTTGTGGTAAACGCTCCCAAGGTGGCCAGAGGAAACGTTTTAAAGACGCTCTGAAAATTTCACTGAATGCTTTTGGAATTCATCATGACACCTGGGAGGCTGCAGCCAGAGACCGAAATTCGTGGCGTGCATCATTTCGCAAAGGTGCAGTCATGTGTGAGGCAACCAGGACTGCAAGAGCTGTGAAGAAAAGGCAGGACAGAAAAACCACTGCAGGAAATCCTCCTCCAGAGACGTCAAGCATTCTTTGCCCACATTGTCAAAGAACATTTCGAGCCAAAATAGGCCTTATCAGCCATCTTAGAACCCACGGCTCCACACCTTCAACCCCACTAGATGAAATGAATGGTCATCATCATTCTTGATGGACAAACAACAACAACAACAAGGTTTCTCTCCTGTATGTGTTTTCATATGTCTCTTCAGACATTCAGCTCGAGTAAAAGAAGCACCACAAACATCACAATTGTAAGGTTTCTCTCCTGTATGTGTTTGCATGTGGTACTTCAAACTGCCACCTTGAGTAAAAGAAATACTACAGTCATCACACTTGTAAGGTTTCTCTCCTGTATGTGTTTGTTTATGTCTCTTCAGATGGCCAGCTCGAGTAAAAGAAGCACTACAATCATCACACTTGTAAGGTCTCTCTCCTGTATGTGTTCTTTTATGGTTCTTCAGATGACCAGCTTGAGAAAAAGAAGCCCCACAGTCATCACAATTGTAAGAGCTCTTTCCTGTATGTGTTCTCCCATGGTTCTTCAGATGGCCAGCTCGAGTAAAAGAAGCACCACAATCATCACACTTGTAAGGTTTCTCTTCTGGTTGTATTCTCTTGGGATTCATGTTCTTTTGCCACTCTAAATGGTCATCTTGAATCACAAGACCTTCCAATTCATTACATTTGTTTGACACCCCTTTACTGTGTGTTCTCTTATATCTGTATACACTAACATTTGGACTCGAAACATCAGACAAGTCTTCTGTGTGAGTTCTTTGAGAGCTATAACTGACATAATCAAAAATGTCATCAAGAGACTTTGCAAAGCTCTGTGTATGTTTTTCTTTTGTTTCCTTATTTTGCTGCTGACAATTCTCAATAGCCAGAGATAGTTTATTGTTTGTATCAATCAGAGAAGACACATTTTCTGTCATTTGACAACAATTTTCATGTTTTACTGATACCTTACAATTGTTCTCAACCATTATTGATTCTGAGTTGTTGTGTTCTGTCATTTCTTGAATGATGCTACTCCCAGCTATGTCTAACATTTTACTAAAGCTATAACTCCTGTCCTCACACTGAACATCCGATAGTTCTTGTTTCACAACCTTCATGTCTATGCTGTCATATGTCCACATTTGTGAATGCTCTTGTATGGAGTGATAAGGACTCCTTGGAGACAAAGAGTATATTTCTGAAACACACCAAAGTAAATAATTGATATCCTTATGAATATACCAGGTATTTATTATGGACAGATGTGTATGTGTAATCAAGCAGGTATACATTGCAGCTATAGACAATCAATTTCATGTAAACAAAAGATGGAGAAAATGAATCATTAACTGATTAAGTGCCGAAGGATAATATATTGCCACACGTGACCTTTCATTTGGACAGAATGACAATATATCGACACACTAGTGTCATCGTGTTATTTGTTTTGTTTCGTGGCGTCTTCCGCAATTTCTTTGTTCAGTGAATGGAAATTAAAATTACAATATTTGTTCATTTGATTGTGTACCATGTTTGGTCCAAACCTACTTTTTGTTTGGCACTGAATCAGTTAATATGCTCATATGTGAACTGCACTATGTATGATATAATGTGATGTAAGATCTACGTTCATGATGATCTAAGCTGATGTATGATCTTTGTTAATGATGATCTAAGCCAGGGGTCACCAAACTACGGCTCGCGGGCCGGATCCGGCCCGCCGTCGGTACTCGAACTTGCTTGATATAACTATGAAACACGAGACGTTGTGATACAATTTAAATGTAAATATTATGTTTAGAATAATAGATCTTCACACGTGCGGAGACCTCCTGGCTGCACTATGTTGTTTATTTAGATGGCCCTATTTATAAATTTCGCGAACCTTATTATGAGATATATTCTATTACCAAATGAAGCCGCCTGCCGCGACTCTACAAGAGTATGGAGTAGCATATCCCTTGATACCCTGGTAAAAAATGTATAGGATGCTGGGATGTTGTGTTGGCGTGCCTATAACAGCCCAGTAAAGCCTTGTTCCCGCCTCTTTGGCCTTGGGAACAACTTAGGCCGAAGAGATGCTGGTGTCTAATTTTCAGCAAAGGGTTTGAACTTAAACCCCTGAGCCACTACCAAGTAGATGGGCGAACATGCCTCAGGCACGACCGAGTGTAGCCACTGTTTTTCCAGACCGCAGTTGAGAGGGTAGACAGGCCCTGTGAAGATCCAAAAGATCCAAGAGGATCGTGATTGTGGATTGACGATTATCTGCTGTGGGGTGAGTTTTGAACGAACCTTCATAGTTTAAATAGGAATATAATAGCTATTTTGTGCTTGAGAACAATAATGGAGGGATATATGTTTGGGAAGAGAAGAAGAGGAAAGCCAAAGAGAAGATGGGTGCAGGATGTGGCGGATGATCTCCAGATGGATGTATCTGAAGCGGGAAATCTTGCTTATGATCGAGAGGTTTTCCGGAAGGTTGTTATGGGATCGAGGTTCTGCAAAGGAAATGCTACTGAATGAATGACCATTGTTCCATCTTGTTGTCTGATAATTGCTTGTGTTGTGTATCAGACTACAGTTACAGTGTTGGATGATTATCCATGCTGTGATGAGGATCACTGGTACTGTGTTGGATGATTACCCATGCTGTGATGGGAGATCACTGGTGCTGTGTTGGATGACTACCAAAGCTGTGATGGAATATCAATGGTACTGTGAAGGATGATCATGTGTATGTTTATTCATTGGGATGCCTATTTTGTCATTGCATCTAATCATGAATTTTATATATTTTGCATTATTAATCAGATGTTGTTGTATCTTTATAATTACAATAATCTGATTCCCTGTACACTGACCTGAATTTCTTCTGATATCTCTAAATCGTTGTTTTTTTCTTGTTAGCCGTCGAGATAGAATGAGATTCTCTTTGTCTTCTTATTCCTCACTTCTTCTACGGCCCATGAACAGTCGGCGTTGTGCTATTATCTCTATCATCTCTGTGTGGTTACACAAAGGTACCTATAAACTGTATATGTACCTTTGATAAGCTGTAGCTTCACCGGTGACCCCTAGCCCTCTGTTTTTCTTGTGTTTCAATAGGATTTTAATTATGTTTCTAATGTAATGTCTTTTTCATTTTCAGATCTCGTGTACTTCACCCTTAATTATGGCTAGTAGGAAAAGAAAAGTGGACGCCAAGTGAGGAGTAAAGTACTTCTTTGTAGAAACAAAGGACCAGAAAACCAGCTGCGTAATATGCAGCGAAAGTGTTTGCCGTTTTGAAAGAGTACAATCTTCAGCATCACTACGAAACAAAACATCCATCAATATATTAAAAGTTTTCTGGAAAATTACGCTCTGGGAAATATGAGGCCATTAAACGTGGTTTTGAAACGCAAAGAAATCTCTTCACTAGAAAATTTGCTGAAAATGAATCTGTCACTCGTACAAGTTACAAAACAGTGCATAAGATGGCAGAACGAGGAAAACCGTTTACTGATGGCAACGTCATTAAAGAGTGTGTGTGATCGAAGCAGCAAATGATTTGTGTCCTGAGAAAGCCGATTTGTTTGGAACTATCAGCCTTTCGGCAAGTTCAGTTGTGGGGAGAACAGAAGAACTTGGAGAGAACATAGTGCTCTAGATACGCGAGAGAGCTAGGAACTTGTTGTAGTATTCTCTGGCGCTGGGTGAGTCTATTGATCTCTCGAGTACGTCACAACTTCTCGTGTTCATTTGTGGTGTCAATTTGGACTTTCAGATAACGGAAGAGTTGGCGTCCGTTTGCAGCATGCATAGAACAACAACTGGGAAAGTCATTTTCGTGGAAGTGCAAAACAATTTTCCAAGACTATAACCTTCGGTGGAATCAGCTTCGAGATGTTACAGTTGATGAGGGGAAAAAACATGACTGGAGTGAGGAAAGGTCTGTTGGGGCAGATCAGGACTCATTTGGAAGATTTGCAAATTCCGGGCGCTCTGTTCATACACTGCAGCGTACATCAGCAAGTACTCTGTGGGAAAGACTTAGATATTTCTTGTGTACTGAAACCAGTAGTTTCTGCTGTGAACTTCATTCGGGAACATGCACTCATTCACCGTCAGTTCTAGGCTTTTCTTGAAGAAATTGATTCTGAATTCTGTGACTTGCCGTAGCACATATCAGTCAGGTGGCTCAGTTGCGGTAAAGTCCTGCTTCGTTTTTACAAGCTCCGAAACGAAATAGATGTTTTCCTCACTGAAAAAGATAAAGCTGATTCACAGCTGTCAGATCCTACCTGGCTGTCAAAGTTGTCAATTTTGGTCGATATGAATGAACTGAACTTGAAGCTTCAGGGAAAAGATTACCTCGTCTGTGATCTCTACAGAACCATCAAAGGATTTCGAAGAAATCTGTTATTGTTGGAAGCATAACTGGAAGGAGAAAACCTTTCTCATTTTCACTGTTTCAAAGAGTTTGGAGAGATTTTCAGATCTTGACAGATTTGAGAGTGACATCCTTCTGTTCCAGAATCCGTTTGATTGTAACCTTAATGGTGTGCCAGTTGAATTACAGTTGGAGCTCATTGAGAAGGAAGTACCGCTGCTTACCTGATGTTGAATTTCCGAAACTTAAGAAATTTGCTGCTGGTATGACATAATTGTTTGGAACAACATATGTCTGTGAGCTAACATTTTCAAAAAGGAAGTCTGTGAAGTCACCACATCGAATGAGATTGACTGATGAACATTTGAAAGCAATTCTCTTGATTGGATGCAGCAATTCCAAACCAAACATTGATGGTATTTTGAAAGCCACACGCCAGTTTCACAAAACTCACTATCCTCTTTTGCTGCTTAGTTTGTGAGATTCGGATATGTGCACAATATGTCTGATGTAACTATCTTTTTGCGATCGTCGCCCTTCTTTGATAACTTTGTTTAGTAAATAAACATAAATATGTTGGTTGTCTTTGTTTGTTTGTTTGTTTGTTTATGTGCATTGCATGCCCTTTCCATGATTAACTTAGTTTTTCGTCTTTTTTCCCAGAACTTTCATTCTAGCTTATTATTATTGTTAAAGTTAGTTGTATATCCTTTACAGGACGTTTACAGTCAACACCAGCATTGTTTGCTGCTGTTGATGTCTTGGCAAGTTTACGTTCAGTAGTTTACCATTGCTTTTCGAACGACCGGCACCCATAACATAGCGTAAAAACCAGCACAACGTTGTCTGCTGCCAAATCGCTCGCAGCTGTATTTCGAACGTGGGTATACGGGATTACGAACCGCGTCTGTAAGATCTTCGCCACAGAGACCGGCGCAAGTATAGTACAGAATGAGTATCCGGCCCGCGCTCGTCATTTTGTCAGTTATCCGGCCCGCCGTGAAAAAAGTTTGGTGACCCCTGATCTAAGCTAATGTATGTTCTAGACTGAAGTATGATCTAGGCCAGGGGTCACCAAACTTTTTTCACAGTGGGCCGGATAACTGACAAAATGGCGAGCGAGGGTAGCATAATCATTCTTTACAATACTTGCAAGCCAGAACAAAAGCTCTGGGAACAAAGACGAAAAACTAAGTTTAGCATTCTATGTTAATTATGGGTGAGTGGCATGCAAAAAACAACAAAGACAACCAATATATTTATTTACTGAAAAATGGTTATCGAAGAAGGCGATGTTAGCAAAAAGATAGTTAAATTAGATCTAGTGTGCACATATCCGAATCTCACAAACTAAGCAGCAAAAAAAAGTTAGTGAGATTTGTGAAACTGACATTTGGCTTTCAAGATGTCATCAATGTTTGGTTTGGAATTGCTGCATCCGATCAAGAGAATTGCTTTCAAATGTTCATCAGTCAATCTCGTTCTATGTGTTGACTTCACATACTTCATTTTTGAAAATGTTTGCTCACAGACATAAGTTGTTCCAAATGCTGATGTCATGCCAGTGGCATATTTCTTATTTTGGAAACTCAACATCAGGTAAGCAGCGGTAAAATTCAACAAGTCATTTGCTTGCTACAACTATAGTTCAACTGGCACATCATCTAGGTTATAATCAAACAGATTCTGGAAAAGAATGTCACTCTCAATTCTGTCAAGATCTGAAAATCTCTCCAAATAATGCTTTTTCACGTTACAAATAATTTTTTTCTTCAGAAAATCAAGGTTGACATTTTCGTTAATTGTAGCACAAAACTCTTTGAAACAGTGAAAATGAGAAATGTTTTCTCCTACCAGTTGTACTTCAAACAATGACAGCTTTCTCCGAAATCCTTTGATAATTCTGTAGAGATCACAGACGAGGTTATCTTTTCCCTGAAGTGTCAAGTTCAGTTCATTCATGTGGAATGTGATGTCGACCAAAAATTACAACTTTTACAGCCAGGTAGGATCATGATTTGCTTAAAGACTGATCATCGCAAGACAAGGACAGAGACGTTAAAATTAGCAACTTGGAACGTTAGGACGTTAAACAACGACAGAACATTAGAGAACATAAAACAAGAAATTGAAAGGGAAAAAATTAATATTTTAGGTATGTGCGAAACGAGATGGACAGGAGCAGGCATCAAGATAGGAGAAGATTTCAAGATTATTTATTCTGGAGGTGAAGATCATCATAGGGGAGTGGCAATTATTCTGGACCGGAAAACATCAAAATCTATTCAAGGATATTGGGCCGTGTCGGACAGAGTTCTACTAGTTAAATTAAGTGGCAGACCTTTTAGCATAAATATTATTCAAGTATATGCCCCAACAGGAGAATCCAGAGACGATAGTGTAGAAGAATTTTATAATGACATAGAGTCTGCCTTAAAGAAATGTAAAAATTCAGAAATAAACATCATAATAGGGGACTTCAATGCAAAAGTAGGAAATCAAGGGGATAGATACACAGCAGGAAACTATGGTTTAGGAGAGAGTAATTAAAGAGGATACAGACTCGTAGAGTGGGCAAAAGAACAGGAAATGATTGTAGGAAACACCTGGTTCAAACAACACCCTAGAAGACTATGGACATGGAGGAGTCCTGATAGCAGGATTAGAAACCAGATTGACTACATTCTGATTAGCAGAAGATTTAGAAATGCATTAACAATAGCAAAAACAGTTCCCAGTGCTGATTGTTATAGTGACCACAGATTACTCACAGGAACATTGCGGATAAAGTTGAAGAAAGTCAAGTATATAACAGGAAACACTAAATATGATTTGTGTACATTGAGTAATGACAAGGAAATACAAAACAAATTCAACATAGAAGTACAGAATAGATTTGAAATTTTGTCTGATCTAGAGATCCTATTCCAGGATGTGGATGATCAATGGGAAACGTTGAAGAATTCAATCAATGTGGCTGCAGAAACAACTATTCCAAAATTAAAGAGGGTGGGTCGTAATGTAACGGTGTGAAGTATAGAGGACTAACAAGTCTTGGGCGAATACAAATTATCTTTATTGCACATCGATGACAGCTTGATAAATCTTCTTACAACATGGCGACTTCTCCGTTTCAGGCCCAGATGTTTACTGACTGCCCTAACAACAAACTACGTCACGACTTGAGCATCTCTCTCCTCATCCCATCCTGATGCTCAAGCGTGCTGTAGCTTTGCACACCTACATTCTGCTACAGTAAGAAATGGATGACTGAAGAAATTTTACACCTCATGGAAACAAGACGACTCAACAAAAATAATTATGTCAAATATGAAGAACTTCACAGACAAGTCAGAACATTATGTAATGAGGCAAAAGAAGCATGGCTTGAGGAAAAGTGCTTAGAAATTGAAAACCAACACAACAGTCAAAATACCAAATTAGTGCACAAAAGAATTCAGGAACTTACTAATAAAAGAACGAGTACATCTACAGGGTGTCTAAAAACTGAAGATGGCAAAATCATAATAGAAAAAGACCAGATTCTACAGGTATGGACAGATTATGTGAAACACCTTTATTATGATAACAGAGATGAACAGTATGATATTAGAGTTAATAATGAAGGACCGCCAATTTTGGAGATGGAGGTTCGAAATGTTCTTAAGCATATGAAAGCTGGCAAGGCCCCCGGTGCAGATAACATCACAACAGAAATGATTAAAGCTTTAGAAGAATTTGGACTAGATCAAGTTATCAGACTGCTGAACACTTTATATGATACTGGAGATATACCTCCTGAATTATGTAACTCTATATTTATTGCAATCCCAAAGAAATCAGGAACCTTGGAATGTGATCAACATAGAACAATTAGTATAATGAGTCACATCACAAAGATTTTGCTAAGGATTATCATGCAAAGAGTGAGGAAAAAGATACAACCTGAAATAGGGGAAGAACAATGCGGGTTTGTAGAAGGAAAGGGTACAGTAAATGCTGTGTATATGCTGCGAACAGTTATTGAACGTGCTATAGAAGTAAACAAGGATATACATCTTTGCTTTATTGACTATACAAAGGCTTTTGATAGAGTTAGACATGTCAACATGGTGAACATGCTTGCAGATCTACAAATTGATGGGAAAGACATTAGACTTATAAAAAAACATATATTGGAAACAACAAGCTGCAATAAGGATTGATAATGAAGTGGGACAGTATCAGCCAATTAAGAGAGGTGTTAGGCAGGGATGTGTGAAGTCTCCAGATCTTTTTTCACTATACAGTGAAAATATTTTCAGAAATGTAGAGGATATAAATGGAATCAGCATTGGAGGACGAAACATCAATAACATTAGATATGCAGATGATACAGTATTAATTGCAGACAATGCGTAGGACCTGCAACAATTAGTTGATGCGGTTGTTGTACACAGTGAGCAACTGGGGTTAGAATTAAATTGTAAAAAGACTCAGGTTATGGTCGTCACTAGGAAGGAAGAAGTGCCACAATGTAATATACAAGTAAATGGAAATATTCTTCAACAAGTGAATCAGTACAATTATCTTGGAACAGTCATAACATCTGATGGGAGATGCCTTGAAGAGATTAGAACAAGAATCGCCATGGCGAAAGTAGCCTTTAGCAAGATGAAAAACATTCTGACCAATAAAAAGATGTCAATTGAAACGAGAAAAAGAGTGTTGAGGGGATACATAGAGCCTGTTCTTTTGTATGGATGTGAAACTTGGACAATGAGCAGTCAAGCTGAAAAGCATCTGATGGCTGCAGAAATGTGGTTTCTGAGGAAAAAGCAAAGAATACCATGGACAGACAGAAAAACCAATAACCAAGTACTACAGGAGACAAATGAACATCGTAAACTGATTACAGAAATTAGACGTAGACAGTCAAAAATTTTTGGACATGTTATGAGAAGAAATGGATTGGAGAACTTAGTGACAACTGGCAAGATCGAGGGGAACAGACCAAGAGGAAGACCGAGAGGAAAATACCTGGATGGATTGGCCACATGGCATGGACGAGACAGGAACACTGAGCTGATCCACGACACTGGTGATCAAGTGAAATGGCGAGTCATGACCGCCCACGCTTTCCGGCATGGCACATGATTGATTGATTGAGGATCTGACAGCTATGGATCAGCTATATCTTTTTCGGTGAGGAAAACATCAATTTTGTTTCGGAGCTTGTACAAAACAAAATAGGACTTTACCTCAGCTGAGCCACCTCGCTGATGTGTGATAAGGCAAGTCACAGAATTTAGAATCAATTTCTTCAAGAAAAGCCTGGAACTCACGGTGATTAAGTGCATGTCCCTGAATGAAGTTCACAGCAGAAACAACTGGTTTCACTACACAAGAAATATCTAAGTCTTTCCCACAGAGTGCTTGCTGGTGTATGTTGTAGTGTATGAACAGAGCACCCGGAATTCGCAAATCTTCCAACTGAGTCCTGAACTGCTTCACCAGCCCCTTCCTCACTCTAGACATGTTTTCCCTCCATCAACTGTAACACCTCAAAGCTGATTCCACTGAAGGTTATAGTCTTGCCAAATGTTTTGCCCTTCCACGAAAATGTCTTTTCCAGTTGTTGTTCCATGCATGCTGCAAATGGATCCCAACTCTTCCATTATCTGAAAGTCCAAACTGACACCAAAAATGAACACGTGAAGTTGTGATGTACTCGAGATCAGTAGACTTCCAGTGCCAGAGAATACCACAAAAAGTTCCTAGTTTTTTCATGTATCTGTAGCACTTATGTTTTCTCCAAGAGCTTCTGTTCTCTGCACAACTGAACTTGCAGTAAGGCTGATAGTTAAACAAAAATAGGCTTTCTCAGGACACAAGTCATTTGCTGGTTCCATCATACACTCTTTGATGAAGTTGCCATCAGTAAATGGTTTTCTCGTTTTGCCATCTCATGCACTATTTGTAATTTGTACGAGTGACAGATTCATTTTCAGCAAACTTTCTTGTGAAGAGATTTCTTTGTGTTTCTAAACCACGTTTCATGGACTCTTATTTCTCAGAGTGTAACTTTCCTGAAAACTTTGAATATGTTTATAGATGTTTTGTTTCATAATGATGCCGAAGATTGTACTCTCTCAAAACGGCAACACTATCGCTGCATATTACACAAATGGTTTTCTGGTCCTTTGTTTCCACAAAGAAGTATTTTACACCCTATTCTTCATTGAAAGCGTGACATTCAGTGTCCACCTTTCTTTTCTTAGTAGCCACAATGAAGGATGAAGTAAGCGGGATCTGAAAATGCGCAAGGTTCTGCTCCAGCAGAAAGGTTGAAAAACACCGGCCTAGAGACCAGCACTATTAACATCTTCACCGGGGAATTTTTTCTGAGGGGGGATAATATTTTCGTAATAACACGAGGCTTCTATGGCATTTCTATGCTATGTTTATGCTATTTTATTGCCTCTATTCACACTTGTAGTTCAATTACCTATCACCATCAAATAAAAAAATCCTTGTTACATACCTATAAAATGGATGACAGGCAAAACGAAATAAATATTTCTGGAGTGTCAGACCTATGTTGACAGTCGGATGCATCTAGGGGTGGGAAAGAAGTTTGTTTGTGTGTGTTGCCATGGAAACTATGGTAACATCAGAGCGTAGGCAGGGGTACCACGAGCTGGGGAAGGACTTGGGATGGCGTGAAATAAGCAAACATTACAATAAACAAGAAAATCTAGATACAATAATTTAAAATAGTAAATTTTAAGCACATAGCAGCCAGGAGGTCTCCACATATGTGAAGATCTCCTAGTATTCTAAACATAATATTTAAATTTAGATTGTATCACAACATCTCGTGTTCTATAGTTGTATCAAGCAAATTCAAATACTGTTGGCGGGTCTGATGAACTGATGTCGTAGGCCAGATCCAACCCACAGGCCATAGTTTGGTGACCCCTGATCTAGGCTGTTGTATGATCTATGCTGATTTATTATCTAGGCTGGTGTATGATCTAGGCTGTTGCATGATCTTGGCTGATGTACGATGTAAGCTCAAGTATGATCTAAGAGAGGTGAGGTGACTGTGCTAGTATAAATTTACAAATTAACTGGTACTGTATGTTTAATTTACTATTGATATTTTCACTAATGAAATCTATTTTAAGAAGGTTTATCTCTAAACAATTTATAACAGCAAGCAAAACTGTTATGTCATTGCAGTCACAATCAAGAGTGTTAACCTCCTGCCTGAAACTAATGTTTATGATGCAACTTTAGGTGACATATTAAAGAAAACAACCTAAGGTAGCACGTAAGGGGAAAAACAACACTTGAAATAGAATGTCAGGAAAATAATCAATGTGGGGGTGCATATCTAAGAAAAATATATATTTTAATAGAGATGTCTAAAAATAAAACTTCCTCATTGTAACTCATCCGCTACAGTGCACTGAACTCCATGAGGTGACCACGGTCCCATTAGTTTAGCAGAAACACTAGTTATTTAGATTAAACTTTTAGAGGACAAACTTATAGCTGATGCTCACTGACTAGACTCGTACATTCATCATTATCATGTGCCTTGCCGGCTGGCGTAAACATTCATATATCTCCACAGATCTCTGTCCCCGGTGATCAGAATCAAATCTGCTGATGATATCCCACTATGCCACTGTCTCAGTCCATCCAGCATGCAATCATCACAGTGTTTTCCAATTCCCCTCTTCTAACCACATGACCAAATAATGATGTTTGTCTCCTTATAGTTGTATATAATGTTCTAGTGGCATTAGCCTTTACCAGGCAATCATTGTTAGTTACTCTGGAGGTCCAACGTATTCGCAACATCTCATTATCCACATCTCTGACATTTCTAAGCTGTTCTGAATTTGTTTACCCATGTTTCATGATTCACAGACATACAGTAAGACAGGCTGTATATAACAATTCAGGACACTTTATGTTATTCAATGATAGTGACTTATTTCCTAAGATACTCTTAATTTAAATTTATGAGCTTTTTCAAGTGTTTCCTTATATTATCATTTATTTGGTTGGTGTTATCTTTTTCTTTGATATAATCATTGTTTCTGTTTTCTTGATTTCAAGAAAAGTTCTTTTGTACAGTCGCTATTACTACAGATATGTTGCATATTCATATATCAACATTGTGTCATTTCCATATCATAGATAGTTTATATTATAACCTCCAAATCATAATCATGGCTCCTCTTTTATCTCTCTCATTATTGCTTTGATATAGAGAAAGAGATTAGATCTGGTGACAAAACACCTCCTTGTCTTACTCCTAGCTTCATTTGTTCATTACTGCAATGTTTATTTGCCATTTTAATTGCTGCTGCTTGTTTCCAGTAAATATTTTTTAATTATTTAAAGATATTTCCCATCTTTATTAATATCTTCTAACATTTTGATCATTTCATCACTTTATCAAATGCCTTGGGTCATGGTTTGATTTAAATTGTCGTGAGTTTATTGATAGTATCATGAGTTGCTGTTTATAATGATTAACTTCAATGTGTACAACGTCTAGCCAACACTTAAGAACTCCAAGCACAACAGGATAACGATTCTTTTAAATACATAATTTGCATTACATGTTTACAACATTTCACGTGATCACAAAGTGTATCAATCTCTACTACACTGATATACAGCTATAAAACATCGGAAGCACTCTAAACATTGGCCATCACCTACCACGAGTCTGAGACATGTTTTTCCTACTATGGTCTTAGCTCAAGTGTCGTATTTTTGAGAGACCTTTCTCTCTGTGACTCAGTCCAAAGTGTGCTTCTTGCTCAAGGCAATGTGTACACCCAATCGTGACAAGAGTGTGACAAGAGCTCACATTCCCAGTCATGACACTTGGTATAATAATCTATAAAGCACAAGTATCAGTCTTTCTGTGTATCAACTGATCTTTTATTAGTGTTTGTAATGTGTATATTGCATTATTTGTAGCTTTCCCTTTGACATATCCATACTGTTCTTCATCTGCTTCCATCTTTATTTTCATTCTTGTTCTCATAATTCTCAGTAGATCAAACAAATGAAAGAACAAATAAACTTTATTTGCAAAGGGTCAAAAATTGGGCACGCAGGCCCATCTTACATTTGGCCGTTCCAATTACTCATCTTTCATTCATCAATTGTGCATGTTACATTCACATAGGAAAATTAAAAAAACATTGTCAAATGGATGTTGTAAACATAAACAATATATATTACCATATTATGAGTCAGGCAGACACGCATACACACACATTCATAAACACACACCCACACATACATACCTACATAATACTTACATCATTTCCACAAACTCTCACAGTTATGCACACACTCAATAACATACAAATACACACTCCCTCGCATACATTGCATGCATGCACACATACACACACAAACATATATACATACATGCACGAACATGCACACACATACAATTACACACAAATGCGCATTAACACACACATACACACATACATCGTGCACACATACACACACAAACATACACACCCATATACACACATGTGTAAACGCAAACATACACACACAAACACACACATACATGTACGCACACATACACACAAACATACGCACATACACACTCATGCACACACATACATTCACACATACATACACATGCAAACACATAATGCACACACACACACATATACACACAAACACCCATAAACACACACACTCACACATACACACAAACACCCATATACACACACACTCACACAAACATAATACATCCACCCACACACACACTCACACATCTAGACACATGCTGCCTCACATAATTACTAAACTAATATGAACAAACTCCCACACTTTACACACACATACACTGAATGCACTAGATGTTTGGTGACATGAGTTATGAGGTCGAGAGTACATAATTCTTCATATTCAATAGTTCCTGGTCTTTTTGTTAAAGTTTTAAATATAGATTTCAGAATATAACTAGGTATGTATCCACTGCTGGAAATAGCATTCAACATTTTAGTTAATATTTCTGCTCCAAATTCTCAGTACTTCAACTTCTTCTATGATGATTCCATTTGGTCCAGCTGTTTTTCCTTTCTTTATATGTTTGATGCCAGGCTCCCTGGCACAGGGGGTAAGGACGTTGTCCGTAACCCATATACTCTCGTACAAAACACAGCTGCATGAGATTCGGCAGCAGAACGCATCACGCTGGTTACTTATGGAGGTATGTGAGCTGGTCGTTCAGAAAGCAATGGCAAGCTACTGAACGTAAAACTTGCCAAGACAGCAACAGCATCTTAAAAATGCTGATGTTGACTGCAATGTCCTGTAAAAGCATATGCGGAAAAAAAATGTTACATAAGACCCATGACTTCATCTTTTAGTATAGGTGGACCTTTTAAATTACTTTCTTCTGTTAATTTTGCTCTTTCTCCATCATATAACTCTCTTATGTATTCATTTCATCTCTTTTTCCAATAATATGTTTGACCTTTATTATTTCAAACATCCTGTGTTTACTATTATATTTTCTTCTTGTCAATTCATTAATCTGTCTGTGCATATTCTGTGTGCCTTTAACAGAATTCAGTTCAATTTGGTTGCACTGCTTGTTTAAAAAAATGTCTTTTTCTTTTGTGCACATATATCTTATTTCTTTGTGTATCTTATCATACTCTACTACAATATTGTTACTTTGTTTCCTTTGTCCATTAACTTTAAGTATTCATCAGCATCCATTTCTTCTTTGCTTTTTCTTTGTCTTCTCTCCACTAATACACTATATTTTTGCTTATTTGAGAACCTTGGCATTTTCTGCTCTTCATGTATACTTTGTATTTTATTGAAATCTCCATGTCAGGTATCCAGATAGAGCAACCATGACTGAAAATTGAGACGTCAAGAGTTATAGACAGTTACACATTAGTTCAAATAATAATAGACTATAGTGATACAGAAATACGTGACATGCCAAGAAAGCCAGTCAGGCAGTTAAGCCAGTAAGCACAAATGACACAATCTCAGGGTAGCATGAGGAAAGTTCAAGGCCAGAGATGTCATTCCAAATTGGACAAAAAGAACCCCTCATTCAAGCACATGGCAGCTTAGAGACAAGTCGTCCAGTGTAGCGACAAGTCAACCAGTGTAGCAACAAGTCATCAAGTGTAGTGACAAGTCATCAAGTGTAGAGACAAGCTTAGCTAGAAGTCACCCAGCTTAGCGACAAGTCATTCAACTTAGTGATGTCATCCAGCTTAGCGACAAGTCATTCACCTTAGTGATAAGTCATCCAGCTTAGCGACAAGTCTTTCGCCTTAGTGATAAGTCATCCAGCTTAGCAACAAGTCATTCACCTTAGTGATAAGTCATCCAGCTTAGTGACAAGTCATTCAACTTAGTGATAAGTCATCCAGCTTAGCGACAAGTCATTCATCTTAGTGATAAGTCATCCAGCTTAGCGACAAGTCATTCAACTTAATGATGTCATCCAGCTTAGCGACAAGTCATTCAACTTAGCGAAAAATCATCCAGCTTAGTGACAAGTCATCCAGCTTAGCGACAGGTCATCCAGCTTAGCGACAAGTCATTCAACTTAGCGAAAAATCATCCAGTTTAGTGACAAGTCATTCAACTTAGTGATAAATCATCCAGCTTAGCGACAAGTCATTCAACTTAGTGATAAGTCATCCAGCTTAGCGACAAGTCATTCACCTTAGTGATAAGTCATCCAGCTTAGCGACAAGTCATTCAACTTAATGATGTCATCCAGCTTAGTGACAAGTCATTCAACTTAGCGAAAAATCATCCAGCTTAGCGACAAGTCATTCAACTTAGCGACAGGTCATCCAGCTTAGCGACAAGTCATTCAACTTAGCGAAAAATCATCCAGCTTAGCAACAAGACATCCAGCTTAATGATAAGTCATCCAGCTTAGCGACAAGTCATTCAATTTAGGGAAAAATCATCCAGCTTAGCAAACAAGACATCCAGCTTAATGATAAGTCATCCAGCTTAGCGACAGGTCATTCAACTTAGCGACAAGTCATCCAGCTTAGTGGTAAGTCATCCAGCTGAGTGACAAGTCATACAAGAGCAAGCAGTCATACAAGTTAGAGAGGTTACACGTTAGATGCAAGGGACATATTTACAACAAGTACTGTACATACTTGGACAGTATCAACTAGTAAAGACTGAGAGACTCTGGCTGTGGAGGGATGTTTGGGTGTGTATCCTGAGAAATAAACTATATATCAGCTGCTACCACGAGTTGCGCTGCATGCATTAATCTCAGCATCTGCCAGACTATCGTGTGAGCGAGCCACATTGTTTGTGTTTATAGTCTACGTCATAACCCTCCTTGACCTACATAGTAGCCTCTTGGCACCAAGTATTATTTTTATATCTTGTGTATTTGTTTGAGATATCACCATTCAGTGATAGAAAAGTCCAAGTGCCTGGTCACCCCTATTAGACATGTCCATTACTTGTTTTTAAAATGAATACTGTATATGTTTTTGTTTTTTCTGTGTTGTCTGTTTCCGTGTATTGTGAAATCAGAATAATAAATGTGCATTTTACACGCCTGCACCATTGCACGACGACTTGTGATTTCTGCAGCTAAATGTTATCTTAATGTTAATGGTAAATGTCTTGCAACTCAGCGGCAGAGTTAGTCATTCTGTTCCCGACAGTGGCTCATCTAACGATACGTCACCAGGCGTCAACAATGCTGGTGAGTCCGAGTCAAGTTGTGTTGTTTTACACTTACTTAAATTGTAGAACATTAATGGAACAAATCAGTGTAAATTAATCTGTGCAAGTAAATAAAACAAGGTACTATTACAGATTTCTTATTAAGTGGGTCAACTTTGCCTGAAAATGTACTACGTAGTGATAGAGAGAGAACGAAGGCGAGAAGCCAGCCAATCCAAGCGCTGCTGGTAATTTTCAATATGATAATAGTTAGTTAGTTAGTTAGTCGACAGATCATCCTCGCTGCACATCGAACCATTCAGTCCATAAGTGCTCGGATCCCCTCCTCAGCAAATCCCGCAGCGTGTAGCGGCTAACGACGCCAGTTCTGTGTTGGTTTATCAATCTTCTTTGGCTTCCTGCGTAGTGTTCTTGTTTGGCCACACCTCTTTTAATTTGATGCTCTAGCAGTCTGGCCATTGTTGTAGATTCACAGTCATCACTTGGTTCTCGCAAAAGTCTCACATCACGTAGAGCATTCAGAATGTCAGCCTGGTCCATGGCGCGTCCGCCCTCCACAGTAGCCTCACCTGCGAGCTTGTCAGCCCGCTCATTTCCTTGTACTCCCGCATGCCCTGGCACGAAGATGAAACTAATCTTTGCCAGCCGAGACCGCTTCAGAGGCAGCAACCATTCTCTTCGGATCGACCCCTCCTCTATCCTCTTGATCATGTTCATTGAGTCGCTAAGGAAACAAGCCCTGGTGAATGTCTGTGTCTCGAGCCATGTTATTGCTTTACTTACTGCCATGACTTCCATGGTCAGGCTACTTGTGGTTTCAGTGAAAGCACCAGAGTCCTCCTTCACAATTCTCCCTCCGGCCCGAGCTGTAAAGGCCCATGAGCTTCTCACATGTCGGACGACCGACCCATCTGTGTAGATGACCGCGTCACTGTCTAGCGAATTCTCGAAAATCAACGCTTGTACTTCAGCCTCAACAGCAGCCGGATTTTCTTGTCTGCATTTTCTATCTAATTGGATGCAAACTGAAAAGGATGTGCAGAAGTCTGTTGGCACTTGCACCCACTCCTCGCCAGGTTCTAAGTCCTCAAGTGAACACACCTGTTGAAGAATGTCTTCGGCTTGACCCATCCACGACCGTCCTCTTTTTAACCTGCTGCCCTTCACCTTCCTAATTTCACTATGCAGTGGATGTTGTGTGTTTGCGTTAATTCTGAGGTAGGCGCGTGCCCTGCAAACTTGTATTCTCTCTTCAATGGTTGGAAAATCAAGAAGGTAGCGCATCGCCCTGCATGCTGTATCTCTTGTACATCCAAGAATAATGCGCATAGCTTCATTCTGTATCCTTTCCATCCTTTCTATCTGCTTATGGCTGAGAGTCAAGATTGCCATTGCATACTCCAAAACAGACATGACCAGCCCCTCGTACAGAAGGCATAGATGGCGCTGCTCACAGTTTGCTGCCGCCATCACCCGCATCGCTGCCAAACCCCGCTTGGCCTTTGTTATCACCTGGTCTATGTGCACATTATAAGCAAGGCTTCGATCAAACCGTATCCCCAGGTAATTCATTGCCTGCGTTCTTTCCACCGTCTCTGAACACAGCATTACAGTTGGTGTTGGATTGTTGACAATATGATTATTCAACGAGAACCAAGTCACTGTTGCCTTTGTTGGGTTAACCATTGCCCCAGCTTCATCACACCAAGTACTTATGCGATTGAGTTCGGTTTGTAGTTCCCCAGCAACCTCCTCTCTATCCTTACCCTGACGATACACTAAAACATCATCGGCATATGACAATGTCCTGCCAGGTCCAGTGATCTGCTCACTGGTGATTCTCACTGTGTAGGCGTTGAACAGTACCGGAGATAATGGTGATCCCTGTGGTAGGCCAGGATATATTGTTGTTGGTTCCGAAGTCCAACTGCCACATCTAAAAACTACTTTCCGTTGGAAGAGGGCTGCAGCGATCCAACTAAGGAGGAATGGACTTACGTTTAGTTCAAGAAGCTGAAACATTAAAAAATCCAGTGGTACTCTGTTGTATGCGTCCTCAAGATCAATCGCTGCAGCAACGGTTTCAGTGCCTGAGTGGAAACCTTCATAGACATCCTGGGCAAAGACTGCTGCATTGGTCCAGGTTTCTCTTTTTGGACGGTACCCACCCAGGGTAGGTGGGAAAACACCTTGCCTCTCTAGTTGGCTTGATATTTTCCTGGCAATTACCTTCTCCAGCAGCTTGCCTATTGTATTCTGCATGGTTATAATTCGATATCCCTGAATTTTTTTGTGGTCTTTGTCAGGCTTCGGCAAGGGAATCAGATAGCTGTGTAACCATTCCTCCTTGATGCTAGCACTCCCTATACTGTTGTTGTACATGTCTGCTAGTTTCTCTAGCTCATTGTCGGTACACCTATTTATGTCGTCGTATCTTAATAATGATCAGCGTAAAACAAATTATAGTGATTGAGACGACAATGAAAGACCTATCATTGAAGATCATCATCATCATCTTCTATATTTGCCATCAAGCATCATGGGAAGGAATGATTAACGTTTCAGCACCTGATGAGTGGCACTGCATAGTGTCATTCCATGAGATTGTACAAATCTTTGATGTCATCACTCCATTTTTTTCTCAGGCATCCTCTTCCTCTTGTATCAGATCGTCTTTGATGTAGCGCAAGTGTTGGTAACTAATGCTGTTGCATTGAAGATAGTGTTTCTAAATTGTATCAGTTGAAAAAGTCAGTAATCATGGCTAGATCTTCTACCATTGCTGCGCTATGAAGAAAGAATTGAGAAGTGAAAAGTAAGTTGTCCACCAACACAGCTGACCAAAATTCACAAGTTGTGTTTGGATGTTAGGGACCAATTACATTGGAAGCTTACAAAGCACCACAAATCCTATATGTACTTCAAGTTTCAGAAGGCTGAAAGTACAAAGATGAATCCTGAGTGTGCTCCTTTAGCAAAGTGAGAGGGGAAAACAAAATCATGAATGCTAGTATGCTGCATCATATGAATGTACATTTCATGGCATTGTATTGTATTGCCAGCATGTCTCTACACTACATTGACTTTGAAGGTTTGGTTGCAACCAAGCTTAATGTGATTGATTCAGAGAAGTTTGTAAACATACAGTGTAGAGAATGTATTATTTACATTGCCTCATATCTTTATGAAGATTTAATGTTGAAATAAAAGGAAGCCATATGCCAGTATTTTACTTGATGAAGATACAGATAGATCTGATGATGAGAGGCTGATACTATATATTCATTTTATCAGAGAAGGAAAAGTGAAGGAGACGTTTCTTTCTATTGTGCCATTGGAAGATGCAACAAGTGCTGGCTACTTTAAAGACTTCCATATTTACACAGGGGTATTTTGCCTCTGCTTTTGACAGCAATTTCCGATTGTCAGGAGAAGAGAGTGCCCTGCTCTGTTCAACTGCAGAGTTGTGCACTGATCCTGGTGGATACTTGGTCACAACTATGACCTGATTTTTCCCAGTGTCTGAGTAAATTTACATTCTGCTATTGTGTTGATTTTGATGGTATAAGGTTTTGACAATTCAGAAAGCAATGGCAAACTCCTAAATGTAAAATTATATAGTAAATCAACAACAGCCAGTAATTGCTGTGGTTGATTGAAACATCCTGTAAAGAATATTCAACCAATTGTTATGTTATATTGCACTTAATCTTACCTTGACCTACACAGACTTCAGGTTGTTCTATCTTGACACTTGATGATAGTTTATTCTCCATCTTATGTCTATGGTCAGTCTGAAAGGATTTATAAGTTACATTTGTATGTAAACATAAACTATATACATGAATTTGATATTTTGGTTTTCATGATAATTACTGATGCAAAATGTCTTATGACTACTTCAAGATATGATTTCTAATATGTTATTCCTCAAGTCCCATTTAAAAATTTGAATTTGGGAATCTATAACAGTGTAATGATGTTGGTTTATCATGACAAAGATAACATAACAATACATGACAGCTTTATGGAAAATCCTTATTACTTATGTTACACATCATACACACATTAAAGTTGATGCAATACTTATAGCGGCAACCATTCTTTATTGTATCCCCCCCCACCCCCACCCCCACCCCTTCCATACATCCAACAATGAGTCTTCCATTGGTGAGAAAAACAAGAAAATTGTGTTTGGTATGAACGGAATTTACACCTGCACGAATATTTGTTAATACATGAAACACAGTTTGTGAGTGTCAGGGAGAGAGAACTCTCGGGTTTGAACTGAGAGTACAGGCTAAGACACCGTCCAGGTTGGACGTATTTAACAAGTGCGAGAATGGCATCTGTCTTGTGCCTTATGTACAATAGGTTTTAAGTGCGAGTGATAGTTGTGGTATTTATGTTAGGTAAGAATAACTGTGCGGCTAAATGAAAATGAAGACTTAATTGTAAATGTGAAGCCGCGGAATAAACGATGGAAACCGGCGTGGACTTTTGTGATGTACTTCATTCAGATTTGTGATGTGGGTACGTGAGTCGGAGAGAACGGGTAACTTGTAAATATGGACAAGTAGTCCAGGTCAGGATTGTAAAGTGTTTAGAAGAGAGCAACTCATGGCGCATAGAACTTTAGATGTTCAAATATGGAGCACAAAAGCATCGCCATGAGTGAATGCCATCCATGGATCGAACTTGCTGATAGAATGACAACAAACAGAAGTGAGATTAAACAACGGCCTAAAGTGAGGTCCATGACAGGTAAATGGTGTCAGAAGTGAAGAAATCCACACCACCACCAAGGTAAATGGTGTCAAAAGTGGAGAAATCCACCCCACCATGACAGGTTGATGGTGTCAGAAGTGAAGAAATCCACCCCAGCACTGAGGTTAATGGTGTTAGAAGTGAATAAATCCACCTCTCCACCCAGCTTAATTGTATTAGAAGTGGCGGAATTCCACTGCCATCAAGAAGGTAATAATATCAGAAAAGGCGGAATTCCACTGCCATCACGAAAGTTAATAATGTAAGAAGTGGCTGAATCCCACCATCGCCAAGCAAATTTAATGGTGTCAAAATTGTTAAAAAGTGCCACCAGGAAAGATTAATGGTGTCAGAATTCCACCCAACCGCTGCCAAGGTAAATGATGCTAGAAGTGAAGAAATCCACCCCACCACCAAGGTAAATGGTGTCAGAAGTGAAGAAATCCACCCCACCACCAAGGTAAATGGTGTCAGAAGTGAAGAAATCCACCCCACCACCAAGGTAAATGGTGTCAGAAGTGAAGAAATCCACCCCAGCACTGAGGTTAATGGTGTTAGAAGTGAATAAATCCACCTCTCCACCCAGCTTAATTGTATTAGAAGTGGCGGAATTCCACTGCCATCAAGAAGGTAATAATATCAGAAAAGGCGGAATTCCACTGCCATCACGAAAGTTAATAATGTAAGAAGTGGCTGAATCCCACCATCGCCAAGCAAATTTAATGGTGTCAAAATTGTTAAAAAGTGCCACCAGGAAAGATTAATGGTGTCAGAATTCCACCGCCACCACTAAAGGTAAATGATGATGTAAAAAAAAGTATTAGAAGCCAGAATACAGCCTTCACTGTCTTCAGCATAAGAGATAAAGGAGATCAGAAGTATCAAAATTCTACCACCACCATCAAAGGTAAACAGTGTCAAAATTCTACCACCACCATCAAAGGTAAACAGTGTCAAAATTCTACCACCACCATCAAAGGTAAACAGTGTCAAAATTCTACCACCACCATCAAAGGTAAACAGTATCAAAATTCTACCACCACCATCAAAGGTGAACAGTGTCAAAATTCTACCACCACCATCAAAGGTAAACAGTGTCAAAATTCTACCACCACCATCAAAGGTAAACAGTGTCAAAATTCTACCACCACCATCAAAGGTAAACAGTGGCAAAATTCTACCACCACCATCAAAGGTAACAGTGTCAAAATTCTACCACCACCATCAAAGGTAAACAGTGTCAAAATTCTACCACCACCATCAAAGGTAAACAGTGTCAAAATTCTACCACCACCATCAAAGGTAAACAGTGTCAAAATTCTATCACCACCATCAAAGGTAAACAGTGTCAAAATTCTACCACCACCATCAAAGGTAAACAGTGCCAAAATTCTACCACCACCATCAAAGGTAAACAGTATCAAAATTCTACCACCACCATCAAAGGTAAACAGTGTCAAAATTCAACCACCGCCACAAAGGTTATGGGTCAGTATGACATGGAATATCTGGCTTGTCACAAACATGAAATTCATGAAATTGAAATTAGAGAATCAAAAGAACATTCCTTAAATAAAAAAAAACTTGCAGAACTTGTGTTTAGGCTATATCTGAATTGTGTTTACTAAATACCAGCAAATAACTTTCCAATGTGTGTAAGACATTTCTAAACCAAAAGGCAAAACGAAAATCAATATGAATTCTGCAATTTAACAACATTGAAATACGAAAGGAGTGCCAAATATAGATACCAAAGAGAAACAATGTCATTGGGAAAAATATTCATACAGGCAACTTCCAAAATATAACACAGAGAGATACTAATTTTAGGCAAGACAGTATAACTACGTCATACCATAGGACGGTTCCAAATGTTGCTGTATGTAGCCGGGGCGCAGTGTTTGGGTGAGCGCCCAACATTACTTAAATACCCCAATGGCTCGTGAATACATAACCTCTGCAGCAAAAGTCCAACTCCTGGCCTTCACGTGGCGGAACTGTTTCTACTAACAGGAGAAGGGGCAACGGCTAGTTTCTGGCGCCGAAAAATAACCAGTATGTTCTAGATGTGTTTGCACATACATGCATGCGCAAACATGTGTGCGTGCGTATACATCTAAACTCGAGTGAGACCACAGTCTGCTCTAGCAAAGGAAAGGTGCTGAAGACGGAGGCAACCAGCCAGGAGGCGCACCACAGAAATCAGGATGCCACGCAATTACGCAAAATGGAATATGTCGACTACTGCTAAATGTTATGGTGCTCGCCCTGTTTTGGACCCCCAGGCAGGTGCAGTGCCGGGCCCTATGTCTGGAAAGGGTCCAACCCCAACTACTGGAGGTCCTTCTCAGATGTCCTGTGGAGCCAGGGGACAAGAGAATAGAACGGCTGGCCATACTAAACAGATACTTAAAATAATGCACTGGAGTGCGGAGGGAGTCAGCAACAACAAAAAATAGAACTGGAAAACATCCTGGACCAAGAAAAAGTAAGTGTATGTTGCTTGCAAGAAACTCACCTCAACGAAAATATAGCCTTCAAAATCAGAGGCTACCAGTGTTACCGATCTGACCGAAAGGACAGGTGAAAAGGTGGGATACTGACCCTTGTAAAAAATAACATCACTGCTTCCCAAATCGAAGTATACATGGAAGGGGCTGAGTATCAGGCACTTAAACTTAAGACAGGCAATACAGACCTACATCTGATCAATTACTACTGTCCAAGTGATCGCCCACAGGCACTGGACACACTACCATTAACAGAAAAAAAATGATTGTGTGTGGCGATTTCAACAGCCACTCAGAGTTGGGGCTACGATCACATAGGCCAGAGAGGAGAGAGACTGGAAGACTGGCAGAATGAGAATAGATTCATCTTGATTAACAAGCCGTCTGACCCACATACTTTCTACTCGAAGATCATGGCACACTACAACTACACCTGACTTGGCTTTTCATTCACCAGACCTGGAGTGGAACATTACACGAATTGTTGGGAAACAACTTGGTGGCAGTGACCATCGGCCAGTCTTTCTAACTGTAGAAAATGAGCTTGTAAGTGAAAGCAGCACCCTCTCAAGGTGGAACTACAAGAAAGCAGACTGGGCCATGTACAAGAATCGCACCAGCATGCTGGTTAGAAACCTGAACACTGAGAAAGACATAAATAAAGTAGTTGAAGAGTTTGGGAAATGCATACTACAGGCAGCGATAGAAACAGTACCAAGAGGAGCCCGTAAGCAATATAAACCCTACTGGAGTAGTGAACTGGAACAGTTGCACAATGATGTTGAAGTATGTAGAAAGCAAGCAGAGGCCACACCCAGCCAAGAGCACCACAATAAATTCCAGCACGCAAAAGCCAAATTTCAAAGAGCGAAGCTGCAGGCTAGATAGAAAAGCTGGCAGGAGAAAACGAAGTCTCTGAACTTTTAAAGAGACACAAGAAAATTGTGGAAGCTTATAAAACAACTTAACGATGAGGGCACAGGGAGAAACTCAAAAATTGCACTACATAAAGATGGAAACATCTTAACAAGAAAGCAAGCAGCTGACCATTTTGCGGACTCATTCGCACAAGATAACAATATCAAAATTAGTCCAGAGAAACAACAAGAGATTCGAGAGAAACGGCAACATACAGGACATAAGGAAATAGTACATGAGGTTCTGGAGGCACCCATCACAATCAGCGAACTGGAGCTAGTCATATCAAAACTGAAAATGAGAAAGTCACCAGGAGCTGATATCTCCAATGAAATGATCAGGAACCTAGGAACAGAGGCCAAAGCAAAGCTGTTGCAGATCTTTAATAACAGTTGGACCTTAGGCAGTGTTCCACAAGCCTGGAGAGAAGCAATCATGATACCCCTCCTAAAATCAGGAAAAGATACTTCCATTGCCTCCAGCTACAGACCAATTAGCCTCACCAGCTGTCTCTGCAAAACAATGGAGCGCATCATCAATCACAGACTGCAGTGGTACATTGAAAGTAAAAACATCCTTGTGCCACAGCAGGCTGGCTTTAGGCAGTGCTACTCTATGGAAGATCAGACAACCTACCTCTCTCAAGAAATTGAGGATGCATTCCAAGAGAAGAAGCTGGTGCTTGCGGCATGGATTGATCTTAAGAAAGCCTTTGACAAAGTCTGGAAAGAAGGTCTGATGAAGAAACTGAGAAACTGCAAAGTCAATGAAAGAATGTACAAATGGGTGAAAGCATACTTGCACAACAGAAGAGCCCGAGTACAGATAGATGGACTCAAGAGCAAGAAAATACTACTGCATCACGGTGTTCCCCAGGGCAGAGTCTTGTACCCCACACTTTTTATAATCTTCATCAATGATCTCGTTGCTAATCTACCACATGGAATTAAAGTGGCAATGCACGCCAATGACCTGGTTCTATGGAGCACAAATGAACATGCATCAGTGGCCACCAGATTACTACAAAGAGCTGTAGATACATTTGCTTCATGGGCAAATAGATGGTGTATCAGCATAAACACTGACAAGTGCAGCACCACTCTATTTACCCTCTCTCCAAAACAAAATGCAGGGATCATCCAGATAAATGGAACACCCCTAAGAGAAGATAAAGAACCAACATACCTTGGAGTAAGATTTGATGGCAGGCTGACATGGAGAAAGCACATCAACAAAGCAGTAGCAAAAGCCAGAAGGAAAATAGCCATCATGAGAAAGCTAAGTGGAACCACATGGGGAGCCAGTGGGAAAATACTTAGCAAAGTTTATCAACAGGGCATACGACCACACCTGGAATACGGGTCAACTGCATGGTGTTTGGCATCAAAAACCACACTACAATAGCTGGACAAGGTGCAAA
Source organism: Cepaea hortensis (assembly GCA_963921405.1). NCBI lineage: Eukaryota > Metazoa > Mollusca > Gastropoda > Stylommatophora > Helicidae > Cepaea > Cepaea hortensis. The sequence goes on along the minus strand of OY992876.1, from coordinate 473,161,485 downwards.
ATCAAGCACTTAGAGTCACCACAGGAGGGATGAAATCAACCCCTATAGTGGAAATGGAGAAGATGGGGAGGACACAAGCACTGAGAGAGCGCAGAGATACGAAAACACTAATACAAGCAGAAAAGTTCCTCAGCTTGCCAGGCCACCATTTGAAGAACAGATTTGAAAACCTAGCTATGGGGCGGTTGAAAAGAAGTAGTTTTATCTACCAGGCCAAACGACCCTGCAGAGAAACCATTGATCTTCCCCCAGTTGGTATCCCCCTAACAACTATTCCAGAGCGAACTCCATGGAAAGATGAACATAGACTATCATTACAAATCCAGACAAAAGTGAGAGGAATATTTGACAAGGAAGAACAGAATAGTGTGCAGCGCAGAACAACCACTCTCAGCTTCCTTGATGAAGAATACCCACAGGACCTCTGGATCCGAGTCTACACAGATGGGTCAGCACAAAAAAAAAAAAAAAAAATCATCCAGCTTAGTGACAAGTCATCCAGCTTAGCGACAGGTCATCCAGCTTAGCGACAAGTCATTCAACTTAGCGAAAAATCATCCAGTTTAGTGACAAGTCATTCAACTTAGTGATAAATCATCCAGCTTAGCGACAAGTAATTCAACTTAGTGATAAGTCATCCAGCTTAGCGACAAGTCATTCACCTTAGTGATAAGTCATCCAGCTTAGCGACAAGTCATTCAACTTAATGATGTCATCCAGCTTAGTGACAAGTCATTCAACTTAGCGAAAAATCATCCAGCTTAGCGACAAGTCATTCAACTTAGCGACAGGTCATCCAGCTTAGCGACAAGTCATTCAACTTAGCGAAAAATCATCCAGCTTAGCAACAAGACATCCAGCTTAATGATAAGTCATCCAGCTTAGCGACAAGTCATTCAATTTAGGGAAAAATCATCCAGCTTAGCAAACAAGACATCCAGCTTAATGATAAGTCATCCAGCTTAGCGACAGGTCATTCAACTTAGCGACAAGTCATCCAGCTTAGTGGTAAGTCATCCAGCTGAGTGACAAGTCATACAAGAGCAAGCAGTCATACAAGTTAGAGAGGTTACACGTTAGATGCAAGGGACATATTTACAACAAGTACTGTACATACTTGGACAGTATCAACTAGTAAAGACTGAGAGACTCTGGCTGTGGAGGGATGTTTGGGTGTGTATCCTGAGAAATAAACTATATATCAGCTGCTACCACGAGTTGCGCTGCATGCATTAATCTCAGCATCTGCCAGACTATCGTGTGAGCGAGCCACATTGTTTGTGTTTATAGTCTACGTCATAACCCTCCTTGACCTACATAGTAGCCTCTTGGCACCAAGTATTATTTTTATATCTTGTGTATTTGTTTGAGATATCACCATTCAGTGATAGAAAAGTCCAAGTGCCTGGTCACCCCTATTAGACATGTCCATTACTTGTTTTTAAAATGAATACTGTATATGTTTTTGTTTTTTCTGTGTTGTCTGTTTCCGTGTATTGTGAAATCAGAATAATAAATGTGCATTTTACACGCCTGCACCATTGCACGACGACTTGTGATTTCTGCAGCTAAATGTTATCTTAATGTTAATGGTAAATGTCTTGCAACTCAGCGGCAGAGTTAGTCATTCTGTTCCCGACAGCGGCTCATCTAACGATACGTCACCAGGCGTCAACAATGCTGGTGAGTCCGAGTCAAGTTGTGTTGTTTTACACTTACTTAAATTGTAGAACATTAATGGAACAAATCAGTGTAAATTAATCTGTGCAAGTAAATAAAACAAGGTACTATTACAGATTTCTTATTAAGTGGGTCAACTTTGCCTGAAAATGTACTACGTAGTGATAGAGAGAGAACGAAGGCGAGAAGCCAGCCAATCCAAGCGCTGCTGGTAATTTTCAATATGATAATGATCAGCGTAAAACAAATTATAGTGATTGAGACGACAATGAAAGACCTATCATTGAAGATCATCATCATCATCTTCTATATTTGCCATCAAGCATCATGGGAAGGAATGATTAACGTTTCAGCACCTGATGAGTGGCACTGCATAGTGTCATTCCATGAGATTGTACAAATCTTTGATGTCATCACTCCATTTTTTTCTCAGGCATCCTCTTCCTCTTGTATCAGATCGTCTTTGATGTAGCGCAAGTGTTGGTAACTAATGCTGTTGCATTGAAGATAGTGTTTCTAAATTGTATCAGTTGAAAAAGTCAGTAATCATGGCTAGATCTTCTACCATTGCTGCGCTATGAAGAAAGAATTGAGAAGTGAAAAGTAAGTTGTCCACCAACACAGCTGACCAAAATTCACAAGTTGTGTTTGGATGTTAGGGACCAATTACATTGGAAGCTTACAAAGCACCACAAATCCTATATGTACTTCAAGTTTCAGAAGGCTGAAAGTACAAAGATGAATCCTGAGTGTGCTCCTTTAGCAAAGTGAGAGGGGAAAACAAAATCATGAATGCTAGTATGCTGCATCATATGAATGTACATTTCATGGCATTGTATTGTATTGCCAGCATGTCTCTACACTACATTGACTTTGAAGGTTTGGTTGCAACCAAGCTTAATGTGATTGATTCAGAGAAGTTTGTAAACATACAGTGTAGAGAATGTATTATTTACATTGCCTCATATCTTTATGAAGATTTAATGTTGAAATAAAAGGAAGCCATATGCCAGTATTTTACTTGATGAAGATACAGATAGATCTGATGATGAGAGGCTGATACTATATATTCATTTTATCAGAGAAGGAAAAGTGAAGGAGACGTTTCTTTCTATTGTGCCATTGGAAGATGCAACAAGTGCTGGCTACTTTAAAGACTTCCATATTTACACAGGGGTATTTTGCCTCTGCTTTTGACAGCAATTTCCGATTGTCAGGAGAAGAGAGTGCCCTGCTCTGTTCAACTGCAGAGTTGTGCACTGATCCTGGTGGATACTTGGTCACAACTATGACCTGATTTTTCCCAGTGTCTGAGTAAATTTACATTCTGCTATTGTGTTGATTTTGATGGTATAAGGTTTTGACAATTCAGAAAGCAATGGCAAACTCCTAAATGTAAAATTATATAGTAAATCAACAACAGCCAGTAATTGCTGTGGTTGATTGAAACATCCTGTAAAGAATATTCAACCAATTGTTATGTTATATTGCACTTAATCTTACCTTGACCTACACAGACTTCAGGTTGTTCTATCTTGACACTTGATGATAGTTTATTCTCCATCTTATGTCTATGGTCAGTCTGAAAGGATTTATAAGTTACATTTGTATGTAAACATAAACTATATACATGAATTTGATATTTTGGTTTTCATGATAATTACTGATGCAAAATGTCTTATGACTACTTCAAGATATGATTTCTAATATGTTATTCCTCAAGTCCCATTTAAAAATTTGAATTTGGGAATCTATAACAGTGTAATGATGTTGGTTTATCATGACAAAGATAACATAACAATACATGACAGCTTTATGGAAAATCCTTATTACTTATGTTACACATCATACACACATTAAAGTTGATGCAATACTTATAGCGGCAACCATTCTTTATTGTATCCCCCCCCCCACCCCCACCCCTTCCATACATCCAACAATGAGTCTTCCATTGGTGAGAAAAACAAGAAAATTGTGTTTGGTATGAACGGAATTTACACCTGCACGAATATTTGTTAATACATGAAACACAGTTTGTGAGTGTCAGGGAGAGAGAACTCTCGGGTTTGAACTGAGAGTACAGGCTAAGACACCGTCCAGGTTGGACGTGTTTAACAAGTGCGAGAATGGCATCTGTCTTGTGCCTTATGTACAATAGGTTTTAAGTGCGAGTGATAGTTGTGGTATTTATGTTAGGTAAGAATAACTGTGCGGCTAAATGAAAATGAAGACTTAATTGTAAATGTGAAGCCGCGGAATAAACGATGGAAACCGGCGTGGACTTTTGTTATGTACTTCATTCAGATTTGTGATGTGGGTACGTGAGTCGGAGAGAACGGGTAACTTGTAAATATGGACAAGTAGTCCAGGTCAGGATTGTAAAGTGTTTAGAAGAGAGCAACTCATGGCGCATAGAACTTTAGATGTTCAAATATGGAGCACAAAAGCATCGCCATGAGTGAATGCCATCCATGGATCGAACTTGCTGATAGAATGACAACAAACAGAAGTGAGATTAAACAACGGCCTAAAGTGAGGTCCATGACAGGTAAATGGTGTCAGAAGTGAAGAAATCCACACCACCACCAAGGTAAATGGTGTCAAAAGTGGAGAAATCCACCCCACCATGACAGGTTGATGGTGTCAGAAGTGAAGAAATCCACCCCAGCACTGAGGTTAATGGTGTTAGAAGTGAATAAATCCACCTCTCCACCCAGCTTAATTGTATTAGAAGTGGCGGAATTCCACTGCCATCAAGAAGGTAATAATATCAGAAAAGGCGGAATTCCACTGCCATCACGAAAGTTAATAATGTAAGAAGTGGCTGAATCCCACCATCGCCAAGCAAATTTAATGGTGTCAAAATTGTTAAAAAGTGCCACCAGGAAAGATTAATGGTGTCAGAATTCCACCCAACCGCTGCCAAGGTAAATGATGCTAGAAGTGAAGAAATCCACCCCACCACCAAGGTAAATGGTGTCAGAAGTGAAGAAATCCACCCCACCACCAAGGTAAATGGTGTCAGAAGTGAAGAAATCCACCCCACCACCAAGGTAAATGGTGTCAGAAGTGAAGAAATCCACCCCAGCACTGAGGTTAATGGTGTTAGAAGTGAATAAATCCACCTCTCCACCCAGCTTAATTGTATTAGAAGTGGCGGAATTCCACTGCCATCAAGAAGGTAATAATATCAGAAAAGGCGGAATTCCACTGCCATCACGAAAGTTAATAATGTAAGAAGTGGCTGAATCCCACCATCGCCAAGCAAATTTAATGGTGTCAAAATTGTTAAAAAGTGCCACCAGGAAAGATTAATGGTGTCAGAATTCCACCGCCACCACTAAAGGTAAATGATGATGTAAAAAAAAGTATTAGAAGCCAGAATACAGCCTTCACTGTCTTCAGCATAAGAGATAAAGGAGATCAGAAGTATCAAAATTCTACCACCACCATCAAAGGTAAACAGTGTCAAAATTCTACCACCACCATCAAAGGTAAACAGTGTCAAAATTCTACCACCACCATCAAAGGTAAACAGTGTCAAAATTCTACCACCACCATCAAAGGTAAACAGTATCAAAATTCTACCACCACCATCAAAGGTGAACAGTGTCAAAATTCTACCACCACCATCAAAGGTAAACAGTGTCAAAATTCTACCACCACCATCAAAGGTAAACAGTGTCAAAATTCTACCACCACCATCAAAGGTAAACAGTGGCAAAATTCTACCACCACCATCAAAGGTAACAGTGTCAAAATTCTACCACCACCATCAAAGGTAAACAGTGTCAAAATTCTACCACCACCATCAAAGGTAAACAGTGTCAAAATTCTACCACCACCATCAAAGGTAAACAGTGTCAAAATTCTATCACCACCATCAAAGGTAAACAGTGTCAAAATTCTACCACCACCATCAAAGGTAAACAGTGCCAAAATTCTACCACCACCATCAAAGGTAAACAGTATCAAAATTCTACCACCACCATCAAAGGTAAACAGTGTCAAAATTCAACCACCGCCACAAAGGTTATGGGTCAGTATGACATGGAATATCTGGCTTGTCACAAACATGAAATTCATGAAATTGAAATTAGAGAATCAAAAGAACATTCCTTAAATTAAAAAAAACTTGCAGAACTTGTGTTTAGGCTATATCTGAATTGTGTTTACTAAATACCAGCAAATAACTTTCCAATGTGTGTAAGACATTTCTAAACCAAAAGGCAAAACGAAAATCAATATGAATTCTGCAATTTAACAACATTGAAATACGAAAGGAGTGCCAAATATAGATACCAAAGAGAAACAATGTCATTGGGAAAAATATTCATACAGGCAACTTCCAAAATATAACACAGAGAGATACTAATTTTAGGCAAGACAGTATAACTACGTCATACCATAGGACGGTTCCAAATGTTGCTGTATGTAGCCGGGGCGCAGTGTTTGGGTGAGCGCCCAACATTACTTAAATACCCCAATGGCTCGTGAATACATAACCTCTGCAGCAAAAGTCCAACTCCTGGCCTTCACGTGGCGGAACTGTTTCTACTAACAGGAGAAGGGGCAACGGCTAGTTTCTGGCGCCGAAAAATAACCAGTATGTTCTAGATGTGTTTGCACATACATGCATGCGCAAACATGTGTGCGTGCGTATACATCTAAACTCGAGTGAGACCACAGTCTGCTCTAGCAAAGGAAAGGTGCTGAAGACGGAGGCAACCAGCCAGGAGGCGCACCACAGAAATCAGGATGCCACGCAATTACGCAAAATGGAATATGTCGACTACTGCTAAATGTTATGGTGCTCGCCCTGTTTTGGACCCCCAGGCAGGTGCAGTGCCGGGCCCTATGTCTGGAAAGGGTCCAACCCCAACTACTGGAGGTCCTTCTCAGATGTCCTGTGGAGCCAGGGGACAAGAGAATAGAACGGCTGGCCATACTAAACAGATACTTAAAATAATGCACTGGAGTGCGGAGGGAGTCAGCAACAACAAAAAATAGAACTGGAAAACATCCTGGACCAAGAAAAAGTAAGTGTATGTTGCTTGCAAGAAACTCACCTCAACAAAAATATAGCCTTCAAAATCAGAGGCTACCAGTGTTACCGATCTGACCGAAAGGACAGGTGAAAAGGTGGGATACTGACCCTTGTAAAAAATAACATCACTGCTTCCCAAATCGAAGTATACATGGAAGGGGCTGAGTATCAGGCACTTAAACTTAAGACAGGCAATACAGACCTACATCTGATCAATTACTACTGTCCAAGTGATCGCCCACAGGCACTGGACACACTACCATTAACAGAAAAAAAATGATTGTGTGTGGCGATTTCAACAGCCACTCAGAGTTGGGGCTACGATCACATAGGCCAGAGAGGAGAGAGACTGGAAGACTGGCAGAATGAGAATAGATTCATCTTGATTAACAAGCCGTCTGACCCACATACTTTCTACTCGAAGATCATGGCACACTACAACTACACCTGACTTGGCTTTTCATTCACCAGACCTGGAGTGGAACATTACACGAATTGTTGGGAAACAACTTGGTGGCAGTGACCATCGGCCAGTCTTTCTAACTGTAGAAAATGAGCTTGTAAGTGAAAGCAGCACCCTCTCAAGGTGGAACTACAAGAAAGCAGACTGGGCCATGTACAAGAATCGCACCAGCATGCTGGTTAGAAACCTGAACACTGAGAAAGACATAAATAAAGTAGTTGAAGAGTTTGGGAAATGCATACTACAGGCAGCGATAGAAACAGTACCAAGAGGAGCCCGTAAGCAATATAAACCCTACTGGAGTAGTGAACTGGAACAGTTGCACAATGATGTTGAAGTATGTAGAAAGCAAGCAGAGGCCACACCCAGCCAAGAGCACCACAATAAATTCCAGCACGCAAAAGCCAAATTTCAAAGAGCGAAGCTGCAGGCTAGATAGAAAAGCTGGCAGGAGAAAACGAAGTCTCTGAACTTTTAAAGAGACACAAGAAAATTGTGGAAGCTTATAAAACAACTTAACGATGAGGGCACAGGGAGAAACTCAAAAATTGCACTACATAAAGATGGAAACATCTTAACAAGAAAGCAAGCAGCTGACCATTTTGCGGACTCATTCGCACAAGATAACAATATCAAAATTAGTCCAGAGAAACAACAAGAGATTCGAGAGAAACGGCAACATACAGGACATAAGGAAATAGTACATGAGGTTCTGGAGGCACCCATCACAATCAGCGAACTGGAGCTAGTCATATCAAAACTGAAAATGAGAAAGTCACCAGGAGCTGATATCTCCAATGAAATGATCAGGAACCTAGGAACAGAGGCCAAAGCAAAGCTGTTGCAGATCTTTAATAACAGTTGGACCTTAGGCAGTGTTCCACAAGCCTGGAGAGAAGCAATCATGATACCCCTCCTAAAATCAGGAAAAGATACTTCCATTGCCTCCAGCTACAGACCAATTAGCCTCACCAGCTGTCTCTGCAAAACAATGGAGCGCATCATCAATCACAGACTGCAGTGGTACATTGAAAGTAAAAACATCCTTGTGCCACAGCAGGCTGGCTTTAGGCAGTGCTACTCTATGGAAGATCAGACAACCTACCTCTCTCAAGAAATTGAGGATGCATTCCAAGAGAAGAAGCTGGTGCTTGCGGCATGGATTGATCTTAAGAAAGCCTTTGACAAAGTCTGGAAAGAAGGTCTGATGAAGAAACTGAGAAACTGCAAAGTCAATGAAAGAATGTACAAATGGGTGAAAGCATACTTGCACAACAGAAGAGCCCGAGTACAGATAGATGGACTCAAGAGCAAGAAAATACTACTGCATCACGGTGTTCCCCAGGGCGGAGTCTTGTACCCCACACTTTTTATAATCTTCATCAATGATCTCGTTGCTAATCTACCACATGGAATTAAAGTGGCAATGCACGCCAATGACCTGGTTCTATGGAGCACAAATGAACATGCATCAGTGGCCACCAGATTACTACAAAGAGCTGTAGATACATTTGCTTCATGGGCAAATAGATGGTGTATCAGCATAAACACTGACAAGTGCAGCACCACTCTATTTACCCTCTCTCCAAAACAAAATGCAGGGATCATCCAGATAAATGGAACACCCCTAAGAGAAGATAAAGAACCAACATACCTTGGAGTAAGATTTGATGGCAGGCTGACATGGAGAAAGCACATCAACAAAGCAGTAGCAAAAGCCAGAAGGAAAATAGCCATCATGAGAAAGCTAAGTGGAACCACATGGGGAGCCAGTGGGAAAATACTTAGCAAAGTTTATCAACAGGGCATACGACCACACCTGGAATACGGGTCAACTGCATGGTGTTTGGCATCAAAAACCACACTACAATAGCTGGACAAGGTGCAAAATCAAGCACTTAGAGTCACCACAGGAGGGATGAAATCAACCCCTATAGTGGAAATGGAGAAGATGGGGAGGACACAAGCACTGAGAGAGCGCAGAGATACGAAAACACTAATACAAGCAGAAAAGTTCCTCAGCTTGCCAGGCCACCATTTGAAGAACAGATTTGAAAACCTAGCTATGGGGCGGTTGAAAAGAAGTAGTTTTATCTACCAGGCCAAACGACCCTGCAGAGAAACCATTGATCTTCCCCCAGTTGGTATCCCCCTAACAACTATTCCAGAGCGAACTCCATGGAAAGATGAACATAGACTATCATTACAAATCCAGACAAAAGTGAGAGGAATATTTGACAAGGAAGAACAGAATAGTGTGCAGCGCAGAACAACCACTCTCAGCTTCCTTGATGAAGAATACCCACAGGACCTCTGGATCCGAGTCTACACAGATGGGTCAGCACAAAATGCTGTTCAAAATGGAGGAGCGGGAGTATACATAGAATACCCAAATAATACTAAGGACACAGCCAGAGTACCAACAGGAAAGTACTGCCATAACTATGATGCTGAAATTGAGGCAATCAAGATAGCAACAGAGAAATTACTAAATACCAGCAATGGTACACAACCTGTGGTGCTATTGACAGATGCAAAATCAGTACTCGAGGCGCTCCTGTCTGGGAATTTGCCAGTACTGAGGACACTACTTTCTGAACTTAGCAGTCAGCATAAGGTCACCATACAGTGGATACCATCCCACTGTGGAGTACCCGGAAACGACAGAGCTGATCAATTGGCTAAGAAGGAGCCAAAGAAGAACAGTTGATGTGCCCGTTACAAAAGAAAAGAATGATCAAATCTCCTGGGAGTCGCCGCTGGAGCTACGGATTTCGTGCTTTGTGCTGCGCTTTCGGTGGGTTGCCCTGTGGAAAGTGACTGAGCCATGTGGGATAAAACCCAGGTCAATGAAATCTTTATGGTGACTGCCGATTCAATCAACGATGAAATGTATTTTTCGCGGAGGACTTTTGTGTTGGCATTCTGGCGGCGGCATTATGCACAGTGTACGTGTGCGGGCTGTTGGCTTGCCGAGACTCCTGTCTATTCCACTTTTCACATCGGGCAATGAGGAGCATTTTGTGTGATATTCACTGGAACAGGAATGAAGCACAATGGGGACAACCCGTTGCCGTGAAGTTGGAACCGCAACTCACTAACTAATTAACTAACATGAAATTTGTGAGCATGCCTGCATTTGACAATTAGGTTCATTTGGTCTCAAAATTGTCGGCTTGTACATTGAAGCACAATCATCTGGACTTCATTCATGACATTGCCTTCTTGTCCAAAATATTTAAATGAGATGCAAGGTTTAGCTAAACACAAGTCACAACAATTAAGTCTAAATATTTGTAGGACAACACCGTGATAATGAGAATAAATCAAACAACCGATAACCTGATCTCCCTTGGTGACAGTTCACTTCCAGATGCAGTATTTTACACCTATTTAGGTAGTAATGTAGACACAGATGGGTCAACATATAAAAATATTAAAATAAGAATGCGAAAGGCAAGACTTTCATTGCAACTGGACATTTGTGGAAGTAAAATAAATCAGGATAGTCAGAAAGGCAGTTCAAGTAAAACATTAAAACAGTACAACTGTATGGATCAGAAACATGGAGAATGACATAACAATGATTATTAATAAACTACAAACATTCATTAATTATTGACTGGGCAAAATAGATGGACTAAAATGGTATGAAAGAATTACCAATGTGGAACTCCTGGATGGAACTAAAGAAATACAAGTGTATCAAAAAGAAATAAAAGATGCTGTACTGCATACAACATACTCTGAGAACACCTGAGAATTGTATCACATGAAAAGCCTTTGTCCAGAATTGACAGGGAAAATGAAATAAAGGAAGACCTAAAAACACAAGGAACAGAGAGCTAGATACAGAAATGTTTCCACATTGTTGCTATATAGCCGGGGGCACAGAGTTGAGGTGAGTTCCAAAACTTGCAAACTACCATCGGCTTGTGCATTTATCCCCTCTAGCAGCAAAAGTCCAACTCCTGCCCTTCACGTGGTGGAATTGTTTCAACTAACAGGAGAAGTGAATATGGTGATAATGCACTGGAATGTAGAGGGGGTCAACAACAACAAAATAGAGCTAGAAAACATCTTGAATCAAGAATAAATAAGTGTATATATTTGCAAGAAACTCACCTCAATGAAAATATAGCCTTCAAAATCAGAGGCTACCAGTGCTATCGATCTGACAGAAAGGACAGGCGAAAGGGTGGACTAGTGTAAAAAATAATATCGCTGATTCCCAAATTGAAGTTTATATGGAAGTAGGCGAGTATCAGACACTTAAACTTAAGACAGATAATACAGACCTACACATGATAAATTACTACTGTCCAAGTGGCAGCCTACAGACACTGGACCATTGTTGTTTGTCCATCAAGAATGATGATGACCATTCATTTCATCCAGTGGGGTTGAAGGTGTGGAGCCGTGGGTTCTAAGATGGCTGATAAGGCCTATTTTGGCTCGAAATGTTCTTTGACAATGTGGGCAAAGAATGCTTGACGTCTCTGGAGGAGGATTTCCTGCAGTGGTTTTTCTGTCCTGCCTTTTCTTCACAGCTCTTGCAGTCCTGGTTGCCTCACATATGACTGCACCCTTGTGTAATGATGCACGCCACGAATTTCGGTCTCTGGCTGCAGCCTCCCAGGTGTCATGATGAATTCCAAAAGCATTCAGTGAAATTTTCAGAGTGTCTTTAAAACGTTTCGCTGTAAAAATTTCGTTTAGGGAGCCTGTGATCTGGCATACGAGTCAAGTGACCAGCCCAGCGAATCTGATTCTTCATCAGTAGAGTGTGGATACTGGGCATGGATGCTCTTTCTAGGACTTCAGTGTCTGGAATCTTGTCTTGCCATTTAATCTTCAGTAGCTTCCTTAGGCAGACTGTGTGGAAGTGGTTTAATTTCCTAGCGTGTCGCTGATAGACAGTCCAGGTTTCACAAGAATATAGCAGTGTGGATAATACAACTGCTTTGTAGACTTTTAGCTTTGTTTGCAGGCTTATTCCAGTTCTGTCCCATACATTCTTGTACAGTCTGCCAAAGGCTGCACTGGCCTTGGAGATTCTTGCATTCACTTCGTCATCGATTGTGGCAGCTTGTGACACGGTGCTGCCAAGATAGGTGAATTTGTCCACAACACTTAGTCTATGATCATTCACTTTGATATTCGGCACAGTGTGATTATTCCCTGGAGCTGGCTGGTACATAACTACAGTCTTCTCCAAGTTGATATTGAGCCCAAAGTTGGCACAGGCATGTGAGAAAGCTGAAACATTATGTTGCATGTCCGCCTCTGAGTTGGCGTATAGAGCCCAATCATCAGCAAACAGGAGCTCTCTGACGGTGCCGCTGTTAATTTTGGTTTTAGCTTTCAGCCTTCTGAGATTGAATAACTTTCCATCCATACGGTAGTTGATGTCTATTCCAATGTCGTCGTTCTCGAAGGCGTTCATCAACATGGCTGAAAACATGAGGCTGAACAGTGTTGGTGCCAGGACACATCCTTGCTTCACTCCATTGGTGACAGGAAAGGGTTCAGACAGTTCACCATTTTCCTGTACTCTTGCCTGCATGCCGTCATGAAATAGCCGCACTATTTGGACAAACTTTCGTGGACAGCCATATTTTGCCATAATCTTCCACAGTCCTTCTCTGCTGACTGTATCAAAAGCCTTGGTAAGGTCAATGAAAGTGGAGAACATTTCGCAGTTCTGTTCCTGACATTTCTCTTGCAGCGAAAATCATGTCAACAGTTCCACGTTCTTTTCTGAAGCCACATTGACTCTCAGGAAGAAGACCTTGATCGAGATGGGCTGTGAGGCGATTGAGAAGAATTCTGGCAAGTATCTTCCCTGCAATTGAAAGCAAGGAGATGCCTCGGTGGTTGTCACAGGATTGGCGGTTTCCTTTACGTTTGTAAAGGTGGACTATTGACGCGTCCTTAAAATCTTGTGGCATGGTCTCGTTCATCCATATGTTTATGAAGACTTGGTGAAGCTGCTCTGTTAGGACCGGCCCACCTGCCTTGTATATCTCTGCTGGGATGGAGTCAGGACCAGGTGCCTTGCCGCTGGAGAGTTGCTGGATGGCTTTGTTTACTTCCACTATGGTTGGCAGGTCATCAAGTGTCTCATTGGTGGGAACTTGAGGAAGGCAGTTGATGGTTTCATCACCGAAGAAGGAAGTTGCATTTAAGATTTTGCTGAAATGCTCTGCCCAACGTTGAAGGATTTCTTTCTTCTCGGTGACCAATGTTCCCCCATCTGCACTGAGGAGGGGAACTATGCCTGGTGATGTAGGACCATAGACCGCTTTCAGTGAGTAGTAGAAGTTTTTCATATTATGTCTGTCAGCAAAGCCCTGAATTTCATCAGCTTTGCTGCTCAGCCAGGAGTCCCGCATGTGCCGAAGTTTCTGCTGCACTACTCTCTGAATGTTCTTGAAAGCATCTTTTTTTGATGTTGACTTTGGGTCATTCAAATGTGCCTTGAGGAGAAGATGTTTCTCGGCCAGCAATTGGTTGATGTCTTCGGAATTTTCATCAAACCAGTCTTTATGATTTCGGGGGGCTGGACCCAGGATTTCCATAGCAGTGTTGTAAATTGTGTCCTTTAGGGCTCTCCATTCTGTTTCTGTATCCTGTTTAGCTTCAGCATTGGGCTTGAGGCGGTCTTCCAGCATATTTTCAAACGACTGCTGCTGGACACTGGACACACTACCATTAAAACAAACAAAATGATTGTGTGTGGTGATTCAACAGCCACTCGCAGAGATCCCTCGCAGCAGTGTTATGATCTCCATGGACCAGGGAGGAGAGAGACTGGAAGACTGGCAAGACAAGAATAGATTCATCTTGATTAACAAGCCATCTGATCAACATACCTTCTACTCAAGACCATGGCACACTACAACTACACCTGACCTGGCTTTTCACTCACCAGACCTTGAGTGGAACATCATATGAATTGTTGGGAAACAACTTGGTGGTAGTGACCATCAACCAGTCTTTCTAACTGTAGAAAATAATCTTGTAAGTGAAAGCAGCACCCTCTCAAGGTGGAATTACAAGAAAGTGGACTGGGAAATGTACAAACATTGTACCAGCATATTTGTTAGAAATATGAACACAGATAAAGACATAAATAAAGTAGTTGAAGAGTTCGAGGAAATGCATACTACAGGCATAGCGACACTGTTCATTGCTTGCATCATTCAGTAGTCTTTTAGCTTAATACACATCAAGCTATAGTCTCATTTGTTCAGTGGTTCACGAATCGCGAGTGAATAAACATGGACACTGTTAATGCCCTTCCTGCCAGCTGTAAAATTTTTGGTTTTATTTATCCTTTGCAAGCAGAATGTCAAAATGTTGCCAAGATTCATTGCGACTGTGTCGGGTGTACGGTGATAACGTTATGAGTTACAGTTCTGTGAGGGATTGGTGCAGCAGATTCACAGACGGGTTTAAAGACTAGCATGATGAGGGTGGACAAGGATGACTTTCATGTGTGACAGATGAGCTCATTAAAAAAAAGTCAACTAAGTCGTAGTGAAAAAGTGCCGTTTCACAATTTCAGAGCTTGATTTTGGAATAGCCTGCATATGTAGAAAGCAAGCAGAGGCCAAATCCAGCCAAGAAATCCACAATAAGTAGCACAGCAGCAGTAGTAGGCCTCTTTCAGTCCTGTAGGACTATAGAGTTGAGTTGTGCCGCTGGGGGGGGGGGGGGGCACCTAACAGTGCCACTAGTGACAATAAATACCAGCACGCAAAAGCCAAATTTCAAAGGGCCAAGCTGCAGGCAGGACGGAAAAGCTGGTAGGAGAAAACAGACTCACTGAACTTTGAAAGGGGGACAAGAAAGTTGTGGAAGCTAGTAAAACAACTTAACGATGGGGCACAGGGAGAAACTCAAAGATAGTACTACATAAAAAAGGAAACATCTTAACAAGAAAGCAAGCAGCTGACCATTCTGCGGACTCATTTGCACAAGATAACAATATCAAAATTAGTCAAGAGAAACATTAAGATATTCGAGAGAAGTGGCAACATACAGGCCAGAATGAAATAGTCACACACTCAGTGTGCGACTTATCTGCAATCATTTTCTCCTCTATCTTTATTCTTTTTCTTCTTCTTCTTCTTCTTCTTCTTCTTCTTCTTCTTCTTCTTCTTCTTCTTCTTCTTCTTCCGCACTCGTCCAGAATGTTCTTTTAGACATAACTGCGTTTACAACAGAGCTGTGATATTTGAACCTTTCGGCCGAAACATCAGACGTCTTCAGGCATTTGTTGGCCGGGCTACCTTCCCGATGTTTTGTAGGACGTTGGACTCTCACTGTTGTGATGTTATCCCCATCCAAGCTAGCCCATTTAGAACAGCCGAAGATATTCCAGTCAGCCCTCAAGGGAAAGCAGGGGCAGACCATGAGCATTCCCCACCACCAAAAGAGGCTTCCATAATTGCAGAGCAGACACACAGTGCTCTGGTACTGTTCTCACTCAAGGAATCGGCACATCCTGCACATGGCTGCTTAGCCTCACTTCCATATATTGGGCCTTCTGTTCACCACAGGCTGTTCCTCCGGAAACCAGAAGAGGGCAGTCTATAAATGACATCCACACAGTGAGCTTTCAATTTGGACTTTCCACGTAATGGGTATGCTATCCAAACAATATTTAATTTTGTGCCAATGGGATGCTTTTTCCACCTTTGGTGGTGCCCACACAATGAGTGTTTGATTTGGACGTTCCACGTAATTGATTTGCTAGCAAGCAATATTCTATTTCGTGCTGCTGGGATGCTTTTGCCATCAACATATCTGTGGCATGAATTGTGGCAGGCTCTAGAATTTCTTCATGCACCTTTAAATGTCAACCTGGATATAATTAAAGAAAGCTGCAGTCAACTTGAGCTTGTTGATATCTCCATAGAGCTTGTCCTCAAATGAAGCAGGCGTGGGCCAAAATATCTTTCTCTGTTCTGCAGATATTGGGCACTCCTGCAGCAAATATCTAGCTGTCATTGTACCAGTTCCACAATTACATTCATTAGTATCTCCTATCTTTAGTTTCTTGAACAAGTGGTATTTCAGCCTGTTTTGTCCTGTGCGGAGTCTGAAGATTGCTACTTGTTCACTTCGGTCGAGTTTGTAATATGCATCATCCTTCTTGTGGCCTGGATGCTCTGATTCCCATTTGGTTCTATAAGTGCTTTTCATAAACCTCTTTGCCTCATTATAGGTTATGTCTATGTCAGGCTGAGGTAGTCGTCCACTCTCTTTTGCCAGTCTGTCATCCTCTTCATTTCCAGGTATTCTGCAATGTGATGGGATCCACTGTATTACAACTTTTGGGCTGAAATATAGAGACCATGTGTTGCCACCCCCCGGGCAACAGCTGTGAGAGGCTGGCTAAACCAGGCATGGGTAGCCGATTTGGTGTCAAACCAAGCGGTAAACTAGAGTATGCCTACCCAGCATGTGAAGACAGGATTCGGCAGACTGCGCGGAAGAAATCATTCCTGATTCAACGGGCAAGACGGCATTTACCTGCAAAGCGTTGAGGAACGTAATTAGCACGGCAAGGCACGTAGAGCGCCCTGGTTATCCACTGCACCTGTATTCGTCTCCAGTCGCCTCGACTTGTCTTGCCACTGGACTCAGATGGACTCAGGCGAGAGAGTGAGGTCGACGAATTGCGCAACTCTTCCTCACTTTAATCCAAGTCATCGCGCAAGTCATTCTTCATCCAACACACAACACACACACATTACAACTTTTTGGGGGGATTTCTGATATAGTCCATGGAGTGCTGCTCTTAGGTCTGCTAGTTCTGTGCTGATTTTGCTCTTCAGTATTGAGACAGCTGTCTTTGTATCTGTGAAGATAGCAATTTGCTTCTCTTTATTTTCCTTCATCAAGAGCATTTCTGTTGCAGTTTTCAAAGCTTCCACCTCTGCTTTGAAGTAACTTTAGAATTTTCCAGTTGCCACTGACTGTGTTTTTTCACTCCATTTTTTAAAATTAGGGGAATTGCTACTCCTCCATTTTCTATTACATTTTTGGTTGATCCATCTGTATGCGCATGGGTCCAATTGCTACTTGTGTTATGATCTTTTATGTAGTTTAGAGCTATTTTTCTTCTTTCTATTTAATTCTGAGTGTTCTTTTTCTCAATACCAGGAATGTTTTTTTATTGGCACCTTGCCGTCTTGACAGACAATAGTTTGATAAATTGTGCTATAAAAAAGGCATAATAACTACAACCCATGGCGGTAGCAAATGTGACTGATCAGACCAATTTGCACTGTAGATGTTTGTCCACAATGGACACATGTGAACACATGGTCATTTTCACCATCACGCACCATCTTGTGTCTCACGCGCTCTGCGTGTGACCTATCTGCAATCATCTTCTCCTTTGTCTTTATTCCATTTCTGATATTTGCCCTCCATGTAACATGTTTGGCGGCGACTTGTTCCCAATTTGCATTATCAAAGCCTGTATCAGTCATGTCCTGCTTACACACATCTGTGTATCGAAGTAGAGGCCGACCCCGAGATCTCTTACCCATCTGTAATTCACCAAAAAAAGATGTCCTTTGGTATTCTACCATCATCCATCCTCCTATCATGTCCTATCCATCTAAGTCTACAAAGACTGTGTATGGAACAAACCATCACACAACCTGATATTTCCAATACTTCAGTAATTGTGACTTTGGCTTGTCACTTAATACCAAGAATTCTTCGCAGACACCACATATGAAAGCTGTTTAAACGTTTCTCTTGGTGTAAATTGGCCTGGCTTCACTGCCATAAAGAATATTACTAAGGACACAGGCTTGATAGACAAGGACTTTTGTTTTGGCAGTAAGCTTCCTGTTCTTCCAGACCCTTGTTGTTAACCTGTTCATTATTGTTGCTGCCTTACCAATTCTCATGTTGATTTCCTGATCAGGGATAATTTGCTATTTACCACTGATCCTAGATATGTAAAATGGTCTACTATCTCCAGTTGGCCATTGTCAATAAAGTTTGATGGTACACCATGTGCACCTTGTTACATAATGTGTGTCTTCTTTTTGCTAATTGTTAAACCAAATTCAGAACAAGCATTGGAGAAAGAAATTAAAAGGCATTGTAATTCTTCCTCAGAGTGGGTCATAATTGCAGAATCATCTGCAAAAAGCAACTCTGTGATCAGTACCCTCCTAATTTTGGTCTTGGCCTTCAATCTCTGAGCATTGTAGAGACCACTATCTGAGCGTGAGTGAATGTATATACCACCATCCTGAATCACGAAAGGCATATTTCAGTAGAAGTGAAAAGTATATTCCAAAGAGGGTGGGAGCTAGTACACAACCTTGCTTAACTCCACTCTTGATTTCAAACTCTTCTGAAGTTGCACCATCAAACTTGATTATACCCTCCATTCCACAAAGGACAGAAGAGTTAGTGGGCAGCCAATCTTCTTTAGTGCCTTGAACAGACTCTCACGAGTGACCAAATCAAATGCCTTTGTGAGGTCGATGACGGCAATAAACAGTGGTTGATTCTGTTCACAGCATTGTTCTTGCATTTGTTGCAATAAGAATATCATATCAATGGTAGAACGGTTCCTTCAAAAGCCACGCTTGATGCGGGCGGTAGCTTATTAATGACACCTATAGGTGTTTCCCACTGTCAGAGGCAACCTGTGGCATCCCATGTCTACTCCCAACTGACAAAGACTTATAACCCATAACTGCAACCTCTTGCTTTGATTCCAAGACCGGTTAAGACTAGGTATAGAGTTATACCTCTCCATAGCACAAAGCCTGGGCTGAAATATAGAGATTATGTGTTGCCCATGTAGCATGATCCCTCTCTCGGCCTGCCTAGTTCACTCCAGAGGAAAGGTAACACCAACACATCTGGAACAAGACAAGCTGCAGAAGCTGCCGGATCAGCAAAGCAATGCTCTAACTGTCCGCCTGTCAGAGATTCGATCCTAGACCAGCCGCCAACCAAGGCTTAGAGCCTAGTTTGCACTGCCATGACATTTTGTCTTTAGGTTGCATTTCCTCTCACAGGATAAGGCTTGTACTCTCCCAATTGTGCTCTTCTGCCCGAAGCCATTGGCACAATGTGGGGTGTCTGGTTTGGTAAGCGCCACCCAACATTCAGCACTAACAGAAAGCAAGTAGTACTGTCTACTGTCATATCTGACTAAGACCTGACACCAAGATGCATAAGTTACATGGCAAGTAGATGGTGTGTCAGTACAAACACTGACAAGTGCAGCACCACTCTATGTACCCTCTCTCCAATACAAAAGACAGGCATCATCTTGATAAATGGAATACCCCTAAGAAATGAAAAAGAATCAACATACCTTGCAGTAACATATGATAACAGGCTGATATGGAGAAAGCACATCAACAAAGCAGTAGCAAAAGCCAGAAGGAAAAATAGCCATCCTGAGAAAACTAAATGGAACCACATGGGGAGCCAGCGGAAAAATACTTAGCAAAATTTAACAACAGAGCATAAGGCCATACCTGGAATATGGGTCAAGTGCATGGTGTTCAGCACCAACAACCACACTACAAGAGCTAGACAGGATGCAGAATCCTGCTCTTAGAGTCACCACAGGAGGGATGAGATGAACCCCTATAATGGAGATCGAGAAGATGGGGAGGACACAAGCATTGAGAGAACACAGAGATATGAAAACGCTAATACAAGCAGAAAAGTTCCTCAGCTTGCCAGGCCACTCTATGAAGAACAGATTTGAAAACTTAGCTATGGGCGGTCGAAAAGAAGCAGTTTTATTCACCAGGCTAAACAACACTGCAGAGAAACCATTGATCTGCACACATTTGGTATCCCCCTGAAAACTATTCCAGAATTAACTCTATCGAAAGAGGAACATAGACTATCACTACAAATCCAGGCAAAAGTGGGAGGAATATTTGACAAGGAAGAACAGAACAATGTACAACACAAAACAGCCACTCTCAACTTCCTTGATGAAGAATACTTACAAGTCCTCTGGATCCGAGTCTACACAGATGGGTCAGCACAAAATGCTGTTTGAAATGGAGGAGCGGGAGTGTAGAATGTACAAATAATACCTAGACATGGCCAGAGTACCAATAATAAAGTACTGCCATAACTATGATGCTGACATCCAGGCAATCAAAATATTAAATTAAATTTTGTTGCGTATCCCTTACGGGACGTTGCAGTCAACACCAGCATTCTCAGCTGCTGTTGATGTACTAGGCAAGTGTTACGTTCAGTAGTTTGCCATTGCTTTCTGAACGACCGGCCTCTATACCTTTTTCGAAAAAACCAGCACCGCCGTGTTTCGAACCCGGGTATACGGGCTCACAAACCGCGTTCGCAAGCCCTTCAGCCACAGAGACCGACCAATCAAAATAGCAACAGAGAAATTACTAAATACCAACCATGGTACACAGCCTGTGGTGCTATTGACATATGCAAAATGAGGACTTGAGGTGCTCCTGTCTGGGAAATTGCCAGTACTAAGGACACTACTTTCTTAATTTGGCAGCCAGTATAAGGTCACCATACAGTGGATACCATTTCACTGTGGAGTACCCAGAAACAAAAGAGCTGATCAATTGGCTAAGGAAGGAGCAACAGAAGAACAATCTGATGGACCCGTTAAATACCGCCAAATGAAAAGAATGATAAAATCTGACAGAAAACCACCAAAACCTGCTCAAGATGACTAACAGCTTATGGACAGACCAGAAAAAAATCATACAGAACAAAACATACCAAATGATAACCTGATCTTACTTAGTGAATGATAATAGATAGAAGTAAAAAGATTTACCAAGTTATCTCCACGAGTTCCCTTAGAAAAACCTCACTTCGAGAAGTAGAACTAGAATCATACATATGATCTATTTACATATTATTATGGGAGAGTCTATTCGCAGGGCCCTGCGAATAAACACTTTGTTTATTCGCAGGGCCAGCCCTGCGAATAGACGCTTTGTTTATTCACAGGGCCCTATGAATCGATACTTCATACTTAGTTGAAGTATGGCTGTTTAAATATCAGGCGAGTTTAAGAATTAACAAATAAACAAGGAAATGCTACGCATATAAAGTGCAGGAAAACCTGGTATATGTGAAGCGGGTTGAAAAGAGAGAAGAGAGAGATAGATAATGAAAATAGTGTGCGAGACAAAGATGTGTTGAAAGACATAAAAAAGTGATAAAGTCAAGAAAGAGAGAGGGGGGGAGGGAGATAGAGAAGGAGAGATGTCTGTATGCCTCTCTATATGTCCGCCTGTCTGTATGCCTGCCTACCTGCCTACTTGACCACTTTCGTGTCTAACTACCCACCTACCTAACCAACTATGAATAATACAAAGAATTATCGCCGAAGCAACGGAGTACGTGCTTTGTGCTCGATACTTTTGACAACAGCCAGCGGGGAGAGAATGAAGCAGAGGAGAAGAGGTAGGGGAGAGGGGGGAAGGAAAAGGAAGAAGAGGGCTGGAGCCAGAAGGGGTAGAAGGAAAACGGATCGTTTGGGACTCAAAAATGTGTGGGTTGGGTATTGGAATTGCCGTAGTGCAAAGCAACGAGGACCAATACTGGAGAAACTGGTACTAACTAAATTACACTCACTTTAAACAGCACAATTCTAAATACCCAAAGAGATGAAGGATTGACTTTCACCCAATGAATTGCTGAAAAATTTTTAAAAACATTGTCCGGCAAGGAAACGAACGATTGACATTTGACTTTCATCCAATTAATTGCTGAACAATTAAAAGAAAAGAATGTCCGGCAAGGAAACGAACCTCGAGCTCCCGCCCATCAGGAGGGGACACTATCAACTATGCCACTGACGACGTTTTCCAATCAACGAAAATGTATAATATAGCCGCAAACTTACGTTAAATCACGTGACCAGCCGTGCCCTGCGAAAAGACGCTTTGTTTATTCGCAGGGCCCTACGAATAGACACTTCCTATTATTATTGTAGACAAAAATGAGGGAACATATAGAGATATTAAAATAAAAGGAGCTTCTACCGGAATCGAACTCACAACTTTAGGAACGCGAGGTAGGGTGCCACCCCCCCCCCCCCCGCTCCTTTTTTCCGTGAGACAGAGATTCAGATACTAGATAGGAAGGACCGTCTCAGACGTGGAATATTCAACACCCTTCCTTAAACGATAAAATGAATGTTGTAGTAAAATATTCAACATTACCAAGACTGCACTAGCCATTCATCACTAGCCAGGCGGCCTTAATTCCCCAGGCTCAAAAACCTCCCTGCCCTACAGTGCAAGGGGCATTAGATGAGGGATGACCAAACTGAGACTGTGTTTTGTGTTTTAGTTCAATATTTAACATAAATACGCCGCCATGTTTCCAAGTTTGATTAAAAACTCAGAGATACTCTCACGTGGTCAATAGCATTACCAAAACAATAATAATTAATATACGACAAACGAATTAAATTTTTCGTGTGAGCAATCTTCGTCTCCTTCGTGCATATTCGGTATTCGGATGTCAAATTTATGTAAAGGACACGTCAGTCATCTTGAGAGTTTTCGAAGTCTCACATCGTGTACTTTAAATGGAACTTGTGTAGGCCAAAGTAATTTAATTTTCTCCGGTCTGCATATGTTGGACGCTTTTGCGTACCAACTAACACTACTAACAGTATTGATTGATTGATTTAGGAACCGACATCACAGCATCAGTATACTTATTACTATACCACAACACATGTCGCGGCGATTGGGCAATCTTGAGCATAGCCTACGATGGGTAGCGTTGTGATGTTCTGTTGTGATAATTTGGTGTGTCCAGTGTGTGCCGCGTGGTTACACACCCGCTTCACACGCGTGATCCGGGACTGTTTCCGGATCCGGTCAGGGATATGCACTACTGACGAGCTCAAACGAGGGCGAAACTCGAGTATAGTGCTTCCATATTGACGTGGATAGGCCTTAGGTTCATACCAGAATGCGATCGGCGTTGCCAGTAGTGGGTTGTGCTCAATATTTAAATTTCAAATCCCGAAACAACCACATAATCAAGTTATTATTGCTCACTGGATTTAGGAGGCCTGGTGTTCCTTGCCAGTGAGAAGTCCTGATCGTTCGGGTCCCATCGATTGACGGACGTCGGTCGCGGCGATTGGGCAATCTTGAGCATAGCCTACGATGGGTAGCGTTGTGATGTTCTGTTGTGATAATTTGGTGTGTCCAGTGTGTGCCGCGTGGTTACACACCCGCTTCACACGCGTGATCCGGGACTGTTTCCGGATCCGGTCAGGGATATGCACTACTGACGAGCTCAAACGAGGGCGAAACTCGAGTATAGTGCTTCCATATTGACGTGGATAGGCCTTAGGTTTATACCAGAATGTGATCGGCGTTGCCAGTAGTGGGTTGTGCTCAATATTTAAATTTCAAATCCCGAAACAACCACATAATCAAGTTATTATTGCTCACTGGATTTAGGAGGCCTGGTGTTCCTTGCCAGTGAGAAGTCCTGATCTTTCGGGTCCCATCGATTGACGGACGTCGGTCGCGGCGATTGGGCAATCTTGAGCATAGCCTACGATGGGTCGCGTTGTGATGTTCTGTTGTGATAATTTGGTGTGTCCAGTGTGTGCCGCGTGGTTACACATCCGCTTCACACGCGTGATCCGGGACTGTTTCCGGATCCGGTCAGGGATATGCACTACTGACGAGCTCAAACGAGGGCGAAACTCGAGTATATTGCTTCCATATTGAGGTGGATAGGCCTTAGGTTCATACCAGAATGCGATCGGCGTTGCCAGTAGTGGATGTCTATGTGCTAAGAGGAAGAAGAAGTGCCTGCGGATTCATAAAAAGGTTAATGGACAGTGCAGGAGAGTCTCGCGTATGATATCACAATGTCTAGCATGAAAATGTAGGTAGAAGCAGTCACTGCAGTGTTCCGCTGGCTGGAAGAAGAAGAAAAAAAAACAGCACACACATTTCGTGACTGTAACGGGCTCACAAAGATTGCTACATAGACCAGAGAGGAGAGAGACTGGAAGACTGGCAGGATGAGAATAGATTCATCTTGATTAACAAGCCGTCCGACCCACATACTTTCTACTCGAGATCATGGCACACTACAACTACACCTGACCTGGCTTTTCATTCACCAGACCTGGAGTGGAACATTACACGAATTGTTGGGAAACAACTTGGTGGCAGTGATCATCGGCCAGTCTTTCTAACCGTAGAAAATGAGCTTGTAAGTGAAACCAGCACCCTCTCGAGGTGGAACTACAAGAAAGCAGACTGGGCAATGTACAAGAATCGCACCAGCATACTGGTTAGAAACCTGAACACTGAGAAAGACATAAATAAAGTAGTTGAAGAGTTTAGGAAATGCATGCTACAGGCAGCACGAGAAACAGTACCAAGAGGAGCCCGTAAACAATATAAACCCTACTGGAGTAGTGAACTGGAACAGTTGCATAACGATGCGTAAGTGTGTAGAAAGCAAGCAGAGGCCACACCCAGCCAAGAGCACCACAATAAATTCCAGCATGCAAAAGCCAAATTTCAAAGGGCCAAGCTGCAGGCTAGACGGAAAAGCTGGCAGGAGAAAACGGAGTCTCTGAACTTTGAAAGAGACACAAGGAAATTGTGGAAGCTAATAAAACAACTTAACGATGAGGGCACAGGGAGAAACTCAAAAATTGCGCTACATAAAGATGGAAACATCTTAACAAGAAAGCAAGCAGCTGACCATTTTGCGGACTTATTCGTACAAGATAACAATATCAAAATTAGTCCAGAGAAACAACAAGAGATTCGAGAGAAACGACAACATACAGGACAGAAGGAAATAGTACATGAGGTTCTGGAGGCACCCATCACAATCAGCGAACTGGAGCTAGCCATATAAAAACTGAAAATGAGAAAGTCACCAGGAGCTGATGGTATCTCCAATGAAATGATCAGGCATCTAGGAACAGAGGCCAAAGCAAAGCTGTTGCAGATCTTCAATAACAGCTGGACTTTAGGCAGTGTTCCACAAGCCTGGAGAGAAGCAATCATGATACCCCTCCTAAAATCAGGGAAAGATAGTTCCATTGCCTCTAGCTACAGACCAATTAGCCCCACCAGCTGTCTCTGCAAAACACTGGAGCGCATCATCAATCACAGACTGCAGTGGTACATTGAAAGTAAGAACATTCTTGAGCCACAGCAGGCTGGCTTTAGGCAGTGCTACTCTACGGAAAATCAGACAACCTACCTCTCTCAAGAAATTGAGGATGCATTCCAAGAGAAGAAGCTGGTGCTTGCGGCATGGATAGATCTGAAGAAAGCCTTTGACAAAGTCTGGAAAGAAGGTCTGATGAAGAAACTGAGAAACTGCAAAGTCAATGGAAGAATGTACAAATGGGTGAAAGCATACTTGCACAACAGAAGAGCCCGAGTACAGATAGACGGACTCAAGAGCAAGAAAGTACTACTGCGTCACGGTGTTCCCCAGGGCGGAGTTTAGTCCCCCACACTTTTTCTAATCTTCATCAATGATTTTCTTGCTAATCTACCGCATAGAATTAAAGCAGCAATGTACGCCGATGACCTGGTTCTATGGAGCACAAATGAACATGCATCAGTGGCCACCAGATTGCTACAAAGAGCTGTAGATACATTTGCTGCTTGGGCAAATGGATGGTGTGTCAGCATAAACACTTACAAGTGCAGCACCACCCTATTTACCCTCTCTCCAAAACAAAAGGCAGGGATCATCCAGATAAATGGAACACCCCTAAGAGATGATAAGTAACCAACATACCTGTGAGGTATATTTGTATATAATATATGAATCTTGTTGCCTAGGGCTATATGGTGCCTGAATCCAAGATATAAGAAATTATGTTTTCGTTCTCTTCCTTGTTGTATTCTCCATACAACTAGACTTAAGGCTCTATTTCTCATAAGGCTGAAACTAGGTAGAAGTAGATCACTGTCTAATTACCCTAATAAGACTAATCACCTGGAGAAGATATTGAGAGTCAGGTCAGTTGCCTTAGCCTTCAAGGGAATAAGATCCTCTATCTGAAGTAATAGACTAAGTGCGTTCGACCTCCCCACATTAACTCTCACGTCTTAAATAAACAGTGACATATATCACAACATTAACATTACTGTGTAACCACCTTCACAAGACAGTAAGAACACTCTTTGTTCTAACTATAGCTTTTAATATAGATGTAACAATCGGTTATGTGCATTCTAACATCTCTGCCTTCCTAAATCAACAAACATAATAACAAAATTAAACCATCCTCTGTGTAGCACACCCTGTGCACACACAGATCCCACAACAACAAAACACAGATCCCACAACCAATTTCCCACTATAATATTAACACCAATATCTGGAATGGTTTTGCCTCAAGAATAACCATCTTTAGTAAATACAGTAATATCTGTCATCACATAAACCATATTACATGTATTAACCCATCTCTAACTACGGAAAACAGTCAATTCCTTAGTGCATGGTTGTAGCCTAGATCTTTCTCCTAATTAAAACCTTTGGGGTTGGAAAATCCTGTACTCACGAACGAGGTACTGTCAACCCAACACAGAGCTTGATAATTCACTGAACCTAAGCTCCATTAGATGAACACAATATGACGATACTAAACAGTCTCTTCTATAAAGCTTTCCATCGAAGAGAGAGGGGGGGGGGGGTAATCTCATTCTTGATGGACTTTACAAATGGATATAACACTGTCTTATAGTTCCTCTGACTGGATCATCTATAAGAAATGGGGATGCTGGAATATTGCGTGTGTAATCCAATTGCGGGTGGAACATAACAGTTAGACGTAGGCACTGTCTAATATTTCTTTTCCCGCTATGCGATGATGATGATACACGATGATGATGATGTCATGTTTCTATGGGCCCTCTTCTCGGGGATGTCTTGAGAGAAAGTGCGTCTGCATCAAAAATTGTATGTCTACCAAGTGGCTGGTTAGCTCAAATGCTTTCAGCTTGTGAAGTTCGTCTTATGTAATGCTTTCTGTAAAGGCTGGTTGACATTATTCGAGCGACAAACCCAATGAGTGTGTTAGTCTTACTCTTAGGCGTCAGCAAAGGTATGATCCAAACATTTCTTTGTACGTCTTGCATACAATTTAGATTGTCATCTCTGATTTTCAGATAGAATCTGGATCTCGCAACCGCTTACAGGTATTTTAGAGGCCTAACCGAAGCTTCTGCTGACGAAAGGAGTGGCCAATAATCCACTCTTCTGTACTAGCTCTTGTCTTAAGCTGTACATCACACCTATTCTCTTCCAGAGGCATTTTGTGGTAGGTAGGACCCACTGTTGAAACACCATCCATTGTTGTAGTTTGTTTGAACCATGCTGAGAGTAAGGGAATGCCAAAAAGGGGGATAACCAATATTTGACTTCAAGTTGTCGTTGGCAATTCTAAGATGAGTTGGTTCCCTTGGTAAGTACTATTTTGTAATACTTTTGCCCCATACAGTATGGTTTTGCTTCTCTCGTTCTCCATCTATCGGCCAAGGTTTTCCCTTCGCATAACTGTGCTCTTCAGGGCCTTTAGATGGAAAAATAAACAAACGATATACATTTTACAGCGTATCAATTGTCATTGGAACAAACACACACAGAGAACAATAATAAAAATAGAGGAATGGGGAAGGGGTGTCCTGCCCACCTCTTTTATCTCTCTGATAATTAAGCTGTCCCTAACCCCGATTGGCGAGGGGGGGGGGGGGGGGTTGTATCGAGTGCTTGCCTGTAACCTAGTCGTATGTTGGTCTGGGGTTTTGAGATTATTCGCTCTAACTGACCTTACCACATGTCACGACCAGACACGACGACCACTACAAGACAAAAACACCACGAACTACATACTCTCACGACACATGGGAAACACCCACAACTATGAGAGGACCTATATAATCTTGCTCTAGAATAATGCAGTAATCACCCACAGAATATGGATCCACCCTCCTCCCATTTCCCTCTTGTAGCAGGGTGGGGGGGGGGGTCAAATATCTTCTTCTGGTGGCATTAAACACTTCACGATTTCACTGCCTATAAAATCATGGTCACTTATGCGTCACACGAATTAGCCTTGCTGACACTGGTAGGCAGATGCGGCACATTTCCTGGAGACACAGAGTGTCCACTTCTCGTTCCCTATGAGTGTCGCGTAATGTTGACTATTTTAACAGACAAGGATCAGAAATAGCAACCAATAGACTTTCAGGATTCCGAAAGACTAATCACTGTCGAAGAAGAGGCCGAAATGGCTCGAACTAGGAAGTACGATTCGGAACTGTCCCAGGAATGACCAGGTCTTCAGACAGTGTTCAGGCACAGATAGGTAAAGCGAACAACCGTACTAGGAATAATTCTAGACAGTAGGCTTAATGAATCTGGCGACGAATGCCTGCAAAAATTAAAGAGCCCCCTTTAACTGGTCAATTCTCACAACATGGAGGGAGAGTACAAATATAAAGTTACAACTTGCATTCCTTCTCTCTCTCAGTATCCTAATATTAAATTAGAGTATAACAGCAACAGACTAAGTATGTTTCTGGTATCACATATAACTATTAATTTAATGAAAAGTGTGGCATGTAAAAGTCTGTTGCCTAGTGTGTAGGCAATCAAATCCTAGACTAAGTTGGCAGGCTAAAGGTGTCAGCCGAGGAGGTTGGCCACTCAGCTCAAGATTTGGGTCCGGCTTGTCAACTCAGGTGATGTTCCAGTTCAGGTTGCGGATTCACTCTCCGGCAATAGACATGGTGTTCACGACTGGTAAGTATGCGTTGCTGCAAGTTGCTGGCTCATGGTACCACCAAAGAAGGTGCAGAACTGCTGGAAGTTAATCAGAAAAACAGAACCGGTGAATGCTTGTCCTACGTCCAGGATACTCTCATTGCACACCTCGCTCTCAGTCTCATATTCTGACACGACTAGCATCACAAGACTATCACCTCTGTCACAGACACATCACTATGACAACACAATGACAAATGGCTAAAGTGGACAAATACTATTTTCCTTAGCCACATATCAATCTCATCAGACTCAAATGCCCATGTATTCCAGTCTACAGACACGGACACATCAATGTATATTTCTGAGTCTGATCACACTCTACAACATTCTTACTATGATGCATTCACATATATTACAAATCACACCCATTACATTTAACACAATGAAGTGTACACAATGAGTATGAATCCCACAGATTACATTTAACTATGCAGCACGAACATTGATTATAAATCACACAGATTATATTTACTCGACAATGTATCACCCTAGATTATGAATCACAGATTACATTCACATGACGAGGTATGAACATAGATTATGAATGACAGATTCCCTTCATTCGAAGTACACCACAGAATATGAATCATACAGAGTACATTCAATCGACGAAGGAACACCATAGATTATGAAGCACACAAATTACATTCACTTGACGAATTACGAACATATATTATGAATCACTCAGATTCTATCTCAGCACATGAAGCAGTATTGTAAATTATAATTCTGATTCACTCCCGAAACACACAAATTAAATTCTACAGGGGGTTGAAGTATTAACATAGGTGTAGAGGGTAGGCAGTGAAGGACTGCGTTGAAGCAAGGATACTGATGTGAATGAAAGGCCGGTCCCATGCTGTCATGAGATGACCTCTGACAAGCGTTGTCTCCAGTAGACTATGTGAAAGAATTATTATTTCACAATTAACTATCAGTATTTCCTGACACCGTTTATTCATCCGAACTACCCCTCTCATTCTATAATTATATTCTTCACTGGCGATATATTATTCTAGTATATATTATATTAATCCCTAGTTAAACATCAAGCTTCATTGTCTGACCATTCTTCGATAGTCCAGTTCCCGCCTGTTAGATTTCGCCATTTTGTGTCGCCGTTCTCTTCATTCTTCATTCCTCTATTTTGGTCTTAGTATAATCAGCGTCTCCATTAATTATATATTTATTCTGGCTGTAGTTTACGATCCCTGTTCTCTAACATTAGTTATCGCGTAGTTCACCCTGAATCTACACTACAAATGCCGGTAAATATATACATGTAAATTCGTACTAATTAATTAAATTAACGTACCTTCCAAAATGTGGTGATTAAACCTCTCCACGGGGGAACAGTGCCACTAGCAGTGTAAATATTACTTTTTGGTATCAATTTGGCTAGCAATTTGCTATTCCCAAATATCGGCTAACTAGAGCCTGGATTATTTTGTTGCAATATGTCTTTTTACAGCTAGTATCGGCGCCTGTGTCCACACCGCTTCGAGTCCGTCGACCAAATGGACGATCTCCCGGCTGACGACAACTGGCCAGGCAGATTCTCGTGTTGCCACCCGGGTCGCAGGAAAAAACTGAATATGTTATTCAGCCAAACTTGCGCTGGGGCAGAAGGCATGCATAACTAATAGTTCTATAATATACTGTATAATATATATTTTAAAAACACTAGAATATTCACTAGGTTTACAGAAGATTAAATAGATTAAATTCTCGCCAATAATACAGGCATATTTATGGATATCTACAAACATGGGAAATTAGGGAAAAGATCGTTTTCCTAGATATATTTATAATGAAAAATATGATCTGCACTGTAATTTAAGCAAAAATAATGTGGGAGACTGTCTATTACGTCACAATGAGATTATACTCATAGAAAAAACATCACACCAATTTCCCTGTCTATTCTTTAAAAGGTTACAACATGATTCACACACGATATGTATGTTTACATGTATGAATTATAAGAATGCACCCTTGAGTACACAAGTGTTAACTAAAGGTCTTAGCAAAGACAGTTCCCTAAACCTAGAGAATCTGGGTTCAGACATGAATCAGAGTGAACAGATTTTTCTGCATTCAGAATGCAGATGATAGTGGGAATAGATTTTCCTTACAGATATTAGCACCATAGCAGGATAACAATGTAAGCATAGGACTTCGCAGGAGTAGAATAGACATTATTTCTGCAGAAACGACAGTCAGGCTATCTTTTCCAGAAGTAATTTTGTCGTTATCATCTTCAACAAAATGTACATCAAATACATATATTCTATTTATCATAAAATACAGGTATTACATTCAAAAAGACTTATTAGCTTACCATATCCCACAGAAGGCACAGTTAGGTAAAAATGCACTCCCTTAACGAACTACATATTGACTTGATAGAGGTTCAAAATTCAAGTGCCGATATCTGGCTTCTTCTTCTTCTTCAGCGTTCCGAGCCATTGAGGTTCTTTGCTGCAAATACAATCCGTCTCCATTCGTCTCTCTGGTGGACCTTCTCTTGCCAGTCGTTGATTCCAAGTGCTTGTAGGCCTGTAAATGTATTATCTCTCCACCGCCTTCTTGGTCTACCTCGGGGTCTACGGTCATTTATTTCCTGAGTGTAAGCGAGTTTTGTTTCCCTATTATCTTCCATTCTTTCTATATGCCCCAGCCATTGTAGTCTATTAGCCTTCATGATACCAGTGATTAGCGGGGACTTAAACCTCGGGTTAAATAGCCCCACTAATTTATCTATTTTTAGCTAACGGTGATTCATTTTCCTTTGTTCGAGGCGTTACCTTGGAGTAACATTTGATGGCAGGCTGACATGGAGAAAGCACATCAACAAATCAGTAGCAAAAGCCAGACAGAAAATAGCCATTCTGAGAAAGCTAAGTGGAACCACATAGGGAGCCAGTAGGAAAATACTTAGCAAAGTTTACCAACAGAACATACGACCACACCTGGAATATGGGTCAACTGCGTGGTGTTCAGCATCAAAAACCACACTACAAGAGCTGGACAAGGTGCAAAATCAAGCACTTAGAGTCACCACAGGAGGGATGAGATCAACCCCTATAGTGGAAATGGAGAAGATGGGGAGGACACAAGCACTGAGTGAGCGCAGAGATACGAAAACACTAAAAAAAAAGCAGAAAAGTTCCTCAGCTTGCCTGGCCACCCTATGAAGAACAGATTTGAAAACCTAGCTATGGGGCGGTTGAAAAGAAGTAGTTTTATCCACCAGGCCAAACGACTCTGCAGAGAAACCACCGATCTGCTCACAGTTGGTATCCCCTAACAACTATTCCAGAGCGAACTCCATGGAAAGATGAGCATAGACTATCGTTACAAATGCAGACAAAAGTGAGAGGAATATTTGACAAGGAAGAACAGAATAGTGTACAGCGCAGAACAACCACTCTCAGCTTCCTTGATGAAGAATACCCACAGGACCTCTGGATCCGAGTCTACACAGATGGGTCAGCACAAAATGCTGTTCAAAATGGAGGAGCGGGAGTGTACATAGAATACCCAAATAATACTAGGGGCACAGCCAGAGTACCAACAAGAAAGTACTGCCATAACTATGATGCCGAAATTGAGGCACAAAAGATAGCAACAGAGAAATTACTAAATAATAGCAATGGTACACAACCTGTCGTGCTACTGACAGATGCAAAATCAGTACTCGAGGTGCCAAAGAAGAACAACCTGATGTGCCCGTTACATACCACCAAAAGAAAAGAATGATCAAATCAGTCAGAAAGCCACCAAAACCTGCTCAAGATGACTACCATGTTATGGACAGACCAGAACAAGTCATTATTCTGCGCCTCAGAACAGGAAACAATAGATTACGCAACCACATGTATACAAAATTCAAGATTGGTGAAACAGCCATGTGCACATGTGGATTGACGTCGCAGACAGCAGAGCACATACTCCAAGACTGCCCAAAATATAACATATCTAGGCAAACCTTCTGGCCTAGAGAGACGGCAGTGGAAGATAAACTCTATGGACCACTGTGTGAATTGAAAAAGACAGTTCAATTCTCACAAGAGACGACATTGCAGATATAGACATATTTCAAGCGAACGAAATAGAAGAAGAAGAACAAAGATTGCTGAGCAGGTGAAGACAGGTATGCTTAATGCAGAGTGGAATGTGTCAACTAAAAAATGTAAGGTAAGACGTACCTCCTCCCCCTTTTCCCCTTTCCACCCCGGCATGATTGTGGGTTGAGAAATGAACAAGCGAACAAATTGACTGGATCTCCACCTCTGGTTGGGGTATTAGTGCACGATAAAGTACATGTGGTCAGGACACCTTGGGATCGTTTATATAGTGTGAAAGAACAGATACATCACCCTTGCCTGAAGAGAATGGTGCGGTAGGAAGTGATCAGAGGATGTGGCCGTTATTTAGTTCTCAGAAGAAAGACCTGATTGACTCATAATTAGATTGCAAATGGTACCATTAATATTGGAACTCTTCGCTGTTTGTTATAAGAAATATCCCGAGTGCTGTGATGTTGGTTCTTCACTAACTATAGCTAAATATATTCTTCGTTCCTATTTCGAAGAAATTGTGTCAAACATAGTTATGCATTCCATACTGAGTGTATCCGACATAGGAATGCATTTGTGTAAGGTTTTCTTCTTCTAGACAGATTCCATCCAAGGTAACGGGCTCTTTCCACTCGTAGTTATATAAGTGCGGCTTACAAACCTCATGGACTCACCATACGTTATGTCTATATCAGGCTGAGTTAGTTTTCCAACTTCCTTTACAAGTTGTCAGCCTATTCATGTCCATGTATAATGCAGTCAGGCGGGATCCTTTGTATTATGTGGTTTTTAGATGCATGACATCGTCAAGTCAGTGTTTCTGGCAGATTTGCTAATTCATGGTAGTCATTGCCAGTTTCCGGGAAGGTTAACCCGGTCAACAAATGCCCACAGAAATCGGATGTATCGGCCTAACGGCGCAAGAACGCAGCTCTGCTGTAAACAGGCACAACGCAATCACGTCCGAAAAAAAAAAAAAAATTCCGGATGAACGCAGAAGAAGAAGAAGATTGCCAGTTTTATTTTACAATTGTCCATAATATGGATCTTCTGCTGTTGTCCCTGCGTAGCTATGACATACCTGTCTGTAAATGTTGTTTTCTTATATGTATGAGAGTGTGTCAAGACAGCCAAAACAGATATGTAAATGACATTGTAATGTTATTCATCATTGTGATGTAAACCTATGAGTTTGAAAATATGGTACTGCTAAGAGTGATGCCACAGGAAGTCTTCTGGCAGCATTCTTTTCTTAGTTTTCAGCATACAATTTCTTAAATGGAAGCTATGTGGGAATTCTTTTTATCACCGTGTACACGGGAATCGTCGCCGGAGCTACGGAGCACGTGCTCTGCGCTTGACACATCTTTCAGAGGCTAGCGAAGAGAGAGTGAGGAGGAGAAGGCGATGAAATGGTATGAGATGAAGATAGGGTGTTGAGAAGCAGGAGAAGTGCCTGGGGGTTCTTGGCAAAAGCTAATGGTCGCCGTTTGGTGCAGGAGAGCCTGGCATATGATACCACAACATCTAGCTTAAGAATGGAGGTGGAGGAGGTCAGTGCAGCTTTCCGCTGGATGGAGAATACGACACACACACACACACACACATTGTGATTATAACTGACTCAGAAAGCATGCTGAGTAGGGCGAGGACAGGCAAGCTTCGTGCAGAGTGGCTTGCTTCGCTTCGGAGGTCACGGGTCACAAGCATCGTCTGGATCTTTTTTCCGGGGCATGCTGGTGTTCTGGGGAATGAACAGGCGTACAGATTGGCTGGCTCGTCAAAACTTGGTGGAGTATTGATGCATGATAAGGAAGACGTGGTTGCGGCCTTGTGGGAGCACGTGTACACCTCGAAGGAGCAAATGGATCACCATGGTCTGGCAAGAATGCGACAGCGAGGGGTGACATGGGGATCTGGCCGACGCTCAACGCTCAGAGGAAAAGCGAGACAGACATATAATCAGACTGCTACGGGTACTATTGGTGTTGGAACTCTTCGCTGGCTGCTGAGGATGGGGACGGAGCGCTTATGGGAATGCCCCGAATGCTGTGATGTCGATTCCTAAATCAATCAATCAATCAATCAATCACTCCAGCTATGTTTTTTTTTCGTCCATCAACTGTAACACCTCGAAGCTGATTCCGCAGAAGATTATAGTCTTGCAAAATTGTTTTCACTTCCACAAAAATGTCTTTCCCAGTTGTTGTTCCATGCATGCTGTAAACGGACGCCAACTCTTCCGTTATCTGAAAGTCCAAATTGACACCACGAATGATCACGAGAAGTTGTGACGTACTCTAGAGCCGGGGTGGCCAACCTTTTCAGCAGGCGGGCCAAATTTCAGAAATGATATTTCCTCCCGGGCCATGCACCTAATTTTTTTGTTTAATTAAAGTAAAAAAGCAAGCGTGCTACAGCTTCGACCACATCGTCGTTTCCCATTCCGCGGGCCGCAACATGACTACCGGCGGGCCTCGTGTTGGCCACCCCTGCTCTAGAGGTCAGTAGACTCATCCAGCGCCAGCGAATACCACAAGATCCTAGTGTGACAGGGGGAAAAGAAGAGGGTAAAGGAGAGAGGAGGGAGGGAGGAGAGAGAGAAGAGAAAGAAAAGAATGATGAGGGAAACGATATAAATAGTGTGAATCCTAAAAGTTCGTTCCTCAGTCGAACTCTGCCTACAACGCACTATCTTTGATAATAAGGAAAGATGAAGAGAGAAAGAGAGAAGGAGAAAGAGGATGAGAGTAAGGGATAGGAAAGATTTAGGTTCGTGTCTCCGCGTGAGAACAATAGTTAATTATACTATTGCACCATCAATGTCTCGTGGTGTATGTTATTAGGTTATAGAAGAGATGTACAGCCTCACAAGGTCTCTAAACTACTCTACTTATATTACTTCAGACTGACAAGTCGAAATAAAAGACAACTCAATCATATATTTATTTCCCTCTGAACAATAACAGAGTGACAATCTACAACATAATCGCATAGAGTAATCAGTACATGCATTGCAGACACATAATGCATATTGAACTGTAATAATCCATCCATCATGTGCCATGCCGGTAAGCGTGGGCGGTCATGTTCTGCCATCTCACTCGATCACCAGAGTCGTGGATCAGCTCCGTGTTTCTGTCTCGACCATGCCACAAGGCCAAGCCATCCATGTACTTGCTTCTAGGTCTTCCCCTTGGTCTGTTCCAATCGATCTTACCAGTTGTCACCAAATTCTCCAATCCATTTCTTCTCATAACATGCCCAAAAAATTTTGACTGTCTACGTCTAATTTCTCTAATCAATTTACGATCTTCATTTGTTTCTTGAAGGACTTGTTCATTGGTCTTTCTGGCTGTCCATGGTATTCTTTGGATTTTCCTCAGAAACCACATCTCTACAGCCATCAGATGTTTCTCAGCCTGACTGCTCATTGTCCACGCTTCACATCCATACAAAAGTACAGGTTCAATGTAGCATCTCAACACTCTTTTTCTCGTTTCAATTGACATCTTTTTATTGGTCAATATGTTTTTCATCTTGCTAAAGGCTACTTTTGCCATGGCGATTCTTGTTCTAATCTCTTCAAGGCATCTCCCATCAGATGTTATTACTGTTCCGAGATAATTGTACCTGCTCACTTGTTGAAGAATATTCCCATTTACTTGTATATTACATTGTGGTATTTCGTCCTTCCTAGTGACGACCATAATCTGTGTCTTTTTACAATTTAATTCTAACCCTAGTTGTTCACTGTGTGTAACAATCGCATCTACTAAATTTTGCAGGTCCTGTTCATTGTCTGCAATCAAGACTGTATCATCTGCATATCTAATGTTATTGATGCATCGTCCCCCAATGTTGATTCCTTCCATATCTTCAATATTTCTGAAAATACTTTCACTGTACAGGGAAAACAGATCTGGAGACATTACACATCCCTGTCTCACACCCCTTTTAATAGGCTGATATTGGCTTACTTCATTATTAACTCTTATGACAGCTTGTTGTTTCCAATATATGTTTTTTACAAGTCTAAGATCTTTTCCATCAATTTGTAGATCTTCAAGCATCCTTATCATGTTGACATGTCTCACTTTATCAAAAGCCTTTGTGTAGTCAATAAAGCAAAGGTGTAGATCTTTGTTTACTTCTATAGAACGTTCGATTGTGTTTCTCAGTATATATACAGCATTTACTGTACCCTTGCCTTCCACAAACCCACATTGTTCTTCTCCTATTTCAGGTTGTATTTTCCTCCTAACTTTTTGCATGATAATTCTTAGCAAAATCTTCGTGATGTGACTCATTATACTAATTGTTCGATGTTGATCACATTCCAAGGCTCCTGATTTCTTTGGGATTGCAATAAATACAGAATTACATAACTCCTGAGGTATATTTCCAGTATCATATATTGTATTGAGCAGACTGGTAACTTGATCTATTCCATATTCTTCTAAAGCATTAATCATTTCTGTTGTGACGCTGTCTGAACCGGGGGTCTTGCCAGATTTCATATGGTTAAGAGCATTCTGAACCTCCATCTTCAAAATTGCTGGTCCTTCATTATTATTTTGAACATCATACTGTTCGTCTCTGTTATCGTCATACAGGTTTTTCACGTAATCTGACCATTCATGTAAGATCTGATCTTTTTCTATTATGACTCTTCCATCTTTTGTCTTTAGGCAGCCTGCTGATGTACGTGTTCTTTGATTAGTAAGCTCCTGAATTCTTTTGTGCATTAGTTTCGCATTGTTACTGTTGTGTTGTTTTTCAATTTCTCTGCAATTTTTCTCAAGCCATGTTTCTTTTGCCTCCTTACATAAGGTTCTCACTTTTCTGTGAATTTCTTCATATTTGGCAGGATTATTTTTGTTCTGTCTTCTTGTTTCCATTAGTTGTAAAATTTCTTCAGTCATCCATGTCTTACGGCCCACTTTCTTTTCTTTTTTTTTTTTTTTTTTTAAGCATATCCTTTACAGGACTTAGCTGTCAACACCAGCATCTTTCAGCTGTATGTTGATCTCTTGGCAAGATTACGCACAGTAGTTTGCCATTGCTTTCTGAGCGGCCGGCTCAGTATCCCGCAAGTCACGAGCGGGGGTCGAACCGCCTCAGCTCTCGCTCCGCTACGAGACTCTGCGTGATAAACGGGATTACAGAGAGAAAGTGTTGTAACCCCACAGCCAGAGGGACCGGCACTTTCTTTACTTTTGGAATAGTTTTTTTTCTGCGCAGCTGATTGAATTCTTCATCGTTTCCCATTGATCATCTACATCTTGAAACAGGATCTCTAGATCAGACAATATATCAAATTTGTTCTTTACTTCTATGTTAAAATTATCTTGTATTTCTTTGTCAGTTTTCAATTTGCACAAGTCATATTTAGGGTTTCCTGCTGTATACTTGACTTTCTTTAACTTTACCCTCAATGTGCCTGTAATTAATCTGTGATCACTGTAACAGTCTGCATTTGGAACTGTTTTTACGACTGTTAACGCATTTCGAAACCTTTTGCTAATCAGGATGTAATCTATCTGGTTTTTAATCCTGCTGTCTGGACTCCTCCATGTCCATAATCTTCTAGGATGCTGTTTAAACCAGGTGTTTCCTACAACCATTTCTTGTTCTTTTGCCCATTCTACAAGTCTGTATCCTCTTTCATTTCTCTCTCCCAAACCATGGTTGCCTACACTGCATCCATCGCCTTGCTGTCCTATTTTTGAGTTGAAATCACCCATTATGATATTTATTTCTGATTTTTTGCAGTTCTTTAAAGCAGACTCCACGTTATTATAAAATTCCTCTATGCTTTCTTCACTGCTTTCACTTGTTGGGGCATATACTTGAATGACATTTATTTTAAAAGGTCTTCCGTTTAATTTTACTAATAGGACTCTGTCTGACACAGCATGATATCCTTTGACAGAATTTGATGTTTGCTTATCTAATATAATACGATGCTGCATTACCTCACGAGAGAGAGAGAGAGAGAGAGAGAGAGAGAGAGAGAGAGAGAGAGAGAGAGTCTAACAGCCTATGCAACTGGATGTTAGGGGAATGCGACTTATGATCACCTATTAACCGCATGAAGTAAAAGACTAAAGCTAGGAATTACACCGGCCTTTGTTTCGTAACTATCTTTCCGTAGGCTTATTAGTGGTCCATGTATTCAGCCCGAATACCCATTGATCCATAGATTGATCCATCAATCCATATACCCAGGGATTATTTTGTTCAGATGAATATCTGTTTAGTCAAGTATGCCCGGTATGCTTGGGTGTCTCTAGTTTACCCAGACAATGTATTCAACTTCTGCCATCCAGTGGGTTTTCTGGTCGTCCTCCTGGGTTTCATTTGTCTCTACCCAATCAATCGCTTGTCGTGGATCCCACTTGACCTTATTGTCCTATCTGACCTTTAGTCTCCTGCGTGGTTCCAACCACAGTGTCCCTGGCTATGGTCGTCCTGTCTGACGTTTAGCCATTTACTGCCACTCGCGAGCGGTCTCCTTGGCTGGCGGTCCTCTTAACTCAAGTGGCTTTCTTGCACTTTAACGACCCTCGGACTCTGCGTGTCTTTCCCTTCTTTGGCTT
The DNA here is from genome assembly GCA_963921405.1 of Cepaea hortensis. Classification (NCBI taxonomy): domain Eukaryota; kingdom Metazoa; phylum Mollusca; class Gastropoda; order Stylommatophora; family Helicidae; genus Cepaea; species Cepaea hortensis. Next base: position 473,121,741 of record OY992876.1, on the reverse strand, counting down.
ATCTGCCTTGGGTAGGTTCCGTTCACAGATCCTTAGTCGCTCTCACTCCTATCAGTGATTCAGACGAATTCTAGCATGGGCGCTTGTCCGTCTTCCTTCACTTCCTCCTCCTACAGATACTATACAGACTTGGGCAAGGATTAGCCACAATTTCTGAAGTCCTGTTACTATGTTCCTTGGGCTGCCCCAAGAGGGCACAGACCCCCGCCACTCCCGGAGTCCACTATCAACTGTCCTCTCTCCTGTTCGACTCTTTTTCTACTGACTGGATCCTCAAGTATATATTACTTCTCGAGTTGGCGCCTTTCTGGAATCACGTGACCATGCTCTCTCCTTGTCGTGAAGGGCTACCCAATCAGCATACAGCACGCAGCTGGGCTGATCTGCATGTTTAATTTTCATCTTATTATCAATCTAACTCTCTCCACCCCGCTACGACCTTGTTTCTGAGTTCATAGTCCTTGTATTAGATTTCTCAGCTCAAGCACGTTCCAACTGCCATAAATCTGCCAGCCTACGGTACCTATTTTGGTTTCTAGACAGCCTTCGTTTATTTCCGATCTCGTATGCACCTATAAACTATGTGGCATGTGTTATTTTCTGACAGCTCGAACCCAAAGTATACATTACATCTGGCATTCCCCGGCCCTGAGAAAGCTACAGAACAACGAAAGTTGAGGTAGAGTTTTAGGAAACCGAAACAATTTGGGTTCAGAGCTTGAACTTTCAAGCTGTTTAAAAATATCTTGGCCGATGAACTTAGATACTTCCAAATTCCACTACTGGTTTTGGTGACATCACTATCTAGTGCCTTGTGACGCATCAGGCGTTCACACCAGCTTTCTCGCGTATCTGTAGCACTATGTTCTCTCAAAGTTCTTCTCTTCTCCGCAAAACTGAACTTGCCGAAAGGCTGATAGTTCCAAACAAATAGGCTTTCTCGGGACACAAGTCATTTGCTGCTTCGATCATACACTCTTTGATGAAGTTGACATCAGTAAACGGCTTTCCTCGTTCTGTCATAATCTTATGCACTGTTTTGTAACTTGTACGAGTGACAGATTCATTTTCAGCAAATTTCCTCGTGAAGAGATTTCTTTGTATTTCAAACCCACGTTTAATGGTCTCATATTTCCCAGAGCGTAACTTTCCAGAAAACTGTTTATATGTTGATATATGTTTTGTTTCGTAGTGACGCCGAAGATTGTACTCTTTCAAAACGGCAACAATATCGCTGCATATTATGCAACTGGTTTTCTTGTTCTTTGTTTCACCAAAGAAGTGCTTTACTCCCCATTCCTCATTGAAAAACCGACACTCGGCGTTCACTTTTGTTTTCTTAGTAGCCATAATTAAGGGTGAAGTACACGGGATCTGAAAATGAAAAAAAAAAAGACATTAAATTAGAAACATAATGTCGTAATAAGTGTCGTCCCTGGGGTGAGGGGAATCAACACCCAAATTCTTTTAACCCCATATCAGTATCTTGAGGATCTTCTGGATTTCTGTCCACAACACCCCTTCAGTCGTTGGATCCCCCTCTCCCTCCCTCTCTCTCTCTCTCTCTCTCTCTCTCTCTCTCTCTCTCTCTCTCTCTCTCTCTCTCTCTCTCTTACCACTGGACCATGCCCCTTCTCATTCTTTTATGGCGGGACATTTCTTCGTCCCGTAAAATGGAACGTGTTTTTTCCGAAATGTGTTTGGATTAAGTGTTTTCTCGTGGTGAAATGGAGTTCGGACCGTGCAACGGAGTTCGTGCACGCGCGTCCGGTCTTCTTCCGGCGTATCATCGGCGCCCGGTGGCGATAGTTAAGCCTAACATGACGGCCAGACGACCAGCTAGGACACAACGTGGTAAGGGAGCGGGCGCGCGCAGAAGGCGCTTAAAATGTGACAGATTGGGTATCGGAAATGTTCGAGTACTGTACTGGAACTGTGCTTCATTTAGTCAACGCCGACCCATTCTTGAAAAACTACTCTACGGAAACGATATTGCAGTCTTGCAAGAAACACAGCTCACCGACGGAACAGTCAATGTTGCGGGATTTCAGGGTTTCCTTAACAGGCGGCACCTCGGACAGGCCATTCTGGTCCGCGACAACATACTAGTGTCTGAGATCGATATGTCCGCCTGGAACAGCGATGCCCTGCAAGTGCAGGCATTAAGAATAATGACACCTGTGCAGCTTGTAATCGTTAACGTCTATGCGCGAAATGGGAAGGTCGACGTGCGACAATGGCAGAGTTTGTTCGATATGGATGAAAGGCATATCATCAACTGCGGGGACTTCAATGCCAGAGGCAGTCAATGGGGGAATTGCATCACCAATAGACAGGGAGAAGATTTGGAGGACGCCCTGGCATCTGCTGCCCTAATCTGTCTGAATGATGGGAAGGTCACTAGAATGGCCACTCGACCAGGCGACTCTGACAGCATCATTGACTTGGCTCTGGTGTCGCCCACCATCGCACCAAGGTGCCGGTGGGGCACACTGGGATACCACGATAGTGACCACTACCCTTGTGTCATCCTGATCAAGAAAGACGGGGCCATGAGTCAAAGAAACAAGACCAATGCCTTCCCGTACGACACCACTGGTCAAGACGCCATAAGCAAGATCAGAAGAAGGAAACTAACTTCCTCCCGTAGGAGACAAGAAAGATGGCTGCAGCCACCATGGTGGAATGGAGAGGTCGAGAAGGTGTGGCTGGGAAAGAGGCGGGCTGTCAAAGACTGGCAAAAGGCCAGAAAGGCTAACATGCCACAGGTTGAGTTGGCGAACCTGAAGACTGAGGTCGTTAGGACGACGACTTTATTCAAATCCTGCGCCAAACAGGCCAAGGCCGACAAATGGGACGAGTTCTGCAGGAAGGTGTGCTCCGAGCAATCTCTTACGACATTCTGGCGCCTCCACAAGAGCATGAACGGTGCTGCACAAAGTAGGGGTATTCCAGACTTTCAAGGCACAGACCTCGCATGGAAAAAGTCGGATGCGGATAAAGGTAAGGCCCTTCTTGCACGCTACATAGAACAGACTGACCAGAAAGACGAGCCCGCCAGACAGAGGACCACAACAACACTCTCTCAGTTGTGCGAGGGGGTCGGGACAGACGAAGAATGGACAATCACAGTTGACATATTGCGTGCGATGCTCAAGAAATCACCTAACACCGCCCCAGGCCCAGACGGCATCCGATATGGTGACCTAATGGTGATATCAGATGATGACATGGAAGAACTGGCCAGAGAATTCAACACCAGTATCCAGAGGGGTCAGGTCAAAGAAGAATGGCTACACAGCTACTTGCTGCCGCTGCCAAAACCAAACAAAGACCACTCCAAGATAAGCGGCTACAGAATCATTACGATGCAGAATACTGTTGGCAAGCTACTGGAGAAAATTGTAGCACACAGACTTGCTTGGGACTTGGAACAGCTCGGCTGCTTCCCGCCCACACTTGGAGGATACAGACGCAACAAAGAGTCATGGCTAAATGCGGCGGTCTTTGCTCAAGATGTTTACGAAGGATTTCAGGTCAGGGAAGAGACATGTGCGGCCTCCATAGACTTAGAGGACGCATATAACAGAGTATCTTTCGAGCACTTGATGCAAACCCTCCTCAGACTGAAAGTGCACCCTCACCTTGTACGATGGATAGCTGCAGTTCTACTCCAAAGGAAGGTGGTGCTAAGATGCGGGAGTTGGTCTTCTGAGCCGATAACGATATGTCCAGGATTGCCGCAGGGTTCACCACTGTCACCAGTACTATTCAACGTGTATACGGTGCCGATCACTGAACAACAGTTGGATGGGAGGGGTAGGACTCTATCATTCGTTGACGACATCCTCGTGTATCGACAGGGTCGAGATAGACAGGCGGTTGCCAACTATATGCAGGGCGAACTAGATCGAATTTCCTCATGGTGTGCTGATGCCGATGCCCTTGTCAACCCTGCAAAGGCAACGGTTACATGGTTCTCACTAAACAACCATATTGTGAAAACAGACCTGCCGGCAGTAAGAATGGATGGGAGCATTCTGAGTAGAACCCAGTCAATGACATATCTTGGCGTGAGGCTTGATCGTAGCCTGTCCTTCAGAGATCATGTCGATTATGTCATAACGAAGGCTCGAAAAGGTTTGGCAGCAATGAGAGTCATGGCGACTGCCAATATCGAGCAAAGACTGCTAATACTTCTGTTCCAAGGACTTGTGCTTTCACGCATCGAGTATGCCCTGGCCATCCTCACTGTCAGCCCTACACAGATTGGAAGACTTGAAAAGGTACAAAACGAAGCCATGCGCATCATTTTGGGCTGCACGAGAGACACCAGCTGTGTAGCAATGAGATACCTCCTTGACTTCCCGACAATGGAACACAGGATCAAGATCTGGAGAGCTCGTGCATACTTAAAAATAAGTGCAGATGAGCAGCACCCTCTGCATGACGCTGTATTCAGAGAAAAGGGTGACAGGCTAAAGAGGGGCAAATCATGGATGGGTCGGGCGGAAGATGTCGTCGGACAGGTCTGCAGTCTTACCAGTATCAACCCCGGCAAGGAATGGGTGCCGGTGCCTCCAACTTTTAAGTGTACCTTCGCCTGCATTATCACACTCGACAGACGGTGCAGAGAGCAGAACCCTGCCGCTGTCAATGCAGAGGTTAACGCGCTCATCTATGATCACTCAGATAGCCCCGAAGTGCTCATCTATACAGATGGATCTGTTGTAAAGCAGCAGAGAAGTGCGTGGGCATTTACAGCCCGTTCAGCGGGCCGAACCGTTCAAGAATCCAGTGGTGCCCACTCTATGACCACTAGCAGCATGACGATGGAGGTGATGGCAGTTACACAGGCTTTCATATGGCTGGAATCACAGCATTATACCAACGTGTGTGTACTAAGTGATTCAATGAGCATGATTCAGAAGGTCGAAGATGGATCTGTACGTAGACAGTGGACTGAGTCGCTGCGGAAGTCTGTTGTCCGCAAAGTCACCTTCATCTTCGTCCCGGGACATGCGGGAGTCGAGGGAAATGAACGAGCTGATAAATTGGCTGGCTCTGCACCCCCTGTAGATGGCCAGCCCATGGATCGTGCCGATGTTATTAACGCCCTTAAAGATATGGCGATAACAGAGGATTTTGACGCCAGTGATTCCACATCGCTTTCCAGGATGAAAGACCTGGGAGTAAGAATCGGCACAGCCAGACGCGAGAGGTACATCGGGAAAACAAAGCGCCTCGTCAACCAACACAGAACTGGCACTATTAGCCACCGGACGCTGATGCATATGCTGGGGGGGGGGGAGGATCTGAGCACCTATGGACATGTCCGGAGTGCAACGAAGATACCCCAACTGATAACTAACTAATTCTTTTCCAAAACATACTGCACAACTCTAGCTTCTTAAAAAAAAAAATGACAAATTAATTTAATAAAGAAAAGTGTCAGGTATGTGTAAAGTGTATGTGTAGAATGTCTGTCGTATACTCTAGTGTGTATGCAGAATCAGACCGAACAGCTCAGGATCAAAGTCTGCTTTATCACAGTACCGGCCACACAACAGCACCATAGATCAAGTACAGAAGACCTCACCAAATGATGCGTCTATCCGGCCCTGTGTCGACTTTCTCCAATGGCTCTTGGATAGTCCGGAGGGCCTGGTCACCAATGGTGGATGTATTCCAATACTGACCATGAATCCTACACATTCAGTGTAACTAATATGTGATCTGATAACCCTTGTACAGTAAAATAATGTTTACTGTCACTTTGAAACTAAATGTTAGTAGTTAATTTCTCATAGGAATTCACCAATTGGAAAACACAATGTTAATTGGTAATGTCTCACAAGAATTCCACATTTGGAAAACACAGTGTTAATTTTCAAGTTCTCTATATAACTACTATTGTTCCTGTTACTGGTGGTATTGTAAGTATCTTCACTCTACTATGATGAGAACTACCACTGAGAAATCACTCTTATATGATCATCGGTTCCCCCTCAGCAGAGGCCAGGTTCTTGCAGACCCTCTGGGTTATGGGCCCAGTGCAAAAGCCGCTGAGTAAAAACTTCCTTCAATGATCGAGCTATATTCTTCTTCTATGACTTTACTGCTAGCTTTTTTTTTAAAAACTTAGTGGAACCTGTTGAAGAGAGAACACACCTGGTGAGAGCAACCCGATTCCAACCTTTATTAGGTGAGTGTAGGCCGACGGCCGCACTCAGATATTTTACAGAGAACTAAACCCTGTCATAAGGCAGAGGAGCTCATCACATCGGTCTGAGTCATGGTAAGACAAAGAAAGACTAAAGGAAAAGTGCAGAAACCCAGTAGACACCCTACTGGAAGATCCTACCATTTGACATTTCCTTTATCCCCCCAACCATCCTCAATCTCCCTAAATATAATCCCACTACATTGTCCTTAACTCACTGAGTTAATTGATATCTCACACTAGCTAGTTTAAGCAACGCGATAGCCTACTACTGCCGACGCTCCTATAATAAGTTCTCATAATGCACATTACTACACTCGATTCCTAAGAATAATCTAATTTGGGTCTATTTAATTAAATACCATATATTTATTCCTGTTTGAAATCGAGACTACACAATCACACAATGGACAAATGTCCGCCGATGTAAATCAACATAAGACACTGTAGTCTCTCTCCATAATCAAACCAGGAATATCACACACGTCCTTGTTGCTTCATAACATTTGGTCGACTCCCGCCAAAGTTGTTTATCCAGACTGTTTTAATACTGTGTCTGAATGACGTCACAAATCTGACTAGACACTAGGCGTCGAGAAGCTATTTTTTCTCTCCTTTTTCGACTCGATGTAAACATCTGGCTGGCTATCCCGCTTTCTTCTGAGGAATTGTCCCGGTACTCCAAAAAGTCTTGCCGGCCTGTGATCTGTAGAATCTTTTCCCCACAACAAAAGATCTTGCCGACTTCCACCAGGACAGTCTGTCTCCAACTTCAAAGGATGGCTGCCGCCTGTAGACGAATGGCGCGACAGTCTTTCATCGATCGACAACCCCAAGAATTTCCGCGACACATAATTAAAATCCTTTTGAAACAGAAGAAAAGCAGAGGACTAGGGGTTGGTGGTGAAGCTACGGCTCATCAAAGGTACATATACAGTTTATAGGTAACTTTGTGTAACCGCACAGAGATGATAGAGATAATAGCACAACGCCGACTGCTCATGGGCCATAGAAGAAGAGAGGAATAAGAAGACAGAGAGAATCTCTTTCTATTTCTACGGCTAACAAGAAAAGAAAAGATTTAGAAATATCAGAAGAAATTCAGATGCGTGTACAAGGAATCAGAATAATGTAATTGAAAAGATACAACATCTGATTAATAATGCCAATGCACAAATAAATAAAATTCATGATTAGATACAATAACAAAATAGGCATCCCCATGAATAAACATACACATGATCATTCTTCACAGTACCAGTGATCTTCCATCACAGCATAGGTAGTCATCTAACACAGTACCAGTGATCTTCCATCACAGCATGGGTAGTCATCCAACACAGTACCAGTGATCTTCCATCACAGCATGGGTAGTCATTCAACACAGTACCAGTGAGTGATCTTCCATCACAGCATGGGTAGTCATCCAACACTGTAACTGTAGTCTGATACACAACACCAGCAATTATCAGACAACAAGATGGAACAATGGTCATTCATTCAGTAGCATTTCCATTGCAGAACCTCGATCCCATAACAACCTTCTGGAAAACCTCTCGATCATAAGCAAGATGTCCCGCTTCAGATACACCCATCTGGAGATCATCCGCCACATCCTGCACCCATCTTCTCTTTGGCCTTCCTCTTCCTCTCTTCCCAGGCATATACCCCTCCATTATTTTATTGTTCTCGGGCACAGACATAGCTATTTTATTCCTATGTTCCTGTTTAAACTATGAAGGTTCATTCAAAACTCACCCCGCAGCAGATAATCAACAATCCACAATCAAGATCCTCTTGGATCTTTTGAATCTTCACAGGGCCTGTCTATCCTCTCAACTGCGGTGAGGAAAAACAGTGGCCACGCTCGGCCGTGCCTGGGGTACGTTCGCCCATCTGCTTGGTAGTGGCTAAGAGGGATGAGTTCAAACCCTCTGCTGAAAATTAGACATCAGCATCTCTTCGGCCTCAGTTGTTCTCAAGGTCATGGAGGCGGGAACATTCCAATTCCAAAAATTCCAAATTCGGTCTCGTCTAACCTGCTTCGCCAGCGTCGGTTATTGTTAAGAGCCGTGGTTTTTGTGGGTTTATTCACCCTAATTCTTGTCTTGTGAGTCCTGTATCGGACTGGTTATGTAGCGTTTTTGTCTGTGACGTCAGCTGGGGGATCGGTCGGCGGCTATCCTTTGTGCTCGTCTGTTCTTATGGGTTTCTTTGTTTGTGTAGGCTCCTGGCACGTCTGGCTTGACTGGCTGCAGTCCTTATAAGGACTTTTCGTTATCCCACTCCATGCATCGTAAGCTGGGGAATCGGTCGGCGGCTGTCCTTTGTGCATATTTCCTCTTGTTGTTTTCTTTGTTGGCGCAGGCTCCTGGCTTGACTGGTTGAAGTCCTTAAAAGGACTTTTTATTTAGGTTTTTTGCCTCCTGTTCTGTGTAGTGCCCGTAGAAGCTTTTCGATGCTATTTACCTCACTGCGCTTTCTTTCACTTTCATCTTTAAGTTCTTGCTGTTTTTCGATTGTTTCCTCTGTTGTCAGCCATAGGACGATCTCTCCGTCCTCGATATAGTACTCAATGCCGGTGTCCCAGTCAGAGAATATCTCCGGGTATTCTATGGGTTTCCCCTTGAGTTTCTTCACCTTCTTTCCTTTTGCTTCCTGTCTCCTCATGTATTCCTCGTGCCTGAGTTCCTCTTGCCTTGCCCGTTTATTTTCTTCTGCTATGCACCACTCCGTGGCGTCGAACGGTTCCTCATCTTGGCTTTCTTCGGCTGTCTGGCGGGATGTTGCTTTCCCCTTGGATTTTTTGGGCGTCGAGGTTCGGCTGCTAGTTTTATCTGCGTCTCCGGCTCGGTTTTTTGTTGTGTTTCTTGAGACTTTTTTGCGGTCTCTTGCCTGGCTTCTGCTGGTTTGTTTTGAGTTGATTTCATTTCAGCTTTTAGCCGATCTCTCTCCGCTTTTATATAGCGTAGCATTTCTTCGTTTTCCTGCTTCAGCGCGGTCATCTGTTACACTTCTCGCTTGATGTTTTGCTGGATCTCCTTGTAGTCTCCATGTAGTACACATGGCGTGACTGGGCTCTTATAGGCACGCCAACACAACATCCAAGCATCCTATGCATTTTTTACCAGGGTATCATAGGATATGCTACTCCATACTCTTGTAGAGCCGCGGCAGGCGGCTTCATTTGGTAATAGAATATATCTCATAATAAGGTTTGAAAAATATATAAATAGGGCCGCATAAATAAAGTCTAGAGCAGCCAGGAGGTCTCCGCACGTGTGAAAATCTCCTATTATTCTAAACATAATATTTACATTTAAATTGTATCACAACGTCTCGTGTTTCATACGTTATATCAAGCAAGTTTGAGTACCGCCGCGGGCCCGATGAAATGACATCGCGGGCCAGATCCGACCCGCGGGCCGTAATTTAGTGATCCCTGCTCTAGCTGGATATACTCTTGTAGAAATTTAGGTTTACCAGAGATCTGCGTATCTCTTATGTGTCCGTGAGTTCTCCATGGGTCTCACGTAGTGTTTTTAGAATTAAACAGCTATAATATATTTGTAATTATAACAAACTGTGTCTGGGGAAGGTTAACCCGGTCAACAAATGTCCGCAGAAGTCGGATGTGTCGGCCTAACGGCGCAAGAACACATCTCTGCGGTAAACAGGCACAACGCAATCACGTCCGGAAAAAAAAACTCCGAATGAACGCAGAAGAAGAAGAAGAAGAAGAAGAAGAAGAAGAAGAAGAAGAAGAAGAAGAAGAAGAAGAAGAAGAAGAAGAAGAAGAAGAAGAAGAAGATTAATAGCATCATCAGAGTGTGTGACGAGTGAAAGGAATATATCTATACTTATAAATCTGTCTTATCTCCTGTTGTGTGAGAATGAATTAGACGGTGGGGGTTCATTTTTCATCCAGGCTCGGTAGCAGGAATCAGTTGGCATACTGTCTTCGTTTGTTAGTACAGTTTGAGTTAGTCGTCATAACTTTCCACCTGACACTGTTTAGAAGTAGTGACCCATTCTGGGACTTTGAAAATTATCCTTCTAGAATTTCGAGCCTTTTGATCGCTTCTTCAGAAGTGATTAGATTCTCTATTCGTAGAAGTCTATTTTGTGTCTACTTTGATCTATTTTCCATCCTAGTAGAATACGCTACGCTACAGGTAGATATATTAACCAAAATGCTGAATGATATTTACAGCAGTGGATACTTACCGAGTGATATGCCGAAATCTGTATTTATCAATCATGTGCCATGCCGGAAAGCGTGGGCGGTCATGACTCGCCATTTCACTCGATCACCAGTGTCGTGGATCAGCTCAGTGTACCTGTCTCGTCCATGCCAAGTGGCCAAGCCATCCAGGTATTTTCCTCTCGGTCTTCCTCTTGGTCTGTTCCCCTCGATCTTGCCAGTTGTCACTAAGTTCTCCAACCCATTTCTTCTCATAACATGTCCAAAAAATTTTGACTGTCTACGTCTAATTTCTCTAATCAGTTTACGATGTTCATTTGTCTCCTGTAGTACTTGGTCATTGGTTTTTCTGTCTGTCCGTGGTATTCTTTGCATTTTCCTCAGAAACCACATTTCTGCAGCCATCAGATGCTTTTCAGCTTGACTGCTCATTGTCCAAGTTTCACATCCATACAAAAGAACAGGCTCTATGTATCCCCTCAACACTCTTTTTCTCGTTTCAATTGACATCTTTTTATTGGTCAGAATGTTTTTCATCTTGCTAAAGGATACTTTCGCCATGGCGATTCTTGTTCTAATCTCTTCAAGGCATCTCCCATCAGATGTTATAACTGTTCCAAGATAATTGTACCGATTCACTTGTTGAAGAATATTTCCATTTACTTGTATATTACATTGTGGCACTTCTTCCTTCTTACTGACGACCATAACCTGAGTCTTTTTACAATTTAATTCTAACCCCAGTTGCTCACTGTGTACAACAACCGCATCTACTAATTGTTGCAGGTCCTGCGCATTGTCTGCAATTAATACTGTATTATCTGCATATCTAATGTTATTGATGTCTTTAGTCTTTAGTCGTTGGATCAACATCACGGTTTAACCCATAAGTGCTCCGTTTTCCTCCTAACTCAAACCTGAGTCTGGAGAAACTCAGCTCAATGCACGAACGCCGTTGCATCGGCGAGGATCCTGAAATACTTTGGGTAGATTTTTAACTCGTTAGGCTACTCTTTTTCGATTTCAAACTGCCAAGGGATTTTTTACGTGCGCAAACATACACACGGGTGTCCGATCTCACTACCCAGAGACCAGGGGAAATTTTATTACTGGAAGTCCAGGTGGATACTTTAAATAAATCCCGGTCCACACCGGGGCCTGAACCCAGGACCTCCAGCACTCGAGGCGGACACCATACCTCGAGACCACGCAGCCCCCCCCCCCCATGTTATTGATGTTTCGTCCTCCAATGCTGATTCCATTTATATCCTCTATATTTCTGAAAGTATTTTCACTGTACAGGGAAAAAAGATCTGGAGACATCACACATCCCTGCCTAACACCTCTCTTAATTGGCTGATACTGTCCCACTTCATTATCAATCCTTATTGCAGCTTGTTGTTTCCAATATATGTTTTTTATAAGTCTAATGTCTTTCCCATCAATTTGTAGATCTGCAAGCATATCCACCATGCTGACATGTCTAACGCTATCAAAAGCCTTTGTATAGTCAATAAAGCAAAGATGTATATCCTTGTTTACTTCTAAAGCACGTTCAATAACTGTTCGCAGCATATACATAGCATTTACTGTACCCTTTCCTTCTACAAAACCACATTGTTCTTCCCCTATTTCAGGTTGTATCTTCTTCCTCATTCTTTGCATGATAATTCTTAGCAAAATCTTTGTGATGTGACTCATTATACTAATTGTTCTATGTTGATCACATTCCAAGGTTCCTGCTTTCTTTGGGATTGCAATAAATATAGAGTTACATAATTTAGGAGGTATATCTCCAGTATCATATAATGTGTTCAGCAGTCTGGTGACTTGATCTAGTCCAAATTCTTCTAAAGCTTTAATCATTTCTGTTGTGATGTTATCTGCACCGGGGGCCTTGCCAGCTTTCATATGCTTAAGAACATTTCGAACCTCCATCTCCAAAATTTGCGGTCCTTCATTATTAAATCTAATATCATACTGTTCGTCTCTGTTATCATCATAAAGGTGTTTCACATAATCTGTCCATACCTGTAGAATCTGGTCTTTTTCTATTATGATTTTGCCATCTTCAGTTTTTAGACACCCTGTTGATGTACTTGTTCTTTTATTAGTAAGTTCCTGAATTCTTTTATGCACTAATTTGGTATTTTGACTGTTGCGTTGGCTTTCAATTTCTAAGCACTTTTCCTCAAGCCGTGCTTCTTTTGCCTCCTTACATAATGTTCTGACTTGTCTGTGAATTTCTTCATATTTGACAGAATTATTTTTGTTGAGTCTTCTTGTTTCCATGAGGTGTAAAGTTTCTTCAGTCATCCATTTCTTACGACCCACCTTCTTTAATTTTGGAATAGTTGTTTCTGAAGCCACATTGATTGAATTCTTCAACGTTTCCCATTGATCATCTACATCCTGGAATAGGATCTCTAGATCAGACAAACTTTCAAATCTGTTCTGTACTTCTATGTTGAGTTTGTTTTGTATTTCCTTGTCATTACTCAATGTACACAAATCATATTTAGTGTTTCCTGTTAGACTTTCTTCAACTTTATCCTCAATGTTCCTGTGAGTAATCTGTGGTCACTATAACAATCAGCACTGGGAACTGTTTTTGCTATTGTTCATTCATTGGCACCTTTCCGTCTTGACAGACGATAGTTTGGTACATTGTGCTTCAAAAAGGCTTAATAACTACGATCCATGGCGGTGGCGAGTGTGGCTGGTAAGGCCAATTCTTGCTGCAAATGTTTGCCCACAGTAGGTGCATGTGAAAACATGGTCATTTCCACCATTTTGCACCATCTTACGTCTCTCACGCTCTGTGTGTGCTTTATCTGCAATCATTTTCTCCTTTGTCTTTATTCCATTTCTGATAGTTGCCCTCCATGCAACACGTTCAGCGGCGACGTGTTCCCATTGTGCATTATCAATGCCTATGTCAATCATGTCCCGCTTACACACATCTTTGTATCGTAGTAGAGGCCGACCCTGAGATCTCTTACCCATCTGTAATTCACCAAAAAAGATGTCCTTTGGTATTCTACCATCATCCATCCTCCTAACGTGTCCTATCCATCTAAGTCTAGACTGAGCATGGAATACACCGTCACACAACCTGATCTTTCCAATACTTCAGTATTTGTGATTTTGTCTTGCCACTTAATACCAAGTATTCTTCGCAGACACCGCATATGAAAGCTGTTTAAACGTTTCTCTTGGCGTGAGTAAGTTGTCCAGGTTTCACTGCCATAAAGAAGAGTACTAAGGACACAGGCTTGGTAGACGAGGACTTTTGTTTTGGCAGTAAGCTTCCTGTTCTCCCAGACTCTTTTTGCTAACATGTTCATTGTTGTTGCTGCCTTGCCAATCCTGATGTTGATTTCCTGATCGAGGGATAATTTGCTATTTACCTCTGATCCTAGATATGTAAAATGGTCTACTATCTCCAGTTCGGCGTCGTCAATAAAGATTGATGGTACATCATGTGCACCTTGTGACATAATATGTGTCTTCTTTTTGTTAATTGTTAAACCAAATTCAGAACAAGCATTGGAGAATGATGATAGTAGATGTTGTAATTCTTCCTCAGAGTGGGTCGTAATCGCCGCAAAAAGCAACTCTCTGATAAGTACCCTGCTAATTTTGGTCTTGGCCTTCAATCTCTGAGCATTATAGAGGCCACCATCTGAGCGTGAGTGAATGTATATACCGTCATCCTGATCACGAAAGGCATATTTCAGCAGAAGTGAAAAGTATATCCCAAAGAGGGTGGGGGCTAGTACACAACCTTGCTTAACTCCACTCTTGATTTCAAACTCTTCTGAAGTTGAGCCATCAAACTTGATTATACCCTTCATGCCTGTGTGGAACGATTCCACAATGGACAGAAGAGTTGGTGGGCAGCCAATCTTCTTTAGTGCTTTGAACAGACCCTCACGACTGACCAAATCGAATGCCTTTGTGAGGTCGATGAAGGCAATAAACAGTGGCTGATTTTGTTCCCGGCATTTTTCTTGCATCTGTCGCAATGAGAATATCATATCAATTGTGTTGTTTGTCCATCAAGAATGATGATGACCATTCATTTAATCCAGTCGGGTTGAAGGTGTGGAGCCGTGGGTTCTAAGATGGCTGATAAGGCCTATTTTTGCTTGAAATGTTCTTTGACAATGTGGGCAAAGAATGCTTGACGTCTCTGGAGGAGGATTTCCTGCAGTGGTTTTTCTGTCCTGCCTTTTCTTCACAGCTCTTGCAGTCCTGGTTGCCTCACATATGACTGCACCTTTGCGCAATGATGCACGCCACGAATTTCGGTCTCTGGCTGCAGCCTCCCAGGTGTCATGATGAATTCCAAAAGCATTCAGTGAAATTTTCAGAGTGTCTTTAAAACGTTTCCTCTGGCCACCTTGGGAGCGTTTACCACAACGCAGTTCGCTGTAAAAACTTCGTTTAGGGAGCCTGTGATCTGGCATGCGAGTCAAGTGACCAGCCCAGCGAATCTAATTCTTCATCAGTAGAGTGTGGATACTGGGCATGGATGCTCTTTCTAGGACTTCAGTGTCTGGAATCTTGTCTTGCCATTTAATCTTCAGTAGCTTCCTTAGGCAGACTGTGTGGAAGTGGTTTAATTTCCTAGCGTGTCGCTGATAAACAGTCCAGGTTTCACAAGCATATAGCAGTGTGGATAATACAACTGCTTTGTAGACTTTTAGCTTTGCTTGCAGGCTTATTCCAGTTCTGTCCCATACATTCTTGTACAGTCTGCCAAAGGCTGCACTGGCCTTGGAGATTCTTGCATTCACTTCGTCATCGATTGTGGCAGCTTGTGACACAGTGCTGCCAAGATAGGTGAATTTGTCCACAACACTTAGTCTATGATCATTCACTTTGATATTCGGCACAGTGTGAATATTCCCTGGAGCTGGCTGGTATATCACTACAGTCTTCTCCAAGTTGATATTGAGCCCAAAGTTGGCACAGGCATGTGAGAAAGCTGAAACATTATGTTGCATGTCCGCCTCTGAGTTGGCGTATAGAGCGCAATCATCAGCAAACAGGAGCTCTCTGACGGTGCCGCTGTTAATTTTGGTTTTAGCTTTCAGCCTTCTGAGATTGAATAACTTTCCATCCATACGGTAGTTGATGTCTATTCCAATGTCGTCATTCTCGAAGGCATTCATCAACATGGCTGAAAACATGAGGCTGAACAGTGTTGGTGCCAGGACACATCCTTGCTTCACTCCATTGGTGACAGGAAAGGGTTCAGACAGTTCACCATTTTCCTGTACTCTTGCCTGCATGCCGTTATGAAATAGCCGCACTATTTGGACAAACTTTCGTGGACAGCCATATTTTGCCATAATCTTCCACAGTCCTTCTCTGCTGACTGTATCAAAAGCCTTGGTAAGGTCAATGAAAGTGGAGAACATTTCGCAGTTCTGTTCCTGACATTTCTCTTGCAGCTGCCTTGCAGCGAAAATCATGTCAACAGTTCCACGTTCTTTTCTGAAGCCACATTGACTCTCAGGAAGAAGACCTTGATCGAGATGGGCTGTGAGGCGATTGAGAAGAATTCTGGCGAGTATCTTCCCTGCAATTGAAAGCAAGGAGATGCCTCGGTGGTTGTCACAGGATTGGCGGTTTCCTTTACGTTTGTAAAGGTGGACTATTGACGCGTCCTTAAAATCTTGTGGCATGGTCTCGTTCATCCATATGTTTGTGAAGACTTGGTGAAGCTGCTCTGTTAGGACCGGCCCACCTGCCTTGTATATCTCTGCTGGGATGGAGTCAGGACCAGGTGCCTTGAAGCTGGAGAGTTGCTGGATGGCTTTGTTTACTTCCACTATGGTTGGCAGGTCATCAAGTGTCTCATTGGTGGGAACTTGAGGAAGGCAGTTGATGGTTTCATCATCGAAGAAGGAAGTTGCATTTAAGATTTTGCTGAAATGCTCTGCCCAGTGTTGAAGGATTTCTTTCTTCTCGGTGACTAATGTTCCCCCATCTGCACTAAGGAGGGGAACTATGCCTGGTGATGAAGGACCGCTTTCAGTGAGTCATAGAAGTTTTTCATATCATGTCTGTCAGCAAAGCCCTGAATTTCATCAGCTTTGCTGCTCAGCCAGGAGTCCCGCATGTGCCGAAGTTTCTGCTGCACTACTCTCTGAATGTTCTTGAAAGCATCTTTTTTTTATGTTGACTTTGGGTCATTCAAATGTGCCTTGAGGAGAAGATTTTTCTCGGCCAGCAATTGGTTGATGTCTTCGGAATTTTCATCAAACCAGTCTTTATGCTTTCGGGGGGCTGGACCCAGGATTTCCATAGCAGTGTTGTAAATTGTGTCCTTTAGGTCTCTCCATTCTGTTTCTGTATCCTGTTTAGCTTCAGCATTGGGCTTGAGGCGGTCTTCCAGCATAATTTCAAACGACTGCTGCATTTTCTTGCTGTTTAGGCGGGTGACATTTAGCTTTGTTTGCATTTTCGCCCCTTGAGGACGCCGTGGTGGCCTGATGTGGATGTTCATTTTCGAGACAATGAGACGATGGTCTGTCCAACATTCAGCACCACACATGGATTTTGTCACTCGAACGTCTTGTCTGTCACTCCTCCTGACGATGACATAGTCAATGAGGTGCCAGTGTTTCGAGCGAGGGTGCATCCACGATGTCCTATTTCTCATGGGGAGACGGAAAATTGTGTTCGTAATCAGGAGATCATGTTCGGCACATGTCTGAAGGAGGCGGAGTCCATTGCTGTTGCAATTTCCGACTCAATGCTTTCCAATAATGCCACTCCAAGAGGTGGTGTCCGTGCCTACTCTGGCATTGAAATCCCCAAGGAGTATAAGTTTGTCTCCTTTGGGAACAGATGTTAATACATTGTGCAGGTCCTCATAGAACTTGTTCTTGACATCATCTTCGTTGGTCATAGTTGGTGCGTAGACACTCACAATGGTTGCGTGCTTCCTTCAATTCAGCAGAGGCAACTTCATGGTCATGAGCCTGTCGTTTATAGCCTTTGGAAATCCAGCTAATTTGCCGACCAGGGCCGACTTAATGGCAAATCCCACACCGGATTGGCGTCTTTCCTCGCTTTTCCTTCCACTCCAGAAAAATGTGTAGCCGGCACCTATTTCACAGATTTGGCCTTCTTCTGCAAGTCGTGTCTCGCTCAAGGCTGCAATGTCGATGTTGTACTTGCCCAGCTCTCTCCCAATCAGTGCTGTTCGTCTCTCTGGACCCGACGCGCCGTCTCTGTCAAGTAGGGTGCGTACATTCCAAGTTCCAATTGTTAAGGGAATATGGTTTACTCTTTTAGCTTTGCTTGTTTTATCTTTCTTTGTATGTCGACCGCAGTTAGGGTACCCACCAACCACGGCTAGCTGGTTAGGTAGTGATGAAGCAGACAATGTTTAGGGCACCTTTTCTAGCCCCTTCCTCATGCTATGGAGGTGAGCAGTGTGTTCCTATAGAGGGCTGCTCAGTCGCTCAGGGGGCTGCCGAATCCCACTGCTTCTCCGGTCAGTAGAAGACGACCATATGGCCTGAGCCGCCTGTGTGCAGGTCTGCGACTACGCCTGCCGCTTTACCGCTCGCCCATCGCCACAGGGCTTGAAGGTGATATGTGACGTTGGATGAAGAATGACTTGCGCGATGACTTGGATTAAAGTGAAGAGTTGCGCAATTCGTCGACCTCACTCTCTCGCCTGAGTCCATCTGAGTCCAGTGGCAAGACAAGTCGAGACAACTGGAGACGAATACAGGTGCAGTGGATGACCAGGGCGCTCTACGTGCCTTGCCGTGCTCATTACGTTCCACAACGCTTTGCAGGTAAACGCCGTCTTGCCCGTTGAATCAGGAATGATTTCTTTCGCGCAGTCTGCCGAATCCTGTCTTCACATGCTGGGTAGGCATACCCTAGTTTACCTATTGGTTTGACACCAAATCGGATACCCATGCCTGGTTTAGCCATCCTCTCACAGCTGTTGCCCGGGGGGTGGCCGCTGTCGCATGCTGACAGCTACTAGGAGCCACAGGCACGAGCTGGGTGTCAGGCTTGGACCAGTGGGGGGATGGGTCCTGAAAGGACATGAGAGTCATCCTTACCAAAGGTGCTACCAATGCCTGACACCCCGTACCCCCCCCCCCCATATCAATTGTAGACCGGTTCTGACGGAAGCCGCACTGTGATTCGGGGTAGACTTGATCTCCCAGGACTTGAAGTCTGTGCAGGACAATTCTGGCAAATACTTTCCCAACAATACACAGAAGTGAGATACCCCTATAGTTATTACAGTCGCTCCGATCTCCCTTGTTCTTGTACAGCGTTATGATGTCTGAATCTTTGAAATCCTGTGGGACTTGTCCTTCTCGCCAGCATAGCTCTATTAGCTGGTGGATCTGTAGAGCGAGTGTGTCTTGCCCACTCCTGATTACCTCTATTGGAATCCCATCCTTACCTGGAGCCTTGCCAGATGCAAGCTCATTTATAGCACACTTAACTTCTCTTATAGTGGGAAGTGTGTCCAGGTGGTCAAGAGTTGGCAGGGCCTCTAAGGCGTTGAGGGCATTATCCGCTAGCTTGGTCTCACTTGAGTAAAGCTCTAAATAGTGCTCGACCCATCTATCCATCTGCTGTTTCTTATCAGTGATGATTTCTCCAGTCAAGGTTTTCAGCGGTGCACTTCTTTTGATCATTGGACCACAGGCTTTCTTTATCCCTTCATACATGCTTCTGATGTTTCCCTTATCAATTGCTATTGTTAATGCGTTTCTAAATCTTCTGCTAATCAGAATGTAGTCAATCTGGTTTCTAATCCTGCTATCCGGACTCCTCCATGACCATAATCTTCTAGGGTGTTGTTTGAACCAGGTGTTTCCTACAATAATTTCCTGTTCTTTTGCCCACTCTACGAGTCTGTATCCTCTTTCATTTCTCTCTCCTAAACCATAGTTTCCTACTGTGTATCTATCTCCTTGATTTCCTACTTTTGCATTGAAGTCCCCTATTATGATGTTTATTTCTGAATTTTTACATTTCTTTAAGGCAGACTCTATGTCATTATAAAATTCTTCTACACTATCTTCACTGGATTCTCCTGTTGGGGCATATACTTGAATAATATTTATGCTAAACGGTCTGCCACTTAATTTAACTAGTAGAACTCTGTCCGACACGGCCCAATATCCTTGAATAGATTTTGATGTTTTCCGGTCCAGAATAATTGCCACTCCCCTATGACGATCTTCACCTCCAGAATAAATAATCTTGAAATCTTCCTCTATCTTGATGCCTGATCCTGTCCATCTCGTTTCGCACATACCTAAAATATAAATTTTTTCCCTTTCAATTTCTTGTTTTATGTTCTCTAATGTTCCGTCGTTGTTTAACGTCCTAACGTTCCAAGTTGCTAATTTTAACGTCTCTGTCCTTGTCTTGCGATGATCGGTCTTTAAGCGAATCATGATATACTAGGCACTTTTAAAGAGATAGTTTTCCGTTGCTTTCCTCTATGGCAGTGACCTTACTGGTCAGAGACCGCAGCCATTGACTCAAGAAGAGTTCTTCTGCCTGCCGTCGTGTAACTCGAGGCCATGACCCACAAATATCTGTCGGCTGCCCTCAAAATTACATCCACCACCTGCCTTCCGTGGCTTCTTTTGAAAACTTCCAATAAAATGAACACAATAAAACATCACATAATCCACAGGGAAACACTATTCACAGGTAATCCAAAGGAAATCACACGAAATCCAATGAAAAACACTAAATAACGACCCTCCGAAAAGTAATGCTTCATCTTGTCGCCATTGTACCGGAAATATATTATTTATATATATATTATTTATAGCAATACCAAAGAGACCAGGAGCAATTGAATGCAAAGATTTTCATACAATTAACCTCATAAACCATGTCACAAAGCTTCTACTTAGAATTATAATGAGAAGAACTAGAAAGAAAATAAAAATGGAAATTAGTGAAGAACAGTATGGATTTATGGAAGGAAAGGGTACAAACAATGCAATATATATATATATATTACGAACACTAATAGAAAGAGGTCAATGGAGACACAGAAAGACATGTGTTTGTGCTTCATAGATTATACTAAGGCATTTGATAAAGTAAAACATGATGAGCTTATTAAAATGTTGGAAGATATTAACATTGATGGGAAAGATTTAAGAATAATAAAGAATATTTACTGGAACCAAGTAGCAGCAATTAAAATTGGAAATAAAGAGGGTAGTTACAAACAGAAAAAGCTAGGAGTACGAAAGGGGTATGTCTTGTCACCAGATCTTTTCTCCCTGTATAGCGAAGTAATAATGAGAGAGATCAAAGAGAAACCAGGAATAATAATCCAAGGATATCATTTAAACAATATACACTATGCAGATGACACAGTATTGGTGGCAGATAAATCAACAGACCTACAACAATTGGTGGACATTGTAGTAACATAGAGTGCACAGAAAGGACTCTCCTTGAATATCAAGAAAACAGTAACAACGGCGATATCAAAGAAAATGGGGACACCAAAATGTGACATAGAAATAGAAGGGGAAATTCTCAATGAAGTGGATAATTTTAAATACCTAGGGACACTTATAACATCAGATGGAAGATGTACAACAGAGATTAAGAGCAGAATAGGGCAAGCAAAAGCCGCATTTCAGAAAATGAAGAGTATCTTATGCAATAAGTCGCTATCAATGAATGTAAGAAAGAGTGCTAAAATTCTATTTAGAACCAGTTTTGCTGTATGGCAGCGAATCTTGGATTGTAAATGAACAAATTAGGAAGAACGTAGAAGCAACAGAGATGTGGTTTTTAAGACGAATGTTGCGAATTCCTTGGACTGCCAGAGTAACTAACAACGATTGCCTGAAAGAGGCTAATGGAACTAGAACACTATATACAACAATAAGAAAGAGACAAACAGCTTTCTATGGTCATGTGATGAGAAGAGAGGTGTTGGAGAACATCGTGACAACTGGAAAGATCGAGGGGAAGTGTAGCAATGTCACCACCCATCGTGGCCAACCGCCTCAGAGGGACCCATGGCCGCTGTGTAGTGGTACTTCAAAGCAAATCCCATCGTTAGGGATC
The DNA here is from genome assembly GCA_963921405.1 of Cepaea hortensis. Classification (NCBI taxonomy): domain Eukaryota; kingdom Metazoa; phylum Mollusca; class Gastropoda; order Stylommatophora; family Helicidae; genus Cepaea; species Cepaea hortensis. The sequence goes on along the minus strand of OY992876.1, from coordinate 473,100,202 downwards.
GGGTGGTCACGACTGGTGGATCCACGACATCAACATAAAAAGATGTGAATACAAACTTTCAACTTTTCAGGAACGTAGCAATAACGTAGACACAAAGCAAGGCTGCTCCTGAAGTTCGGTTTTCATAGTTCCTTTATTCATGACTCACATAGGACGGTTAGGGGTCGACATGTCGTAGATACAAAAGTTACAAGTGTCCAGCATAACTCTTTGTTGCAATATAAAAATGTTCGTTACAGATGTTACACCGGTTTTCTTCCATATCGTTCCTTAATTATCTATTATTTAGATCAAGCCCGCTGTATCGACCTCCTTTGCCTAATAAATAACTCATTCTGCATTCCTGATGGTACCAGTCCCAATATTAGAAACACGACTTACTTTCAAGACTGATGGTTGGCTTGTGTGTCGTAGGTATGTCGTCAATCTACTACATTTCCATCGCATCATCAAGCGACGGTGCTTAACCGTGCACTGCTTACTAAATTTTACATTGCACAGGAATTATTTATTGTATCTAATTCCAGACCTGGCCATGCTTTATTTTTGAACCCCGACCGCATAATCACTATAACATTTACACTGTTATAGAAGAGAGGCAGAGGCAGACCAAGAGAAATGATGCTGGACGGATTGAGATAATAATCTCTATAATAATCAAGAACACAAGAAAGACCGCAGTGGTCAGTGGCAACAACAGCCCAAGCGGACACGCCAGCAGCGTGACCTTACAATTGATGACAGTGCAACTCATGTTATCATTGGAGACTCCCTGCTGAAGGGAATCTATAGTGATCGCATGTCATCTTCTGACAGCGAGTCAACTTCAATCTTTCCTCTACCAGTCGATGACATTGATAGGCTTACCGCTACACTGCGAAAATTCCAAGTGAATGAGAGAATTAAAAAAGCGACAGTCCATATTGGTGTCAATGACATAATGGATAATAACATCATAAGCACCTCACAACTATCTACGCTGGAGGTACTGTTACGAAATAAATTTCCTAACTCATCTATGTTCATTTCATCCATCATTCCACCATGTTATGGATTCCAGCGTCGGACTGCCGATGCTGCCAATCTAACTTTGTTTAAATTTTGTAAAGACAATGCCATTAGTTTCATTAATAACACCCCGTACTTTACTTCGTTGTCCGGGGCTCCTAAGAAAAAACTATACAGGGATCAAATACATTGTTCCAAGCTAGGAAGTAGTATACTAGCGAAGAACATAAAATATCCCGAACGTGCACAACAACCAGCACCAGTTACAGGAGTAACCCGAACTTCACCCCCGGCGACAGCGACATCTAAGTGTTCAGAAAATGCTCCTTCTCTTCCTGCACCACCATTGCCTATACCCCAGGAATACAATGCCGTGGATAGCAACCCATGCTCCAATCCCAATGTTGCTAACTATGATGGTTTGTTTCCTCCCTTGCCCATAAAGCATCCTCCCCCTATTGTGTCAAAGGAGACACCGTTAAACAATGTTGCTGTGCCCCCGATGTATGCTTCTAATGTAGGCACTTCCAGTAACTCTCACAGCAGTGGTCCCTCGTTGGATGGTAATCTACACTCCTATCAGTGGAACCGCCAACTTCAACAGCTAATGCAATACAATCCTGCAGCCCTGCATCAAGCTTTCATGATGTCACTCCAGCACAGACATTTTCCTACCCCATCTAATAGTCTTAACTACTACTAAATAAAGTTTCAAAAACTCTGAAAATTTCTACCGCAAGCGACATCATCCTTTCATCGTGCAATGTTCGCAAATCACGATCAGTGGCTTCACAAAGATGGCCGAAGTATAGGCCATCTCAACATCTATCATTTGCTCAATAAATTACCTGAGCTTTCGGTAATACTGTGCAAACAATTCCATGTGTTTGGAATCACAGAAAGTCGTCTCAACGACAAAATATCCTACTCTGAAATCACTCTTAAGGGGTTTAAAGTAATTCGAAGAGACGCAAATCAAAAATTAGAGACAGGTATTGCTGTATACATTTCCAATTCTCTCAACTGTTACCGTAGAAGTGATCTCGAGTCAGTAGAGATAGAATGTGTTTGGTTAGAGGTGAAGCCAGCCAGCCAACAGCCGTTTCTCATTGGATACCTATATAAGAATCCGTGTGCTGGGTACAATTGGTATGACTGTTTCACTACAATGATGGATATAGTGTTTACAGAAGGTAGAGAAGTCATGATATTAGGTGACTTTAACATAGATATTCCTAAATCCAACCAGACATGGGACGATATCATTCTTTCTTACAATTTCAAACAACTAATAAACCGTCCCACAAGGGTTACTGACACATCCTCAACTATAATTGATCATATATATGTTACTTGTCCAGATAATATTGTTGAATGTTCTGTTCCTGTTTGTACAGTTAGTGACCACTACCCGGTATGTTGTACATGGTCAAGAATTGGGTTCAAACCTCTTAAACATAAACATGTAAGTATCAAATTTAGGAATTTTAAAGCATTCAACCAAGATTTATTTTTGCAAGACTTAAGAAAAGCAGCCCTTGATCACGTTTACCAACTTCCTGACCCGGACGATGCATTAGCTTTCTGGACGAAGACAGTCTACAATGTGTTCGATAAACACGTGCTAATCAAAGAAGTTCGAGTCAAAAATCAACATAAATCCCCATGGGTCACTAGAGAAGTGCTGGAAATCATGAGAGAGCGAGATACAGCACACAAAAATAAAGACTTCATCAATTACCGCAGACTAAGGAATAAAGTTAAATGTGACATTCGTAGGATAAAAAAAGATCATTTTAAAAATTTGATTGTAGATAATTCAAACAGTACAAATATATGGAAGGCTATTAACTTGCTAACCAATAAGAAACGCCCTACAGAATCAGCAATACCAAATTCTATAACATGCGATGAATTCAGTTGGTTCTTTCAATCAGAAATAGAGAATCTAAAGTCTTCAATACCAGACTCATCGTGTAATTTAAGTTCACTGGCATCATTCTGTGAGGAGAAGTGCACCAGAAATATTCCCGATGAGATTCCTTTAATGTCTGTTGCAGACGTTTATAAATATCTCTTGAACCTCAAATCAACAAACTCACACGGTCTAGATGGTATCAGTAATAGAATTCTTCGTTGTGCTGCACCAGTCATTAGTGAGTCCTTAACGTTCATATATAACCAGTGCCTGGCCAAAAACGACTTTCCATCTGCTTTTAAAATTGCTAAAGTGTTTCCGCTAATTAAAAATGGCTCAATCGATAATAGCGTTTTGGGTAATTATAGACCTATTTCCTTATTATCATCGCTATCAAAACCACTAGAAAAACACATTCATAAAATAACGTTACACCATTTAATTAACAACGATCTAATAATTAACAGTCAATCTGGGTTTCGACCTAAATATTCTTGCCATAGTGCTCTAACAAAAATGACCGATAACTGGCACTTAAACATCAACAACGGTAGAATTTGTGGAGCGGTGTTTGTAGACTTTAAAAAAGCTTTTGATATGGTAGATCACGATATTTTAATTAGAAAACTAAAGCAAATGAAGACAAGCACCAACATGGTGAACATAATTACGTCATTTCTATCACAGGCAACAAGTCGTGTCCTTCAACAACTGTCTATCAAGACCCACACAGCTTAATATTGGTGTGCCTCAGGGCTCAATACTAGGTCCGCTGCTTTTTGCAGTTTATATTAATGATCTTCCTTTATATATCAATACAACTTGTGATCTATTTGCTGACGACTGTACTATATATACTAGTCAAGAAAACCGTAGTGAATTAGAGAATTCTTTACAAAAGGAACTTGATAATCTTACTAGATGGAGCAATGAAAACCGCATGCAAATTAACATCGGCAAAACCAAATCCATGCTAATAACGACCAGACAAAAACTACAGACACTAGCCATAACTGGATCACCGCTCGAACTCCGCATGGGCACGTTACCTATAGTTAATGTGACTGAACATAAAACACTAGGGCTTTTAATAGACAGCCATTTGAACTGGAGCTATCATGTTCACGCTCTTACCAAGAAAATAGCACAAAAAGTTTACCAACTTGCTAAAATTCAGCACTTCCTGGACGAAAACACACGAAAAATATTCTATACATGCTATATCCAATCACATCTCGATTACTGTTCCACAGTTTGGGATGGTTGCCCTAAATCTAATTTAAAACGACTATGTTCTCTACAAAACCGCGCTATTCGTCTGGTTTCTGGCATAAAGCACGTTGAAAGTAATAATTTGTAAAGTCATCTAAGACTTCTACCACTACAAAAGCGCTTCCTTTTCAACAAAGCCAAATTAGTGAATAAAATTATATCTCAAAATACCCCAGAGTATCTTCTGCCGCTGATTCAATCTAATGCAATGAACAGCAAGCGCCTAAATTTGTTACATGTCTCAAAGCCTAGATTGGACCTATACAAAACATGTTTTGCCTATTCTGGTGCTCACTTATGGAATCATCTGCCTCCAGATCTGAAAACTCCAATGAGTCCCTACACATTTAACCGAAAACTCTTTCAATACTTAATCCATACCGACTATATGCCACCATAATTCATTTACTGGTATAATTGTTCAGTATAATTGTTCATTATAATTGTTCACTATATATGTGTGTGTGCGTGTGGGAGAGAGAGAGAGAGAGAGAGAGAGAGAGAGAGAGAGAGAGAGAGTGGGTGTCAGAGAGAGGGAGAGAGTGAATGCGTGTGTGCATGCGTGTGTGTGGAGAGAGTGATTGTGTCAGTGCATGCATTCATATGTGTATGTGTGAGAGTGAGTGAGGGAGTGTGTGCGTGCGTGCATGAGTTCATGTGTACGTGTATGTGTGAGAGAGTGTGATTGAGAGAGTGAGTGTGTGTGTGTGTGTGTAGGATTGTGTGTTAGAGAGTGAGACAGTGGGAGAGTTGATGTGTTAGTGTGTGTGTGTGAGCGCGCGCATGCGTGTGAGTGTGTGTATATGAAAAAATACAGAGAGAGAGAGAGAGAGAGAGAGAGAGAGAGAGAGAGAGAGAGAGAGAGAGAGAGAGAGAGAGAGCTGAGCAGATGCATGTCATGTAACACGCATGTTATGTAACACGCGAATCCATATGTTTGTGTATTCTCATCTGTCATATTATAAGTTAAATACCATTTGATTTTATCATGTATAATCTAAACTTATGTTCATTACTGTAGTTTGAGTGAGAGAGTGAGTGAGTGTGAATGAGAGACAGAATGAGTGAGCGTGAGAGTGAATGAGTGAGCGTGAGAGTGAATGAGTGAGAGTGAATGAGTGAGCGTGAGAGTAAATGAGTGAGCGTGAGAGTGAATGAGTGAGCGGGAGAGCGAATGATTGAGCGTGAGAGTGAATGAGTGAGCGGGAGAGTGAATGAGTGAGAGTGAATGAGTGAGCGGGAGAGTGAATGAGTGAGAGTGAATGAGTGAGCGTGAGGGTGAATGAGTGAGCGGGAGAGTGAATGAGTGAGAGTGTCTGTGTGTGTGAGTGAATGAGTGAGAGTGAATGAGTGAGCGTGAGAGTGAATGAGTGAGCATGAGAGTGAATGAGTGAGCGGGAGAGTGAATGAGTGAGCGGGAGAGTGAATGAGTGATCGGGAGAGTGAATGAGTGAGCGTGAGAGTGAGCGGGAGAGTAAATGATTGAGCGAGAGAGTGAATGAGTGAGCGTGAGAGTGAATGAGTGAGCGTGAGAGTGAATGAGTGAGCGTGAGAGTGAATGAGTGAGCGTGAGAGTGAATGAGTGAGAGAGAGTGAATGAGTGAGCGTGAGAGTGAATGAGTGAGAGTGAATGAGTGAGCGTGAGAAGGAATGAGTGAGCATGAGAGTGAATGAGTGAGCGTGAGAGTGAATCAGTGAGCGGGAGAGTGAATCAGTGAGCAGGAGAGTGAATGATTGAGCGTGAGAGTGAATGAGTGAGCGTGAGAGTGAATGAGTGAGAGTAAATGAGTGAGTGTGAGAGTGAATGAGTGAGCGGCAGAGTGAATGATTGAGCGGGACAGTGAATGCGTGAGAGTGAATGATTGAGCAGGAGAGTGAATGAGTGAGCGTGAGAGTGAATGAGTGAGAGTAAATGAGTGAGTGTGAGAGTGAATGAGTGAGCGGCAGAGTGAATGATTGAGCGGGACAGTGAATGCGTGAGAGTAAATGATTGAGCGGGAGAGTGAATGAGTGAGCGTGAGAGTGAATGAGTGAGCATGAGAGTGAATGAGTGAGCGTGAGAGTGAATGAGTGAGCGTGAGAGTGAATGAGTGAGCGGCAGAGTGAATGATTGAGCGGGACAGTGAATGCGTGAGAGTGAATGAGTGAGAGTGAATGATTGAACGGGAGAGTGAATGAGTGAGCGGGAGAGTGAATGAGTGAGCGGGAGAGTGAATGAGTGAGCGGGAGAGTGAATGAGTGAGCGGGAGAGACAGAATGAGTGAGCGTGAGAGTGAATAAGTGAGAGTGAGAGTGAATGAGTGAGCGTGAGAGTGAATGAGTGAGAGTAAATGAGTGAGTGTGAGAGTGAATGAGTGAGCGGCAGAGTGAATGATTGAGCGGGACAGTGAATGCGTGAGAGTGAATGATTGAGCGTGAGAGTGAATGAGTGAGCATGAGAGTGAATGAGTGAGAGTAAATGAGTGAGTGTGAGAGTGAATGAGTGAGCGGCAGAGTGAATGATTGAGCGGGACAGTGAATGCGTGAGAGTAAATGATTGAGCGGGAGAGTGAATGAGTGAGCGTGAGAGTGAATGAGTGAGCGTGAGAGTGAATGAGTGAGCGGCAGAGTGAATGATTGAGCGGGACAGTGAATGTGTGAGAGTGAATGAGTGAGAGTGAATGATTGAACGGGAGAGTGAATGAGTGAGCGGGAGAGTGAATGAGTGAGCGGGAGAGTGAATGAGTGAGCGGGAGAGACAGAATGAGTGAGCGTGAGAGTGAATGAGTGAGCGGGATAGTGAATGAGTGAGCGGGATAGTGAATGAGTGAGTGGGAGAATGAATGAGTGAGTGGGAGAGTGAATGAGTGAGCGGGAGAGACAGAATGAGTAAGCATGAGAGTGAATGAGTGAGCGGGATAGTGATTGAGTGAGAGTGAATGAGTGAGTGGGAGAGTGAATTAGTGAGAGTGAGAGTGAATGAGAGAGAGTGTGTGTGTGTGTAAGCGTACGCATGCGTGTGAGTGTGTGTGTATGAAAGAATACAGAGAGAGAGTAAGAGAGAGAGAGAGAGAGAGAGAGAGAGAGAGAGAGAGAGAGAGAGAGAGAGAGAGAGAGAGAGAGAGAGAGAGAGAGAGCTGAGCAGATGCATGTCATGTAACACGTGAATCCATATGTTTGTGTATTCTCATCTGTCATATTATAAGTTAAATACCATTTGATTTTATCATGTATAATCTAAACTTATGTTCATTACTGTAGTTTGAGTGAGAGAGTGAGTGAGTGTGAATGAGAGACAGAATGAGTGAGCGTGAGAGTGAATGAGTGAGCGTGAGAGTGAATGAGTGAGAGTGAATGAGTGAGCGTGAGAGTAAATGAGCGTGAGAGTGAATGATTGAGCGTGAGAGTGAATGAGTGAGCGGGAGAGTGAATGAGTGAGAGTGAATGAGTGAGCGGGAGAGTGAATGAGTGAGAGTGAATGAGTGAGCGGGAGAGTGAATGAGTGAGAGTGTCTGTGTGTGTGAGTGAATGAGTGAGAGTGAATGAGTGAGCGTGAGAGTGAATGAGTGAGCATGAGAGTGAATGAGTGAGCGGGAGAGTGAATGAGTGAGCGGGAGAGTGAATGAGTGATCGGGAGAGTGAATGAGTGAGCGTAAGAGTGAGCAGGAGAGTAAATGATTGAGCGGGAGAGTGAATGAGTGAGCGTGAGAGTGAATGAGTGAGCGTGAGAGTGAATGAGTGAGCGTGAGAGTGAATGAGTGAGCGTGAGAGTGAATGAGTGAGAGTGAGAGTGAATGAGTGAGCGTGAGAGTGAATGAGTGAGAGTGAATGAGTGAGCGTGAGAAGGAATCAGTGAGCGTGAGAGTGAATGAGTGAGAGTGAATCAGTGAGCGGGAGAGTGAATCAGTGAGCGGGAGAGTGAATGATTGAGCGTGAGAGTGAATGAGTGAGCGTGAGAGTGAATGAGTGAGAGTAAATGAGTGAGTGTGAGAGTGAATGAGTGAGCGGCAGAGTGAATGATTGAGCGGGACAGTGAATGCGTGAGAGTGAATGAGTGAGAGTGAATGATTGAACGGGAGAGTGAATGAGTGAGCGGGAGAGTGAATGAGTGAGCGGGAGAGTGAATGAGTGAGCGGGAGAGACAGAATGAGTGAGCGTGAGAGTGAATGAGTGAGCAGGATAGTGAATGAGTGAGCAGGAGAGTGAATGAGTGAGCAGGAGAGTAAATGAGTGAGCGGGAGAATGAATGAGTGAGCGGGAGAGTGAATGAGTGAGCGGGAGAGTGAATGAGTGAGCGGGAGAGTGAATGAGTGAGCATGAGAGCGAATGAGTGAGAGTGAATGAGTGAGCGTGAGAGTGAATGAGTGAGCGGGAGAGTGAATTAGTGAGCGGGACAGTGAATGCGTGAGAGTGAATGAGTGAGAGTGAATGAGTGAGAGTGAATGAGTGAGAGTGTCTGTGTGTGTGAGTGAATGAGTGAGAGTGAATGAGTGAGCGTGAGAGTGAATGAGTGAGCATGAGAGTGAATGAGTGAGCGGGAGAGTGAATGAGTGAGCGGGAGAGTGAATGAGTGATCGGGAGAGTGAATGAGTGAGCGTGAGAGTGAGCGGGAGAGTGAATGAGTGAGCGTGAGAGTGAATGAGTGAGCGTGAGAGTGAATGAGTGAGCGTGAGAGTGAATGAGTGAGCGTGAGAGTGAATGAGTGAGAGTGAGAGTGAATGAGTGAGCGTGAGAGTGAATGAGTGAGAGTGAATGAGTGAGCATGAGAACGAATGAGTGAGCGTGAGAGTGAATGAGTGAGCGTGAGAGTGAATCAGTGAGCAGGAAAGTGAATCAGTGAGCGGGAGAGTGAATGATTGAGCGTGAGAGTGAATGAGTGAGCGTGAGAGTGAATGAGTGAGAGTAAATGAGTGAGTGTGAGAGTGAATGAGTGAGCGGCAGAGTGAATGAGTGAGAGTGAATGAGTGAGCGTGAGAGTAAATGAGTGAGCGTGAGAGTGAATGAGTGAGCGGGAGAGTGAATGATTGAGCGTGAGAGTGAATGAGTGAGCGGGAGAGTGAATGAGTGAGAGTGAATGAGTGAGCGGGAGAGTGAATGAGTGAGAGTGAATGAGTGAGCGTGAGGGTCAATGAGTGAGCGGGAGAGTGAATGAGTGAGAGTGTCTGTGTGTGTGAGTGAATGAGTGAGAGTGAATGAGTGAGCGTGAGAGTGAATGAGTGAGCATGAGTGAATGAGTGAGCGGGAGAGTGAATGAGTGAGCGGGAGAGTGAATGAGTGATCGGGAGAGTGAATGAGTGAGCGTGAGAGTGAGCGGGAGAGTAAATGATTGAGCGGGAGAGTGAATGAGTGAGCGTGAGAGTGAATGAGTGAGCGTGAGAGTGAATGAGTGAGCGTGAGAGTGAATGAGTGAGCGTGAGAGTGAATGAGTGAGAGTGAGAGTGAATGAGTGAGCGTGAGAGTGAATGAGTGAGAGTGAATGAGTGAGCGTGAGAAGGAATGAGTGAGCGTGAGAGTGAATGAGTGAGCGTGAGAGTGAATCAGTGAGCGGGAGAGTGAATCAGTGAGCGGGAGAGTGAATGATTGAGCGTGAGAGTGAATGAGTGAGCGTGAGAGTGAATGAGTGAGAGTAAATGAGTGAGTGTGAGAGTGAATGAGTGAGCGGCAGAGTGAATGATTGAGCGGGACAGTGAATGCGTGAGAGTGAATGAGTGAGAGTGAATGATTGAACGGGAGAGTGAATGATTGAACGGGAGAGTGAATGAGTGAGCGGGAGAGTGAATGAGTGAGCGGGAGAGACAGAATGAGTGAGCGTGAGAGTGAATGAGTGAGCGGTATAGTGAATGAGTGAGCGGGAGAGTGAATGAGTGAGCGGGAGAGTAAATGAGTGAGCAGGAGAATGAATGAGTGAGCGGGAGAGTGAATAAGTGAGCGGGAGAGTGAATGAGTGAGCAGGAGAGTGAATGAGTGAGCGGGAGAGTGAATGAGTGAGCGGGAGAGTGAATGAGTGAGCGTGAGAGCGAATGAGTGAGAGTGAATGAGTGAGAGTGAATTAGTGAGCGGGACAGTGAATGCGTGAGAGTGAATGAGTGAGAGTGAATGAGTGAGAGTGAATGATTGAACGGTAGAGTGAATGAGTGAGCGGGAGAGTGAATGAGTGAGCAGGAGAGACAGAATGAGTAAGCGTGAGAGTGAATGAGTGAGCGGGATAGTGAATGAGTGAGCGGGAGAGTGAATTAGTGAGCAGGAGAGTAAATGAGTTAGCGGGAGAATGAATGAGTGAGCGGGAGAGTGAATGAGTGAGAGTGAATGAGTGAGCGGGAGAGTGAATGAGTGAGAGGGAGAGTGAATGAGTGAGCGTGAGAGCGAATGAGTGAGCGTGAGAGTGAATCAGTGAGCGTGAGAGTGAATGAGTGAGAGTGAATGAGTGAGCGGGAGAGTGAATTAGTGAGAGTGAGAGTGAATGAGAGAGAAAGAGAGTGTGTGTGTGTGTGAGCGTACACATGCGTGTGAGTGTGTGTGTATGAAAGAATACAGAGTGAGAGAGAAAGAGAGAGAGAGAGAGAGAGAGAGAGAGAGAGAGAGAGAGCTGAGCAGATGCATGTCATGTAACACGTGAATCCATATGTTTGTGTATTCTCATCTGTCATATTATAAGTTAAATACCATTTGATTTTATCATGTATAATCTAAACTTATGTTCATTACTGTAGTTTGAGTGAGAGAGTGAGTGAGTGTGAATGAGAGACATAATGAGTGAGCGTGAGAGTGAATGAGTGAGAGTGAATGAGTGAGAGTGAATGATTGAGCGTGAGAGTGAATGAGTGAGCGGGAGAGTGAATGAGTGAGAGTGGATGAGTGAGCGGGAGAGTGAATGAGTGAGCATGAGGGTGAATGAGTGAGCGGGAGAGTGAATGAGTGAGCGTGAGAGCGAATGAGTGAGCTGGAGAGTGAATGAGTGAGCGGGAGAGTAAATGAGTGAGCGTGAGAGTGAATGAGTGAGCGTGAGAGTGAATGAGTGAGAGTGAATGAGTGAGCGTGAGAGTAAATGAGTGAGCGTGAGAGTGAATGAGTGAGCGGGAGAGTGAATGATTGAGCGTGAGAGTGAATGAGTGAGCGGGAGAGTGAATGAGTGAGAGTGAATGAGTGAGTGGGAGAGTGAATGAGTGAGAGTGAATGAGTGAGCGTGAGGGTGAATGAGTGAGCGGGAGAGTGAATGAGTGAGAGTGTCTGTGTGTGTGAGTGAATGAGTGAGAGTGAATGAGTGAGCGTGAGAGTGAATGAGTGAGCATGAGAGTGAATGAGTGAGCGGGAGAGTGAATGAGTGAGCGGGAGAGTGAATGAGTGATCGGGAGAGTGAATGAGTGAGCGTGAGAGTGAGCGGGAGAGTGAATGAGTGAGCGTGAGAGTGAATGAGTGAGCGTGAGAGTGAATGAGTGAGCGTGAGAGTGAATGAGTGAGCATGAGAGTGAATGAGTGAGAGTGAGAGTGAATGAGTGAGCGTGAGAGTGAATGAGTGAGAGTGAATGAGTGAGCGTGAGAAGGAATGAGTGAGCGTGAGAGTGAATGAGTGAGCGTGAGAGTGAATCAGTGAGCAGGAAAGTGAATCAGTGAGCGGGAGAGTGAATGATTGAGCGTGAGAGTGAATGAGTGAGCGTGAGAGTGAATGAGTGAGAGTAAATGAGTGAGTGTGAGAGTGAATGAGTGAGCGGCAGAGTGAATGAGTGAGAGTGAATGAGTGAGCGTGAGAGTAAATGAGTGAGCATGAGAGTGAATGAGTGAGCGGGAGAGTGAATGATTGAGCGTGAGAGTGAATGAGTGAGCGGGAGAGTGAATGAGTGAGAGTGAATGAGTGAGCGGGAGAGTGAATGAGTGAGAGTGAATGAGTGAGCGTGAGGGTGAATGAGTGAGCGGGAGAGTGAATGAGTGAGAGTGTCTGTGTGTGTGAGTGAATGAGTGAGAGTGAATGAGTGAGCGTGAGAGTGAATGAGTGAGCATGAGAGTGAATGAGTGAGCGGGAGAGTGAATGAGTGAGCGGGAGAGTGAATGAGTGATCGGGAGAGTGAATGAGTGAGCGTGAGAGTGAGCGTGAGAGTAAATGATTGAGCGGGAGAGTGAATGAGTGAGCGTGAGAGTGAATGAGTGAGCATGAGAGTGAATGAGTGAGCGTGAGAGTGAATGAGTGAGCGTGAGAGTGAATGAGTGAGAGTGAGAGTGAATAAGTGAGCGTGAGAGTGAATGAGTGAGAGTGAATGAGTGAGCGTGAGAAGGAATGAGTGAGCGTGAGAGTGAATGAGTGAGCGTGAGAGTGAATCAGTGAGCGGGAGAGTGAATCAGTGAGCGGGAGAGTGAATGATTGAGCATGAGAGTGAATGAGTGAGCGTGAGAGTGAATGAGTGAGAGTAAATGAGTGAGTGTGAGAGTGAATGAGTGAGCGGCAGAGTGAATGATTGAGCGGGACAGTGAATGCGTGAGAGTGAATGAGTGAGAGTGAATGATTGAACGGGAGAGTGAATGAGTGAGCGGGAGAGTGAATGAGTGAGCGGGAGAGTGAATGAGTGAGCGGGAGAGACAGAATGAGTGAGTGTGAGAGTGAATGAGTGAGCGGTATAGTGAATGAGTGAGCGGGAGAGTGAATGAGTGAGTGGGGGAGTAAATGAGTGAGCAGGAGAATGAATGAGTGAGCAGGAGAGTGAATAAGTGAGCGGGAGAGTGAATGAGTGAGCGGGAGAGTGAATGAGTGAGCGGGAGAGTGAATGAGTGAGCGGGAGAGTGAATGAGTGAGCGTGAGAGCGAATGAGTGAGAGTGAATGAGTGAGAGGGAGAGTGAATTAGTGAGCGGGACAGTGAATGCGTGAGAGTGAATGAGTGAGAGTGAATGAGTGAGAGTGAATGATTGAACGGGAGAGTGAATGAGTGAGCGAGAGAGTGAATGAGTGAGCGGGACAGACAGAATGAGTAAGCGTGAGAGTGAATGAGTGAGCGGGATAGTGAATGAGTGAGCGGGAGAGTGAATTAGTGAGCGGGAGAGTAAATGAGTTAGCGGGAGAATGAATGAGTGAGCGGGAGAGTGAATGAGTGAGAGTGAATGAGTGATAGGGAGAGTGAATGAGTGAGAGGGAGAGTGAATGAGTGAGCGGGAGAGTGAATGAGTGAGCGTGAGAGCGAATGAGTGAGCGTGAGAGTGAATCAGTGAGCGTGAGAGTGAATGAGTGAGAGTGAATGAGTGAGCGGGAGAGTGAATTAGTGAGAGTGAGAGTGAATGAGAGAGAAAGAGAGTGTGTGTGTGTGTGAGCGTACACATGCGTGTGAGTGTGTGTGTATGAAAGAATACAGAGAGAGAGAGAGTGAGAGAGAAAGAGAGAGAGAGAGAGAGAGAGAGAGAGAGAGAGAGAGAGCTGAGCAGATGCATGTCATGTAACACGTGAATCCATATGTTTGTGTATTCTCATCTGTCATATTATAAGTTAAATACCATTTGATTTTATCATGTATAATCTAAACTTATGTTCATTACTGTAGTTTGAGTGAGAGAGTGAGTGAGTGTGAATGAGAGACATAATGAGTGAGCGTGAGAGTGAATGAGTGAGAGTGAATGAGTGAGAGTGAATGATTGAGCGTGAGAGTGAATGAGTGAGCGGGAGAGTGAATGAGTGAGAGTGGATGAGTGAGCGGGAGAGTGAATGAGTGAGCATGAGGGTGAATGAGTGAGCGGGAGAGTGAATGAGTGAGCGTGAGAGCGAATGAGTGAGCTGGAGAGTGAATGAGTGAGAGTGTCTGTGTGTGGGAGTGAATGAGTGTGAGTGAATGAGTGAGAGTGAATGAGTGAGCGTAAGAGTGAATGAGTGAGCGTGAGTGTGAATGGGTGAGCGGGAGAGTGAATGAGTGAGCAGGAGAGTGAATGAGTGAGCGGAAGAGTGAATTAGTGAGCGGGAGAGTGAATTAGTGAGAGTGAATGATTGAGCGGGAGAGTGAATGAGTGAGCGTGAGAGTGAATGAGTGAGCGTGAGAGTGAATGAGTGAGCGTGAGAGTGATTGAGTGAGCGTGAGAGTGAATGAGTGAGAGTGAATGAGTGAGCGTGAGAGTGAATGAGTGAGCGTGAGAGTGAATGATTGAGCGTGAGAGTGAATGAGTGAGCGGCAGAGTGAATGAGTGAGCGGGACAGTGAATGAGTGAGCGTGAGAGTGAATGAGTGAGAGTGAATGAATTAGCGGGAGAGTGAATGATTGAACGGGAGAGTGAATGAGTGAGCGGGAGAGTGAATGAGCGGGAGAGTGAATGAGTGAGCGGGAGAGACAGAATGAGTGAGAGTGAATGAGTGAGCGGGAGAGTGAATGAGTGAGCGGGAGAGTGAATGAGTGAGCGGGAGTGAATGAGTGAGCGGGATAGTGAATGAGTGAGAGTGTGTGTGTGTGAGTGAATGAGTGAGAGTGAGAGTGAATGAGAGAGAGAGAGAGAGAGTGTGTGGTGTGTGTGTGTGTGTGTGTGTGTGTGTGGGACGCGCTGGCATCACTACTTTTACGTCACATACTTTTTATGTACACATTTTTCTCCATGTTTAGCCTTGTTTATGTTTACAACATTCATTTCACAATGTTTATTTTTCTTCCTATGTAAATGTATAATGCTCTTGATGAACGAAAGACGAGTGATTGGAAGGGCCGAATGTAAGACGGGCCTGCGCGCCCAATTTGTGACCCTAATAAAGTTGATTTGATTTGATTTGATTTGATTTGAGATGGTGGCATGGATGAATATCAGCAGCAGAGTTGATCCAGAGCACCAAAGACCGAGATCTGTGGAGAGCCATGAACGCCTACGCCAGCCGGCAGGACACTTGATGATGATGATGATGATGATAGTGAATAAAAGAAGCATTAATACTACCATAATTTGCAAAATTTTCTTTCTTTATGTGTTTTCTTCTGGTGTTTCAAATGACTAGTTTAAGTTGAAAAAATAACTTAAAATGTAACAAAGAGATGCAAGCCTTTAAAGATGCATATATTAAATAAATACAGGTGCATCAGCCTTAAGAATTAAAACTCTAAATTCTAGAGGATTTACAATAAACAATTTGACTTTTGTTCATCATCCTTCATGTAATTATTAATAAATCATCTCAAATGTGTACACTATACTGTACAACCATTTTATTCAGTATGACAGATGCATACATGCTCACGATTACTCAGATTATCCAATACTCACAATTTACAACATGAGCAATTATTATAAGCAATTATGACTGTTCTTGTCTGTCAAGACATACCATCAGATTCTGCGAAAAGTTTGTGATATTGGGCTTGAGAAAATTAATAACACATTTTTTCTCTGCACATTTAAATATCGTTTTTATTCTTATCATTCAATCGGATCAGAGGCCTCGACTTCTTCAACTTGATATAATGATAAAGGACGTGAAAATAAGAATTTACAATCTGTATAGCCCAGCAGATAAGGACCTTACACTTTCAAACATGAAATTAATTGACTTGACACAAACTACCCCTACCGGACGAAGATGTCCTAAGACAGCCATTAACTAACTTTGAAATTTGTTTTGCCATGAAGTCTTGGGAAGATAATGTGGTGGTTTCCCGTTGCTTTCCACATCCACATGGGGGTCTTTTACCTCTGCCTTTGACAGCCATTTTCGACTGTCAGGACAAGTGAATGCCCTGCTCTGCTCAGCTGCCGAGTTGTCCACTTATTCCAGTGGATACTCGGTCCCCAGAGTTAGCCACACCGTAGTGTGTTTCCCATCCTCTACCACAGGGATTTGCAGTTGGGATTTTCCCTTCATAAAGTTATGGTCTATGAGAGGCATACCAAGAGAAATGATGCTGGATGGATTGAGACGAAGGCATGGAGGAATACCATCAGCAGAGTTGATCCAGAACACCAACGATCGAGATCTGTGGAGAGCTATGAACGCCTACACCAGCTGGCAGGGCACTTGATGATGAACAGAAGAATACAGCAAGCCTTATTAGCACTAGAGGACTGGTCGAAGTCATGGCTAGTGAAGATAAGTGAACAAACAAAACAAACAAACAAACATACTTTATTTTCAAAGGGTAACAAATTGGGCATGCAGACCCATCTTACATTCGGCCCTTCCAATCACTCATCTTTCTTTCATCAACAGTGCATAGGAAAAAAACATTGTCACATGAATTTTGTAAACATAAACAATGCATATTACTATGTTATGAGACACATCAACCACGCACCCACACATCTCCCATTCACTACAACTCCACCACCCAACCACACACATAACCCACACACACATACATGCCCCTACCCATCCACCACATCCCTACACCTACACATCTCCCCTACCCACACACAAATTCCGCACCCAGCCACATAATCTCCCATCTCCCCCAGCCCACTCACAGATCCCAAGCCCACCCCTACAAACATCCCCCATCTCCTAACCTACACACACTCACCCACCCACATATCCTCTACCCACCCATCCCCCAACCACACATCCCTTAACCACACTCATATACACAAACATCCCAACCCACGCACAATCTCCCCGCCCATACACACATCCCTCACACACATCCCCACCCACCAACACATCCCCCATTCACAAACACACACCTCCCACACACACATCCCCAACCCATACACTCATCCCCTCACGCATCCCTAGACACACGTACTTATCCCTCAACCACTAACACCCACACATCCCTCACTCACTCATCAAAACATACATCTCCTATCTACCCACCCACACTAACACACCCCAACCACCCATCCCCCACCCTCACACACATCCTTCACCCACCCGCACACCCCACCCACCCACACATCCTT